>VWZP01000866.1:371389-390584 GCA_013396995.1 Dicaeum eximium
AAAGATAAAAAAAAAGAAAAAGAAAAGGTGTAAAAATATGGCAAGAAAAATGTAGATTAGATTACCATCCTAATGGCAATTAATTTCCTACCCATAGGTCCTGTGGAGGGTTTTGGGAGCAATGAGTTGGTGACTTTGTGCTCTGACCCCAGCAGAAGGAGAGCGGGCCCAGGCTGGGTGTTGCGCAGACAGCCGCAGGCTGAGGAGCCACCCTCTGCCCCATCCCTCTGTGTGCTGCCCACAACAAGAAAACTGATGGATGTGGATATTCATTGCAGATGTAAGGCTCCCTGAAGAGGGCCCTTGTCATGGCTTTTCTGGGTTTTTTTTTTGTTTTTTTTTTTTTCCATGAAATCATGAAATCATGAAACAAAACCAGATGGGGAGAAGGTTTCAGTGTATCTCTCCGCTGTAAAGCAAGGAGAGCAACGCGACCCCGTGGCAATTTATCTCTGAGGAAAGGCCAGAGCCATGTAGCACTTATGCATTAATTTAAGATATACAGGGTCTCTAGGCCTACTGCTGACCCACATAAGCTTAGATTAATTTCATTCATGCCCAATATACAAGCATATCTTTAATCTCACTTGATTCTGCAGTGAGGAGGCTGAATCCAAGTTCCAACCCTGTGGATCAGCAAGCAGATGGACTTACTTATTTTACTATGGCAGTCATTCTAAATACCTGTATTTTCTGAGGTCTCTCATTTCACTAAAATATTCAGATTTTATTTGGAAGCAATTGGATGAGTCCTGCTTTATTAGAAAATCTCATTTTCTTCCCCCTAGATGGAAGCAGTTGTTTCCTTAGAAAGACAATAAAAACTCAATTTTTGCTTTAACAGCACAAGCACTCTATATAAACTTCAGCTTTTTCACCACTCTGTTAGTGAAGAAAAAACATCTTGCAGAAGGAAAGGGAAAACTAGGCGTTCATTTTCCCTCCAGAGAAAAAAGTGCTTCATTCTATGGGATTTGCATCTTTCTGAATGTTAAACATTTTAACAATGCAAACAAGACTATCACCATTTTCACTAAACAGTCTGATGATGCTGGAGTTTTATCAATAACACACCAGGGAAATCACCTTTCCTTTTGTGTCAACATTAACAGAAGTTTTAAGAAAAACAAAACCAAAAAGATTTTTTTTTTACACTTTTTATTCTGAAAATGTTCCAAAAGATAAGTTCACACCAAAGAAAGTCACTGTTTGTGCACTTTTTGGTAATTTAGAAAGCCATAAAAAGATTTGGCTTCCTTAGATGGTGATTTTGACATTATGCAAGGAAGGAGTATTCTCATGCTAATTTACAAACCTAAGCTACTCACAAAAGAAAGCTCCCTGAATAGTGCAAAAGTTGAGTTGCTAGTGGATTGAAGCAGAGGAGGAACAAAAGCTGGTTTAAAACTAGTTTTGCTATTCCAAGGTTTTATGAGTCTTTGTCTTGATTTTTACCTTCTTTATAAGTAAAAATATTTATTTGAGACTAAAACATGCTAAACGTCAGATTACGCAAGAAGGCACCTTGTGGTAAGCATAACAATCAAGTATAAATATTTGGAGAAATAATAATTACTTGAGTCATGAGACAGCTTGAAACCAACTTTCATTATGTAAGGTCTCATTTAATATGATAGCTGGTTTTTAAGTGCATTTGTGAGTCATGTTTTGCCTTCATCGAAAAGAAGACATTTTTTATTGAGGGGACTAGAAATACTCATCATGTCTTGTAACAGTAAATCAAAAAACTAAAGGAATGGTTTTGAGGTACAAGTTGGTTTTAATATAAAAATTCACTCCCACATGCGGTTCATTATTATATTTTTTTTTTGTTATTTTGATTACAGAATGGAAGTTTCATCATATGAAAGATAAAATGCATTTATCTTGATACAATGGAGGAAAAGTATTCTATTTTTTAATTAATAAAATTATAATACTATCAAGTTGTAGAAAAACTATGGGAGGGTAAATTGGATAAAGATTCATCCTCACAATAATTTACTCTATGTGCTAGAGTAAAAAAAGGCCTCTGCATAATTTTCTTCCCACTTAAAGTCTAATCTCATGGCTTTAATGGTTATTTGTCTTTTACAGTCTCTGTTGCCCCTCTGTACATGGTAAATTTGAAACCTTGGTAATAACTGGGGAAATAAAGGATTCCTAATGCCGGGCCAGATCAACTTTCTATTCATGATGCATGAAAAAATTCCAAGAGACTTGAACAAGCCTGGATCAGATCTATATTAAGGAACTCAGTATGATCAGGCCCCAATCTTACTCAGTGACTTCACTGCAAGCACTCATGATTCATGCAGTAATTTTCAAAGTGCAAATAGCTGCATTTAATAATAAGGCAAAATATTACATTTTATTGTTGTACTTTCCCCTTACCTTCTCTCACATAGAGGCATTGAAACATTAAGGTTGGAGAAGACCTCCAAAACCATCAAATTCAACACCACCATGTCAACTAAACCATGGCACTAAGTGCCACATCCTGCTGCTTCTTCCATGGATGGTGACTCCAGCACTTGTCTGGGCAGCCCGTTCCAATGATTGACCATGCTTCCAGCAAAGAAATTCTTCCTGGTGTCCAATTGTAACCTCCCCTGGAGCAGCTTGAGACCATTTCCTCTTGTCCTGTTGCTGGTTTCTTTGGGGGGAGAGGCCAACACCCACCTGCCTACAACCTCCTTTCTGGTGTTTGTAGAAAGTGATGAGGTCTCCTCTGAGCCTCCTTTTCTCCAGGCTAAACAACCCCAGTTCCCTCAGCCACTCTGCTATATTTTTCACCTGAAATAAATGTGATTGCTCATTTGAAACTCTGACTGATATACATTCAATGGCTACTAGGTCCACCAAGAGTGACTTCATGGTCAAGTCATCAAATTATAACATGGACAAACACTTCTCCCACTGAAATAAGTGACAAGACTATATCTTACTAAATGAGAGCAGGTTCTCAGTCTGTATCTTTAGGAAAAAAGGAAATATCTTTAAAAATAACAGAGACAAGTGTACCTTAGCTTTTAAAGCACAGTTTATGGTTACTTTACATTATGTGCAATTTTTGAAGTTAGAAAGCTGATAATAGCAACTGCTATACAGATGGCACATTTGATTCCTGCTATAACTGATTTTCAGACAAAAAGAGATGCTTTTCAAAAAATAATAGAGGATAAGAGATGGTACCTATATAATGTATACAACACAGAGTGCTCACGTACATAGTCAAATGCAGCTCACCCACTACTTCAGTAGTGACACTGAAGTTAATAGCATTAATTATGTAAAGAAGAGAGCAGTTTCATGCTATACATAAACAGTCATAAAAGCTTATAACTGATTTGACATTTATCCTTTGCAGGGAGGGCGAGGGAATGAAGGATATCTCTTATCAAAATAGAGCATGCTTTAATTCCTGAAGACAAACACTATGGAAACAACCAGAAACTTAATTTTTCTGGGCCTAATTATCACTGGAGTTGCTGTAGTTCATAATCAGTAACATTGGAAAACCCTGAATTCAATAAACTCCATGTTTCTCTGCAGTACTCTTCATTCAGTTTATGGCCAAAGCCAAAGAGATCCAAGACCACAAGAGGTGCCATGAATGCTAAGCCCACTGATCCCACTCCAAAACCTTTGGATCCAGTGTATTGTAAAGTACTGATAATTCTTGAACATATCTATCCAAGTTATTAAAAGTAACATTAGGAAATGCTCAAACACTTAAAAACAGAACTACAGGACACATTTTCTCCTTGCCCTGAGAAGAAAATTACTTGACTGGAATAGTGCATGTCTAGTATATATCTTGGAGTATTTTATATGTGAAAGGGTTGAGCATGTTGCTTTTTTTGCTAAGAAGATCTAAGCTTACATAGACCCCCAATTGTAATTTATTTTCTGCATCAACATGCAGGAATTCTGTGTTACTGTTTTATGGGAGAATTACTAAAACAGGGAATTCCTTTTTAACATAGGATTTATAATCAGTTTGAATATTTCATGGGTAGCTCAGAGAATATTGTGTGTATATATATATTTGTGTGTGTGTGTGCGCACATACCAAGGCTTTTAGACCAGGTTGAAGAAATGCATAAATGAAAAATTTCTAAGTGAAACATCTAGTTCATGGTTACTCAGACTTCAGTACACATGAACTTTGGGTCAAGAGTTATTTGCCCTCTCCTGCCCCTGTACATGGATGTGAGGGACTGCTGCTGCTGCTGTCGTCACTTCTGCACCACGAAGTCTGCAGAGTCCTGACCCAAATTATGCACCATATTTGGTTCATGCCAACCCAGACATTTCCCTTAACCAGTCCAGTGTTTATGGCATCCCCATGTTTATGCCAGTCCAAACATCTTCAGTAGACTTTTAAAAAGCAAGTAAGAAAATAAAAAACTGAAGCAGGTTTGCATAGTTTTTCGGGGAGTTTTTTGGAAGGTGAAATCTTGGCTGTATTCCATCAACAACACAACTCGTAGAGGTTGTTAATGATGCCAGAACACAGCCATATAAGGAGCATTCCTATTTGTACAGAGAAGGGTAGTGTTCAAAGGAAAGCCTGAGTAGCTGAGTGCCAAAATAAGACTTAGAAGATACTTGAAAGATATTTTTGCTCACAGGCTCAAAACCCCAGCACAGTCAACTAAAGAAAAGAACAAATAGGCTATCTATGGATAAAATTAACTGAGACTTGTGACATTTTAATCTAGATGAGAGCTAAAACTTACTTTTCACTTTCCATTAATAACCTCTGCCCCTTTGAGCTTACAGAAAAAGAAAACAAGACAGCATACACCAGTAAGACAAAAAATGATTTACTGTTATAAACAAACCTTACTGCCAGTATATTTTTTCCCATTAAAGTAAAGATTCTCCTTTTCTCACTAATTTTGGCAATACTAGGCAAATATGTAACATCAACACCTAGGCAGGCATCCACTGTTTCTTTTTTAAGTACCATGGAAGAAGAGAATATCACAATTTAAGCATCCAAACCCAGAGCTCTGTCACTGAGGCAGAGGCCTGAAAGTTGATAGAAAGCTGGCACCAGCACACTAAGCCAGTCATGGGAAATCTCCACATTGTCACTTGCACACTCTTTCTGCTCATGGCTCCAAATCCAGCAGAAAGAATGCCAGCTCCAGTCTCAGAGATCTTTGGGCAACTGGATCCATAATTTTAATGCAAGTCCTGATTTATTACCCTAATTCTACCTGAGTTTCTTACATAACTACATGGTTTTGGGATGTAAACTGGCTCATCACTTTCTAGTTTACAAAAAACAACAGATGAAAGTAGAGCATAGCTGAATACCTAAACATGCCCAGAGTGCATTTTCAGGATCCTTTCTATGGCTTTTTTTTTCCTGGAAAATGAGCATTCTTTTGAAGAAGTGCTGAGCTAGCAAAAAAATAATAGCTGCAGGCTGGCAAGCTACAAGGCCAACAGCAGCACAACCACCCAACCAGTTAAACTGTTTTCCTACAAGAGTACATTATAGTTTTGGTGGGATGGGGTAAATGCATGACTAGGAATAAGAAGTTTCTAGGTTATTATGGAGCTCTTCAGTTAAGAAACTATGTATTGACTGTTTGACTGGGGAAGCTTCATGGGACACTTTTTTCTCAAAGACACCAATTGCCATTTTTGCTGTTCTAAATATTATGATTTAGTACAAATTGTCAAACTGCTCAGCAAGACACAAAACCCAGATGGAATATACACTTTGCCCTAAAAACCTTGAAATCTAAATGAGACAAGCAATGCTGTCCAGACCCATAATGTACTACATTCCCCACCAAAAGACATTAAGGTCAAACATTACATTGCCTTTTGTTTGTTTGTTTTTAAAACAGCATTTAGGTGGTTGATTAGCACTGTAGAGCAGTTACTCTATCACGTATATGATTTGTACTTCACATACTCAGTACACAATGAAGGTATAAACTGCTCCAGAAAGAAAAGTATTTGTAGTAAGTAAAAAAATACCTCATTCATTTTAATTGTATGACCACAGCAAGGTTTTATTTCCTAACTTTCAGCCTTCACATCTATACTGGTTTTAAGCTATGTTTTATAAATACAGAAAGCACAAACATCAGTGGGAAAATTAAATCTGGAAAAGTGTACACAAAAAGAATAATTTTCCAGTTATTTGGGTTGGGTTTTTTTTAATCTTTCCCCCTACAGACTATATTTGAAACTAATTTGGTTTGAGGTTTTTTTAGATAATTATAGACTAAAATAAATATCTGTATTTTTAATAATTTCTGCATATATTTCACAGTAAATCCAGAAAATATGTCATTTTAATAGACACACTGAATATCTAACTATCAGGAGAAATCAAGCCTGTGCAATCTTTGTACGTGCAATTTGAGTTAAAGCAAACATAGCAAGAGCTATGGGCTAAGCATGTGTAACTGTAACAGTAAAGCTCAAGGACGCTAAGCTCGCTTACATGATAAGGCAGGCTTGAGGTTTGCTTTGATCCATAAGAGATGAGTTGTAAAAAGCACTTCTGTTCACTTCTGTTCCCCTGCTCAGGAATGAAGAATTCCTTTTGCTGCATTATGCATAACATCATTACAGACAAGGTACAAGTCAAGAGCAAGTGGTTCAGATATCCTACCAGCATACTAAAATAGCAGTGGGACTATAAAATTATTTAGGTACTATATTACACAGCTCTTCTTTAAATACCACTTACACCATCACATTTGCCAGGAATCTTTCTTTTTAAGTGTTCTAAATGTAAAGTTTCTGGTATCTGTTCCCTGGGGGCAACTTCAACTAGAATAGGCAGGTTGGTACAGCAGATGACTATCTGCTCCCTACAAACTACGTCTGATGTACTCTGTAGTGATAAAAAGCTCCTTATCAGTTTGGATTCCAACCTAAAGGCAACTGCCATCCAGATCTTACAGTGAAAGATAATGTGGTGTAATTAAAGCTCATGGCCTACAGATACAGCGTGCCAAACATCACTTGCTTTAGTCAGGACTGGAAATTTTGGTTGTAAATTTACTGTGAATATTTTTGTAATCTAAGAAGAAATCCTGTTTAGGCCTTTCCCTTTCCTTTTAACATTCACAGCCTCTCTCTCTCTCTCTCTCTCTCTTTCTCCCTCCCCTCCTTTTCTCTTCTCAGATACACTAGTGAGACACGTTTAAAACACTTCATGAACATGGTCTATATATAACAGCTGCGTTTTTTGCATCCACTTGCAAACTTTCCCAAATTTATTCTAGGCACTTGAAGAAAGACAGTTCAAACATTCAGTGGAGATTTACTCAATTTTAGCAATAAAATTTAAAATCCAATTTCCACTTAGTATGCCAAAGCCTCACGCAATTTTTATGTGCAATTGAACTGGGTGAACTGGTAAATTAAACTGTGATTGGGAATGTTCTCAAACAGTGGGACGCAGTTGCCTCTGGGTGTATGTGTGGAAGCATTTTAGTTCAGATCAGGATGCACTACTAAAGCAAATCTCCCAGTAGCTCCCACTTCCTGCACTTTGGTTCACATCATGTTTGGAATGTGCAAAATTAATTCCTTTCAGATAAAAATAAACCCGGAGGAGCAGTCTCAGTCTCAGAGGGTATCTAATGCACTTTGACTGCTAATGGGCCTTCTGTCTGCAGAAGTAAGCTAGAGCTAGGCAACAGTAAAGCTCTGAAATACAAAGACTTTGAATGCCAGTGTGGATGTGATCCTCAGCACCAGACGTTTTCTGCCATAGATCTATTCTTATTGGGCCTTTTCCTAATATAGGCATTCCCTAAATTGTCAGACCATTTCCTGGCACACTTTGGGCACACATACCATCCAGAACGCATGCAAAAATTTCCCAAACCAGCTTGGGAGTATAAATATTCCCAGGACCATTTTCAACAGGCACTTTTTCATGCAGTCATCTAATTTCAGAGAATGATGGAATTTATTAGAAGGAGCATGGTTTGTTTTCTAGTCCAGCAGCAGAGCCTGGGAACATTTTCAGGCACTTCTAATTCATCAGTATAGTGGTCCCCCATTACAGTGCAGTTTTTAGTCTCTCATGCAGAGACCAAAGAGTGGACACTTTCCTCTCCACCTCCTTCCTAAGATCTTTCAGACAAGGGTAAGGATGGCTGCTGCAATAAGGGAAAAAAGAACCAGGTGTAGAGCACCTCATGTCATATTCAGCTATTTTTTTTTCAGTTTTTCTGTTATTCTATCTCAAATCCACACTCTCTGACAACGTTATAGCTGTTAAGTCACTCTGTTAGTTGCTCTGGCAGAGGTCAGTTCAGTCCATTCAAATATTTTCACTTCAGCATAGAGAATTATAGAATGGAAAACATAATCAACCATACTCAAGAACTCAGGAATTTTCAAATGGGACTTGGAGTTATCTGTGTCCTCTGAGTCCTGCATAGACTCATCATCCTGCCCACATGTCAGAAACAATACTGAGTTTTCAGTACACAGGCTTGCAAGACTAGCAGACTTCTACAAATTCTCAATGGTCCTGCCATGGTAATCAAAAGCTTCCCATTTGCATAGGCCTTCTTTGAAAAGTCTGAGGTACATGGATGTTAATACCCAGTGAAAACCTCCCAAGCTGGTAAAACTCATCTATATCCACACTTGAAAGTGTCTCCACACTGCCAAGGTTTGCTCTCACTGTGACTCTCCTGGCGTTTTCATGTACCACATCCATCCCACAGTCCTTCACGGTGCCCTATTTAGCACTTCCTCAGCCTTTCACCCAAAAGTGCAATGCCTGCCCCATCTCAGCCTTGCCACAGAGCCCTGCATCCACCACGAGAGCCTGCTGCCACCCACCCTGCTGCCTCTCCAGGCCTTTGGCTGAGTACCTCAGATGTGGTGATTTTGAGGTGGCACTGCAGACCTCCTTGTTTTGACAGACATTTGAGATGGACAGAAAGAAGAATGGTCTAGAGAGCTGAAGTATATACTACACATCATGAGTCCTTGAGATTATTGTTTAGTTTTGTTCCTTTAAATAACTAGAAGAGTTCTTGGAAGCATGGGGTCGGATATGGTATGCTTTTTGAATCACATATATAAAGTTTGTCAGCATAGGGGGACACTTTCAGTAACACCTGAGGGATGTGGGAGCACACATCCCACTGACTTAATTAACAAAGCACATTAAGAAAATAATGAAGGTGTTCATTTCCAAATATTTAAACTCAGGTTGAAACATAGCTGGTTTTCATTTCATTTTATAGCTGACATTTGTCCATCCTGTGAAAGATAATGTCAGCATTTAACAGATAGTTATCTGTTAGCTGTTTTTATAAGTCTCTTAATAAATTATCTAGTTCAAATTTTTCCTTTATCTGTACTACCACTACCACAGCTACTGAGAATAGATTGTCATAAAGTCAGATTATTTTGTACAAAGCACTTGATTTAGTAACAGTAGCTATTTAATAATCAGTAATTATTTTTGTTATGCCCTGGCTGCCTCTTATCTTTATATTTTGATGCTGCTGCAGGAAACCCTTTTGTATTTAGACAGGGGAACCTATATATTTATACAGACAGAATTCTGAACTAGACCTTTTCTGTTCAGCTGCTAACCATTCATGAAGGAATTCATTAAATTTCAAAAGAGAATAGGAAATCAAACTGGCTTTTCCAGACTAGCAAACAGTACGATTACAAAAACTCCGTTTCAAGACAGAAACATAAAAAGCAATCACAAACAACAGTAAAAGTCATACTCCAGATGATGGGAAACAATAGACTCCATATTGCGTATATGGAGTCTGCATTTTATAGACTAATGCATTTTATAGACTTCTGCATTTTATAGACTGATGACAGTACAGGACATGAGGCTGGAATTTAATCTGGAAGATGTCATACATGACTTCAAGATCATTATTATCTGTTTAATCTACCTAAGTAGTGAAACACAATTATGCAAAGCTATGTAACTGGTTAAGCAATGGAGGATAGTGAGACCACCTCTCATGTTACTCATATACTTCTGTAGAAACACAGGTCTCCCTGGGATCCTCATATCATTATGGGACATTGCCAGATTCCTCCAGAGGGCAGTTCAGAGAGGAAGCCAAAAAGACCCTATGTCAAGCTGCAAAATCTGGGAGCATTTCTCAGGAGGCCCAGATACATTCCAGGAGTCCCAGATACATTCCTCATGGGGAGGGGAGCAGGTAGGGAAAAAAGAGGAAAGAGAGACGCTGTTCTCCCTGCCCTTCCTGTGAAGCACAGCCCAAGTTGCTTTGTACTGCCCCTTGATGAAGGTTCAGCCTTTCTGCTGCCTCTGCGTGGGAGATACTTCACAAGGTTCAACTCTTGCAGGAGAAACATGGGTTTATATGAGAGATGCAAGGCTAGCAAAAACAGCATTATGTGGCATCTCTCAGGGCATCCATGTGGCCAACAGACCCTCTGCATGCCTGCATATGCCTTGGCCAAGCCCGGAGCACAGAATTGCACCAAAACCAAAAGACCCAAATTGTCAACTGTTGTCAAGGCCTGCTGCACGTTACAGTTGTAGACTGTAATTTTGTTTCTGTGGTAGTCAAGCTTAGACAGGGCATAAGCATGTCCTAAAAACATTTCCTTAAAAAAAATGTTTCCATTTCCTGGCTTCAAGGATGTACCATGTCCTGAGTTTTCCTACAGAACAGTGCCATGGGAAATTAGGAAGAAAATTTAGCTCACCACATGACGTAGAGAGTATACATATTTTTATATATATATTTTGTATCTCCTCCCTTAAATACACCTCAGTTTTATTCTCAATGCAGGCTGCAGGATTGCAAAAGGGATGAAAAGAGCCTTTGCTGCATCGAAACCTATCTGAAACTTGGCAGTTTCCATCCTCAGATTTTTATCAGTGTCCTTGGGTTTAGTTTCTAGGGGCCTGTCTCTCATGAAACCCAGTTTGAACTCCAGGCTTAAATAAACCAAAATAGTTCCAAGTGTAGCACAGTAAGAAAAAAGCCTGAACCATGGCTTGTCAGATATATGTGACCATAAATCAATCAATATTCACTCAAAATTAGCCAAAAGTTTATTTGAAAGGTTCACAACTTTAGCTAACCTTTATGACAAACCTGGCAGAGTTTTCAGATTGTGTGGGTGCAGGTTTTATAATACAAGCTTTCACACCTCAAGTCATCACCTGCACTCTGCACTCTGTACATGGATTACAAAGCAAGACCTGGTTCTGGGCTCTTTTACCCAGTAAGATACTCCAGCCCCTTGGATTTGAGTTACATCTCTGAAAAAACATCCTGCTTAGAGCATTTGTATGCTCTTCTTAAAAGAATTACTTGAATGTACAAAGAAATTCAAGCTTATTTGGTGGATCATAATTCTCAGAAATTCAAGCTTATTTGGTAGACCATAATTCTCAGGAGCAATGTGCATATTTGAACTGGCTTTTTTATATAAATATGCCAACTCCAGGAAAAGGAAATAGAAAGTTTTAAAACTATAACCCGCATCACAGATTTAATTTCACTGCAAATACTGTTAGGTATAAAGTGCATTTTCTAAAAGCATGATGATTTCAGTTGAGTCCTTACTTTAACTTTCGTGTTCATATTTCTAGAGAAAATTGTTTCATGTTCAGTGTGAACTTGCTTTTGCAGCTGCTTTTATGCCTGCAACTTTGTGTAATCTGGAGCTCCACTTATTGAAGGCGGATGTTCTCTTGAGATTGGTCTCTCTCAGTGCCATACAACACCCACTTGACATTTGCTGAGGACAAGAAATAAGGCAAAGGATATAATATGGTTAAAAGTCAAAAGCTATAAATACTATCAGCCTTTGAAATATTCAGCATCTTAATATGGTTACATACAAAGTTCAAGTAAAAAGCACTCAAGGTTCATTTTCCATGTTGTGCTTAGTTTGTGCTCTGAACTAAAATAATATTCAGAGTTTGATTTGCTGATCATTTAATATATTTATAAATAGAGATCAACACTGAAAACTGAAGTCAGATTAATGCCTGTGCATTAATGCTGGGATTTTCACAGCACTTGTAGCAGTTTCTCACATTGGCCAAAAAACTACTCTCATAAATCTTATTTTTCTCACAAACTAAGATGGCTGTTAAACATTCACCAACATTCAGATCTACAAACATAGTCAAATATCCATCTCTTAATTCCTGTTAAAATCAAAAGAATTTTGACAATTTTAAATTTTAGGTACTTTAATATCTTTCTGGATGCAAACTCTCAGTTACTGAATAAAGATAAGGAGAAAAGTAGTGAGGTTGCTTGAGTCAAACACAGAAAGTGAACCAAGGCTAAGTGCAGGAAAGTCGTGGGGCACTGATGCAGAGATTACATTTATCACTGTTTGCAAAACATGAACATTCACATACACACATGCACAATATATGAAAAAGCATGTGAAAGGTGGTCAGCAGTGTCTATTTAACCCTGGTCCCAATTTGACACCAATTTACCCTGCACCCAGAGTGAAAGTGGTGAGACCACAGATGTTTAAAGGCAGAGCTACACAAGGCAAATAGCCAGGGAAATTCTCCTGGGCCCTAAGGGGAAAAAAGATAGCACTCACCTAAATTAGGTGGAGATGTAAGTCATCCAGCAGGTGGGTGTGATGAAGGAGTGGCTCATGCCTAAATCTCTGCCTAAGAACCCAGATGTCTACTGCCAGCACACTGCAAAGGTATTTAGCTGCCTACCATCTCTTCCAAGAAATCAGATTTAGGGTCTATAATGTATCAAAGGTACCTACCTGAACTTTTGCTGTCATGAGTGGCTTTCAAAATATGCTGGGAATAAAGAAATAATTTTTTCCCTATATGTTGTCAGAATCAATTAATGAAATCTTGTACAATGTGGAAAATGGTGGGCATTATTTGAAGGGTAAATAGAAGCATTATATTCCTTATGGTGTTAAGTAAGTTGTGCAACTTTGCTGGACTTGTGCCAGAACTGAGCTCCAGTAGTTTATGAAGGAGTTCTGTTAGTTCTTGTAATGATAAATCAGGCAAAACGAAGGAAGCATTCTTGTTTCTGGCAGGTACATTCCAAAACTGGCTGCTATAAAATGAAATGTACCTCTGTGCAGATTCACCCTTGATAGTATCTGAAAAAATACTTTTTTGTCAGCTACTGTACATGTCTTTTCACAGGGTGAGGGTCTCTCAAAGATTCCTGGAATGTCTGGTCATGAAGTGACAGACCAAAGCTATTTGATCCCTCCATTTTCCTATTTAAGATTGTACGTGCCATTTTTAATTCCAGTGATAAGATCGTACCTTCGGTTAAGCCGTGGCCATTGTAGTCGAGAGTTAAGCATTTAACTACATAGTTTGTCTGGAGTGCTTGACAGCAGCATTGCTCTTGGAAAGAGATTTCTGACAGAGATATTTCAGCCATCATTTTTATTATGAAACCAGGCAAGTGTCTCTCACTGGAAGCCATGCTAGGGAGAAAAAAAAAATAAAAAGATAAAAGAAAAATTAGGATAGAGAAGGTGAAAGGAAGTACTCATCCAGTGGATGGCTGAGCAGCATAGACCCAGAACACTGAATCCCTGAGCAGCTGTTTTAGGAAGAATATTCCTGGGTTTACTAGTGAATCAGTTTCAGTTCCTGTAAATGTGGAGAGCCCTACTTCAATTAGTCTGTCAGAGTTGTAAATTCAATAGCATGCTCACAGCAGGTCAAATTGACATAATGTTAAAACATGGGTCACTCTAGTATGCTAAGACTCCCAGTGCTACTGACACTTGCTGAGATGACCTGGTGCTTGCATACCAGCAAGTGACACATTTTTAGAATGAGTCTCCAATATAAAGGGCTTTTGTAAGGGGAAAAAAAAAGCTAATTAGTTACCTCAGCAGAGCAGTAGGAGGAATAGAATTCATTGTTTCTGTGAGACCACAAAAGTGCCTGTAAGGCTTTTTTTTTGTTTGTTTTTAATATATCTATATTGAAGCAATTTTTTCCTCAGTCTGGGTATGTGCAGTCTAAACCATTTTCTCCATATAGTAATTTTACTCTGCTGAGAGGCAGCATCACCTGGGGAGGGCTAAAGAACTGTAGAAAAGCTAAGTCATTTTCTATGTCCGGTTTTTCCACTTAAATGCTTGACAGTGCCCCTTTTTATCAGACTTTGTTTATTTGTTTGCTTTTGATTTCAAAGAGTTTTTAACAGATTTGGACAGAAAAATGAAAACAGCGAGGGTTTGATAATTGCAATCTTTTGCAATCAAATGTATGACATTTATAAATATAGATGCATGGATTAAAATTCCTAGACAATGGAATATTGTTATTGGCCAGCATTCTAGGCTGCATACCTGGTATGCTGAGGTATAATCAAGCATTGGGTAGGGTTTTATGTGTGAAAGCAATGCTTGACTAGATTTAAATGGTTTTGATTGGAGCCGATATGATGCATAGTTGGACATAATGTTCATAATTGCCTATTTTTCTTGGCAAACAACAAGGTGCTTGATGGCCGCTTTCTCAAATGTTCACATCTATTTCTTTGTGAAGTGCACCACAATTTAACGGTAATTCTAAACAACTTTGTGTTGTAGTCCTCTGACTTCGAGAGAATGCACTCCTTATTGACTTAATGTCCTCATTACAGCAGAATTGCATGTCGCCTGTGTCAAACTTGAATGTTGGTCTGGTTTGAACGGCAATTTCCACAAACACCTATACTCTTTCTATTGTACTCATCTCTTTTCTACACACGTCCTAAAAACCATCACCAAAATTCAGTCAAAACTGCAAGCAGTCTCACATGTGTTTCTTAGCCAGACTTTTTCATCTTTTTTCATTAGTGTTTGACACAATCCAGAGGAGGTGTTTAGAGATAGGCATCACAGAGCTATAACGACCCTAGCCAGCTCGACATGTATGTGCACATACACACACATTTTTGCTTCCCAGGGCACAGCTCTGCCTCAGAAAGGCAAATGTACACTACCTTACTTGCAAAATGTCTTTCCAAGTCTAATGGATGAACATTTTCCAGATAGGAATTAGGAGAAGAACAGCCCTAGTCCTCTTCAAGCAAGGGTCCTACCACTGCCTTAACCCTGTAGAAGTACTTAAAGGACCTTTGCAAATGTTGAGGTTTCAGAAAGTCTTGCCTGTTCCATTTTATTTTGGGTTTCTTTCAGAATGATCTGAGGTCTCTATTGTGTTTACCCACATTTACATCCTGGGGTGTACCTCATGATGCTCTGAGAACATGATTTCTCAGTCACATAAATCTGCCACCTGTGAGACAGTGAAATGACTGCAGTCAGGACACATGCTCATTTTTTCCCTCCAATCCTCTCTGATAGCAGCTCTCAGCACTATTTGTTTCATCTGTCTTTTACATGCCCTTTATTTCACTTACATTGATGTCCTTAGTCCACATCAGCCTGGTTTCTTGATCCCTTGCTCCACCTTCTTCTCCCATGACTGAAAAAACAGTTTAGCGATTGTCCCAAACAATTTGGGACAATTCACACATTTTTACCTGAGTTTGGACAAATCAAAGGTGTTTCCAGAGGGAGTGTTTCATAGACCTTTGAGCTGGCTTGTGCACATAGTCATCTCAGTCATTCTTTGGTATAAATACAAGAGCCCCATCAGACACAGATACCAGAAAGGCTTCAACACTGTAAGAACTGCTCATGCGCAAAGTCGTTTGAGTAGAAAATTTCCATTCAAGATTTAGTGGGATCTTGGCACTGAATAATCAGACATTACACATTTATTATGCCTCTCATAATAAGTAGGCAGAAACTCAGCATCTCTCCCTATCTTCATAACTTAGACGTTGCCACTTCCTAGGCAGTGTGTCACAGGGATTTGATAATTTTCTCCTGTTTCATACAAGAGAGGCTATGTGGAGAGCTGACATGTAAGATTGCCCCTTGAGCAGAAGTAAAAAACATGCCCGGGTGGAAAACCAAATCTCCTGTTCTTATGAGAGAGCATAAGGCAATCACCCAGTCCTTAATGAGAAAATCAGTCTGAGCCTCAGAGAAAGCAAAACATTCCTCAAAAAAAAGTCATTAAAGTCCTAGTGCTCTAATGTGAAGGCTTCCTAAAAACTCTACCCTAATGCAGAGGAAAAATCCAGGCTGTGAACTTACATCATAAGAAGCCTGAATCTAAAATGATGGAGGAGACACCATCAGGCTCCTGAAAAGATGGCAGTCAAAAGCAGTATTTCCTGGACAATTGCCTGCTCATGAAGAACCAAAAGGCATGGCTGGCTATGTATGAGCCATAGAATGAATGTCCCTCTGTGTTTCCCAACAAACAAACTTGCTTCCACATAGCCCAAAATGAGAAGTTGACGGAAGGAAATGTCTTTTTCATGTCCATAATATTCCTCTTTTTAGGCCAACTGTAGGGAAAGAGGAAAATCCCGGTTGTGTTGGGATGAATTGTTTCTTCAGCCAGCAATGTGCTGGTGCCCCAGACACTATCCAGAATATTTAGATGTTCATTTATCTTTGATAGAGTTGCTGCATTTGTGATATATTCTCCAGTAGAGCTGGGGAGAAGGAAAGAGTGCCTACAACCATCTACTAATATCATTTCTAATCACAGAGCCTGAGAAACTTCATGAATTTTATTTATGGTAAAGCTGAAATTCAAGCTATAATATAATATTCAGCAAATTTACTGTTTAAAAGACATGGACTTCACAGTCTTTCCATACTGGGATTTGGGTGATGTGAGATAGTTCTGCTCCAGCAGACCCTAAAAGCAATAATAGACATTCCCCCACTCATTTGGCAGATTTTTAGTGTGTGATAAATTAACACACTGAGAAAATGAGTGTGCTAGTTATCTTTGAGAGTTAAAATGCTCAAGATTTGCTAATGGTTTTAGATCTTCTTTCTTTAAGAGGAGTAAGAAGCTGTGGAGATAGATACACTTGCTTCAGTTTGGTAAAGAAGGTTGCAAATCAGATGGTTCAAAGCTAGCCAAGAGTGTCTACATGAGTTTACCACTGATTTAAGTTAATTAGCTTAATGAAAAGGTACAGATTTGCATAAAGATAAGCTGTCACCTTTCCTGCTCCCAAACAGCTGTGCTTTGTTCTGTTTTACAGGTAAAGGGCAAAGGAGGAGAAGGGGAGAAGTGTCTTTGAGATAATCTTATTGGAAAGAAAGAAAACAAATGTGTGCTCTCCCTACTCCAGCTGCTCTCCACCCCAGGAGTAATAGTTTGAAGTGAGCTTTTATATAAACAATAAACAAGTTATTCCTGGCGCATTTGCTTTGAGCTAAGACTGTGTATAAGGGATTGGCTTTGAAATTGCTGTCAAAGTACCTACCTTTCAAAATTAGACTCTGCATCTCAGGTTCATTAAGATAGCCTTGAGCAAGAGTCTTTTATTCAACCTTTCTTTAAAGGTATGAAGTGTGAACTTAATAAGTAAAAATAACTTGAGTGAAGAATGTCTAAAAATGGAGGAATTAACCACAGTGGTGTTTATACAGCCTAGGAATGGATTTCAATACATCTCTTTAGCACCTATCTTCTTGTGGTAATCTCTCCTTCCTGTTTGTATACTCTGTTCAAAAGATTAAAATTAAGTCTTCAAAATGGCAAAATTATAAAATGGCATCTCTAGTCCTGGTACATGTCTCTTGCCAATTTTTCTCCCCAGAGAAGACAAACCCACCACCTTGTCCAAAGTTTGAGATAAATGTTTGATAGGATTTTATTTTCTCCTCCATTTTTCAAGTCATCTTGAAATCAATCACTTGGACAAGATGCAAATTATTAATCTTGGGTAAGGCTTGCCACAAATATTAACACTGGAGAATATATGTGTGTGGTAATAGCAAATCACACTGTTCCTGAGAGCAATTGATAATATTATAAACCAAGGCTTTCCACAGATAGTTATGAACAAGTACTGTCTGTATACAATTTGACAGAAACCCCAGAGGAAAAAAACGTAAAGAACATAAGCCTTAAAACAACAAAAGCAGAATAAGTAACTCAGTGAATTTCTTGAAGCATCAGTAACTTGACAGCATCTACTCATTCCCAACAACAAAGCCAGCACAAGTTCAATGTTTTCTACTGCTGCACTAAATAAAAAGTTGATGGTTAAGTCTCAATACTTAAGAACAAATGACAACCCTTTAGAAAGTGCTGTAGTTCTAAAATGTAAAAAAAAAAAAAAAGTGATTTCCAAACCACATTTTGTAGTGTTTTCTTTTAAGGGAACATGATCTCTGGTACCTTTAATAAAAAGCTGTGTAACATTTCTTTAATTCCCTGTGATTTTGCCTTAGAAATGACTGCTCCACTTCATTAATCTGCCATTACTTCTAGCCACAAACATATTAAGTTAAAAAAGTGGACAAATGAAGTTGACAAATCATTTTTAAACATTTCTGGAAGGTGAGAAAAAATAAGTGAAGAGATAAATGTTCAGCTTTGAAGTATCTATCTCATCTTTTTTATATTTTAATTTAAAGGCTATGCAACAACACTACTTTTCACAAAGTGGCACTCACTGTGTGAGTGACCTTAAGGTAAAAGACCAAGCTATTAGTATAAGAACAATTGTTCAAAATGACAGAATCAGGCTCCAACATTTCTCCAGCTGCCTTTAATTTCTCTTTCAGACAATCAAGTATTTCAGATAACTAGCATTTTGATATTTGTCCTTTGTGTTGTTTACCTTCTTAATTAAAGAGCAAAATATATTGGTGTTATAGAGTCAAAGAAACACTTCTTAAATGAATCACCCTATTTAATAAAATGTCCCCTTGCAAACACTGTTTTTCTTGATAAGTACATGCACAAATAAAAGGGTGGAAAAGGGTAATTGTTTGGTTGAGATGTGAGGGCACACAAAGTGGCTAGCTCTAAATAACCTGGTCATCAGCCCGACTAATCTGCTGCGGTTTGTTTTCACAGCTTTGCTCTGAACATCAGTGCTGATGGTCTGACACTCCCTGCAGAGCCTGAGAGCGAATGGTAAGGCAAGATACCAGCTGCACAATGCTTTACCTGCGATGCCAGAGATGTGGAGGAGGAAGAAAAACAATTTGTAAAAATGCTCATAAATTTCACTGCATCTTTCTTTCTTTCTTTCTTTCTTTTCTTTCTTTCTTTCTTTCTCTTTCTTTCTTTCTTTCTTTCTTTCTTTCTTTCTTT
>VWZP01000866.1:390632-495978 GCA_013396995.1 Dicaeum eximium
GCCTGCCTTCCTTCCTTCCTTCCTTCCTTCCTTCCTTCCTTCTTTTTTTTCATCCTGCAAACTTCCTGTCAAAGTTGCCAGATATATTACGAGGTCATTTAATTAAGTGGAACACTTTCTTTCTTTCTAATTTTAAATCAAGCCTGAAGTTTGTTTTTTTTTTAATTTATTATTATTTTAATTTCAAATCTGCAATGTTAATGTGACAGATGAAGAGAATCCAATTGCTCTCAAGGGGGCTACAAAGCATTAAAGATCCCTAAAGGGTCTGTGTTACCTATTCCAAAACCTGCTCATGCAACACTCCCAGTCCAGGACAATCAGCACGATCACAAATCAGCCTTGACTCCAGCAAGACCAAGCTCATTTTCTGAGCCACACGATGCAAGAATGAACTCCACAGAACCCTACCGCAGAGCTGATCCTGCCTTTGTCCTTGCTTTGCTGCTTGGTGAGATAAAAGCAGCCAAATTGCCTGAGTGAGATTTTTGCAATCTATTCAAAGCAAAAGATTATCTGATAAGAGCTTCCTCCCTAATTATGCTTTGAGGCCTGACCCTGTTTGGTGCTGAGGGTTTCCTGCTTAAGGTCCATCATCATCCAGTGAAAGCACCGCTGCATACTCACTGTGCTACTGCTGTGGTTAAATGGGACTTCTACTGCTGTGCCAGACCTGTTCTCAGGGTGTATATGGCTGGTTTAGATGGCTTCTTACCCAGCATGTTACCTGTTATCAGTTACACTGACAGACCTAATTGCATCCATTCGTGTCCTATAATATCCTAAAAAAAAGCTGTAAAGGGGCAGGCAAAAAAAATCCACTTATTGCAGAATCATATTAGACTGTGGCCAACACCAGGTACCTAGAGAACAAGACTAGAATACAGTTATAGTCCCCTTATTGACTTTCTCTTCCTCCATAAACTCACAGAAGACAGCCTTCCTGAGCCAGTCCATAACTTCACATTGAATACTATGGGTATTTTTTTCCACATCTAATCACTTTTCTGAAAAAGTGATTAGATCTTCAGGTAATCTTCAGGTAATCTTCAGGTAATCTTTCAATCCACAATAATTTAAGTTGTATGCAGAGTTGCATAGCATGCCCACCATGGAGACAATCTTTATTTTTGTTCATTTTCAACTTAACCCCTGCCAGTTTTATTTGTTTCCCCCTAGCTCTTGCATTAGGAGAAACATCAAATCATTTCTAACACAAGTTTTCTGGGCCATCCATTTTTTCCGGAATCATTCATATCCCACTTTAACAATTTCTTTCTCATACTGAAGAATCTTAGTCTATTTAGTTATTGAAGTAATTCCATGCCTTCAATCATTGCTGTCATGCTTGCCTATGCCATTTTCAACTTTATTGTTTTTGACTTGGCAGTCAATTGCCCGTTCAGTGAGATACTTCTACGCAGGGAGAAAATTTCTTTTTCTTGTTGCATTAAATAATTTAGGATGCTTAGCCAGCTCCACTTTTCTGTTAGTTGTTCTCTGTCCACATAATTACGGCTAAGTTGAAAGATACATGATCTAGGAGAGACCCCTAAGGGTTTTCACTTGATACATCCTCCTAAGGAGAAAAGAGACATTAATTCTCTACTCTTTTCTTCTCACTTTTTAAAGCAGAACTTAGGTATTCACCTCATGATTCCAAATGGCACCTGATGTCCTTTTAGGTACCAGTAAGGTCTCCACTGCAATGCTCATCTGTGCAGCATCAAACACCAGTTTGGATCTAATCCAAATTGCAAATGGAAATTCTAGGAGACATGTGACCATCCAAGTAATAGGCATTGCAATGGGTTTTGCTGCCATAGCTTAAGAACTTGAACAGAAACAGTGAAAAAAGTTATTTTATGATTCAACACAGGTCAACATGCTGTAACAGTGGGCTATTCATGACTCTGCCACAGATCTGTGATGTGCAGCAAGTATTTTTGATAACTTTCTTGGCTTCACATTCTAATCATCTCCTCAGTATTTGTCATGTCTTTTAAATGTAAGGTCTTCAGGGTATAAGGGTTTTTTTGTTATGGCTATCTGTGACAACTCATATTGGGTTGTTCACAACTCAAGGGATTCTTGAGCTGTTGGCAACTCTTGGATGGAGCTCCAAGGTGCTACTGCAATAACAAACATAAATAATAATGTGTATGAAAAATGTAGGACTGTGAATTACTGGCATTGTTCACTGCTCTCTTTCATGACGCTTTCTGCCAGGAGGAAGGAGCTTGATTTCTCTCACATGTGTAGACCCAGATAGAGACTAGACCAGGCTTTTCTGCCAGTTCAGTTAGAAAGGAGTCCTATCGTGGCAGTCAGGCAAGCCTATCAATCTGAGCATAGCCTGAGTGATCACTTCACTGGGAAGTGCGTGAGGATGGGACATTTAAGTTCCAAGTTTTTCTCCCTTCAAGGATTATTTAAAACAGAAGGCAAGCCAGAACGATTAGTCAGGAGATTACAGACACTGCTAGAGTTGCTTAACTGTTTGCACATGCAAAGGAGGTGTACCTCCTTCTTAGCTATTGCCTTGTGCCAGCCTCATCCCACCAGGATCCTCAGTTCAAGGATCTATTCACAAAATTAAAATCCAGACAAAACAAAGAGAATACTGTAATTTATGTCATCAACAACATGGATGTATACATTTATTTATTAAAAGGCAGTAGAGTGAGACCTGAATCAAAGTAAGCATCTAACTACTTGAGACCCAAACCTGATCTCCTCAATCAGACTTTCCAAAAGACTCATCCAGTGTGCCTGGTGTCACCTGACTCCTGGAATGAGGTGTCTGATCATTTCATAGGAGATTCTACTTCACTCTCTGGGACTCAGTGGTTGCATTTTGTAAAGCTGTGAAAGAAAAAGGAAAGTAAAATCAAACCAGAGATGTTTGAAGTAACATTTTTGAAGATAGGATTTACGTGTCAAAAAAGTAGGAGGCTTTTTGACATCATGATCATATCTCATTCTATCAAATAGAGAATCATATTTTTAATTATATTAAATGTATAGTACATTATTTTTTAAACATTCATGGGTTCGATTAATGAAAAAGTTTTAATACTACAAAGCTGAAAAAACAATGTTTACAAGAAATTGTAATTTGTAGGTCAGTAGAAGATGAACATTTTCATTTTTTTATTGAGAGAATTTCTCTATTATCTCCTAAATTTCCTAGTACACTGCAGTGGAATATCTAGTTCTCAGATACGTTTTGTGACAATTCAATAAGAGAGTGGAAGAAGCCATTTCTTGCTACAGTATTTCAGGAATAAGTTCACTCATTCACTGCCTAGAGCAGGGGCAAAAAAAGGGATAATCTGTGTAAAAGAAGATCAGACACCCAGTGCTCATCCTGAAACTATTCCCTTTTTATTGAAGGCATGTAAGTGCTGCTTTAATGAGCTCTGGGTAGAGGTGTTAGTTGGAACAAAGTGTTACCGAACAGAGGCTGCAAATAATGTGCCATTAGCTGCACTTCCATGAGAGGAGATGATTGAAAAGTAAATAAAAAAATTTATTCTACTGTGAGAGATTCAGCACATGTGATCAAAAGGTGCAAGTTTAACACTACATATTGAAAGTGAGACTCTGGCAGTAAGAATATTCAATAAGTCGGGAATTCTAGTGGGTTCTGTCTCCATAGTGTATGGTAACAATTATGAAATTCAAATATTTGTAAACGACACAAAACTGCAGTCTTCAGTGTAATTTTTAGAGAAAATGAAATATCTTAATACTAAAAGTGCTCTTATCCTGCTGTTCAGAGAAAATGGGATAAGAAGTTCCTACAGTGTCAGCTGATTCCTGCTTTGTTGAACAATATTGAAATCAGCTTGATTTTCCATTGATGTTTTGTTTTTCTAATTCCACTTAAAAGAGTAAGTGCTGACAATGCAAATGCCAAGCTTATGGATAGAAGAGCTGAATTTACTGAATTGCAAAAAACCCTTGGCTTCATACAGAGAGCGGTTTGTTTGGGTTTCCTCTATTTTTGGGGTGGGTTTTTTTCTGAATTTTGACTGGAAAATAAGATTATGGATTGGAGATATTGGGGTCCCATGAGTATAATTCTGGCAGCCAGTAACTGAACTTAAATAAACAAGCATGCAGCCTATAAAGCTCAGCCATGATATGTGTCACTATTCAAACCATTTAGATGCTGTTTGGATCTACTTTGCTCTTTTTAGCATGTTTTATGGAAGAAATTAGGGTACACAAAGCCTCTCCATTTCAAAATCTCCTGTTTTAATGTAGCTTTTCAGAAAAACAAGCTTCCCTTTTCAAACAAGTCGTGGCGAGCAAAGAGGGAGACACATAGAATTGGATCTTAATTGGGTTTTGTTTCCCTGAGAAAGGAAGGGTGGCAGAGACAAATGACTTAGAGCTGATCTAGGATTTTTGATGAGAATATTTATTTACCATTAATCTGCCATCATTTTTGAAAGCAAAATAAAAATTCTCAGTACATAAGTAAAACATTTCAATATTAAGGAAATTTAAAATCTCACTCCACCTAAGGAACTATACACACACGCAGACCATTTTTGAGATTCAGGCCACCTCAAGCATAAGTGAGAAATATTATTAGCTATCTGAATCTTTAAGAAGGATAAGTTAAGGGAGAAGTTCCCTTTCCAACCCTAAAAGTTAATGTGGTATAAGAACAATTTCCCTCTGCCAAAGGAAAAATCATTGGTTTCATACTTGAAAGTTACAACATTAAATTACACTTACTGAGTACAGTAGCCTAAGATCAGTCTCTAAGTGTCAACCATTGTGTAGTCTGTCGCTGTAAAGTAATTTTTCAATCTTTCAATTAAGTGCACTGTATAATTTTATGGCTTCAGTCTGAACGCACGGTTCATGCACAACTGTGTTAAACAATGACAGGAGCAGCCTGGAATGAGGAAGAGACTACAGGGAGGATCCAGTCTGACAATGAAGCTGACATAGCAAAGGTAAAAGAGGCTTAACGTCTGACAGACACCCGTGATTTTTAATTATCCTTTCCCTGTGCTGATTGTTGCAATCCATCTCGCCCCCACACCTCTCCCTATCTCTACCCCCCTCTTTGTCACATGCCTGCTCCCTCTTCTCCTCTCCACATCCTGAAATACCCTTGCCTCTCTTTCCCTGCCTTTTCTTTGTCCTGTTTAACTGATTTCCACCTACCCAAACCCCTATCAAACAAAATAAAAATGTTTGGAACTCACAGGGTGTTTCCTGACAGGCTGTTGTTCATTCCTTCCCTGTGACTCAACCCTTCCCATCCCCACTCTCCTCCTGTGTGGTGAGCCCTTCCTTTCTGTGCATACACCCTCTCCCTACATGGCTTTTGTGTTTTCAGGTGGTAAACTCCTCAAGGCAAAGACCATCTGTTCCTTCACTGTGCAATCAGACTTTGCCATGCATTAGTGTGTATTCAATACCAATTTAAATTGCATGCGCTTTCAAAATTAATGAGAATAGTTAGCCATTCTAGTACATCATGAACTTTATGGTATTTTTAGCAAACCTTCTTAAATGCAGGTACATAGCCATAATGAACAGCAGAGGATCACAATGTTCTCACATCACTCATGTACAGTAATAGCTCTGGAAAATGAACATTTCAAAGCCTTAGCTGATATTTCCTAACTTTACTTATTTACAGGAATTCTAGTATTCCAAACAGTCATAAAGTTGGAACTATGTCAGAAGACATACAGAAGAATAAATAGAAAAAAAAAAATTAAAAATTTAAAAAAAAAAAAAAGTGGTGGGTGGCCATGGGTAAAATTTACAAAAGTAATAGACAGGCTCTTACATATCTATCCTACATTTTTTTCATCAGTTCAGCCTGCTTCTGATGTATTCAGCATGATGAGAAATGAGAAAGAAAAAAAAATGAAGCAGAGTGAGAGAATAAACTCTATAAAATATTTTGGGGACAACCACAGTTATGGAGTGGGTGTATGGGCAGGGTAGAAAATACTGTGGAAGTATTGTTGTACATGCTCTGCTACAGCTAACTGAGTATTAGGCACAGTGAATACACTGCCAAGTATAATGACATCTTCCTCCTAACTGACACAGAAAAGCAGACTCTTTTAGAGCATGTTATTACATTCTAAATCAGTCTCCTTTTTGATAGTCATTTCCTAAATATTTCACACAAGAGATTTATTCTATTAAGAAACACCCGAAACCTATATAAAATTAATTATATTTTACTTAAGTTTTTTTATTAGTTCTGATTAATTAAAATATTCTCGGATTGCAATAACTTAGTGCTGTTTAATTATTCAAACACAGGCTTTTGATTATTCCATTTCTTTGTCTGTTCCATATATATGGCTTCCCCTTTATTATATGTGCAGATTGTACAAATGTGAATAAGGAATAAAGTACCAGCTCTGGCACATCTAACTAATAGTGGTACACCATATAATGTAAACTTATATGGAAATATTTCAGATGCTGCATATAACATTTTAAGAACCTCCTAGGTGACAGTCACTACCTGACATAATTTTCTCATCTTACCAGTGCTTCTTTCTCTCTCTCTCTCCTTCTTTTAGGCTCTGCAAACTTTCTCACATGCTGAAAGCTAGTCCACACATAGAGGCAGGCTTTCAGCATCAAGTACTAAGATTTAATTGCTCAAAGAAATGCATATATGTTAGGTATCTTTGGTCTATTCAAGGCACCTAATTTCACAGACACGTACAGTGTGGCATTTTAATTTATGAGCATGATCAGGGATTCAGGCCCCCCCACCCTCTCATGGTTCAGATTGCTGAGAATCTGCCTCCCTAAGATATCAATTTGAAAAAGGTAGTCACAGGATTTAGTCTAAATGCTGTGTATATGGGAACCATATCCAAAGGGGAATATAACAAATTAACTTGATTCTCCTTTGACATGTTTATTAGAAGATGCAGCATGTTCAGTAATTAACAACAAACAGCAGTTATTAGAATCCACATGTTGAGGGGGAAAAGAATCCCAAACATCTTTCATTGTTTTGACCAAAACATTTTCACCTTGATTTTTTATATGAATCTCTTCTGCATCTATGAAATTTTTGACTGTTCCTTTCTTGAAATATCTGCCTAGAAAATAAGCATTTCCTGGGAATATTGAACAAAGCCCTGACATAATTTTAAAGGAAAATAATCTGGTCTTGTATGCTGCATTGCGCAGAAGTATTGTAAACTATCACATAATCCAAACCCAAGGTTTTCTGCCTTGTTGCTTTAAAGGAAACAACTGTTACAAGTCTTGAACTTTACCATGTCAGAGAGAACAGATTCCTTAATGTTCTGCAGAGTGGCCATTCTAAGGAGGCTGAACGAATCAATGATTTCTATGAAAATAATTTCTAGTGAAGAGATTTCCTCACTTGGGTTTTCTCACCAGAGGAGTGAACTGTAAATTTAAAAGCAAAGATGAAAACCACTAAGGAAAAGAAGCAAAAACATCAGTGAAGAGAAAAAAAAAAAGGCTCAAAAACACAACACAGAAACAAATGCAGATCACTTCAGGGATGTGCAGTTAGCAATGAAAAGCACTTTTTACAACAAATAAAAGTATTTTTTTTCTACACTTATTTGTTTAGGGAAATAGCAGTAAGCCACTGTGTTTTCAGGGAAGAACAAACAGCTGCAACTAATGGTTCCCATGGAAGACTTCTGCAGACTGTAAAAGTCTGCAAATAGCTGAGTTCTTGACCATATGTATAATTTTGTTGAATTAAACTTTGTAACTATGAAGAGAAATGATCCCATAGGAATTACCTATATATAATGTCAATAAAGACTAAAAGTCTACTTCTACAAGACAGGCATTTGCATGCAGTTCAGATGAGAAGAAAAACCCACATTAGAACTCATGTTCCTGACACTGGATAACAGAGATACTGGGACTTAGCAGTAAAATACTTGTTGTTTAGCAGTGACTAGACAAGTTGAATGTCTGTTTTAAATGAGGTATAAATCTTATCAGTCAGCTGTGTTGCTACTGCTGATGAATTTGGGAAAATGATTTGGAATTAATTAAAAAAGAACTGTGTTTCAAATAACTGTGACAAAGAAATCAATTAAACTTTGCACAACTTTTATTATAATCGATGCAGAACTAAATAAAAAATGTGGCCTCTGACACAAAAAGTCCTTAGCCACACAGCACTGGAAACCAAGGAGATACATAAAGCATCACTTTATTAGGTACACCTACCTTTAGTAGGTAAAGATAAGTCTCAACTCTGAACTAGCTGTGCTCTGAACTAGCACAGTTTTTCCTATAAAGCACATCTTTTAACAATGATAAGAGGGAAGTAACACTAGTCAGTGAAGCCTTCTATCCAGTAAAACTGATTTTTTACTTACTGCATCCAACTGTGCATGCCAGACTCTAAATGTATTTCATTTGGCAAAGCGCTGGAGCTGTTATACTCTCTCTGAGCCAAATTCTGCCCTTGGCTTCAGGCACACAACTCCCATTGACTCCACTGGAAGTTGTACAGAAGGAGATAGATTTTGTAAATTAGGCATGCTCTTGAGATAGTGGAGGGAGATTCACAGCTGAATCCCAGGGTAGGAGTTCACCAAGGGCCAGCAAAGTCAATCTCACCAGTCAGTCCTTTCCAACTCATCAGAGCAATGCCTTGAAAGATCTATAAAATAAATAGCTCATACACACTGCTTGAAAAATAAAAGGACTTTCTCAGCCTTTGAAGCAGGCCTTCCCTTCACTCACTACCTCAGAAGCAGTACATCCTTGAAGAATTTTGTTTCTGTACTGCAACTGGTGAGAGGTACTGCTATTTCCTCAAAATTGTTCCACCAGACCTGTCCAAGACCTTTCTTACCTATACTGCCATAACTCATGTCATCCTGCCACCAGCTACATCCCTGCTTCTTTTCCCTGTCCTCGTGCTGGTTATTCCCGTTGACTTTACTTGTTTGATGATTCTTGATTTCTTTCTCTTCCAGAATCAGTGGATTTATTTTTTTATTTTCTCACAAGTTTAGAGTAACACATTCTGTGTCATGCAAAGTTTAACAGATGAGTGCTTTAACTTGGACCTCTCAGTTTAACCTCAGTGACAGGGAAAAGGCCTCCAAGCATAATGGAAACAAGCCCAGCTCATTGCAGTTCTCCCACACTCATTTCTTTAAGCAAAGAACATGCATCTGTTCTGAAAGTCCCCAGAAGTCATGGAGAGTGTAGTAGTCTTGCAGAGAAACAAGTACCAGAACCAAACCAGTAGCACCAATGCTGGTTTACATTTTTATGTGCTTTCCATGCAGAAATAAACAATTCTCCTTTAGGTCATACTCACAAACCCAATGAAGGTCAGATTCTACTTTGATATTCACATCTCAGGTTCTGCTTGTCTTGTAGATGAAATTCATTTGTTTAACAAGCAGATGAGAAGGCTGCAGCCTAAAATTTATGTATCTATTTAGCATGTTCTCCTGAGGAAAAATATTTTTGTTTATTATTTTTTATTTCTAAATATTGTCACACCAGAAGGACAAAATGTACTGTGCAGGTATTTGCAGAAAAAGAATTACCTTGTTAAACTAGCCCAATGTAAATACATTACAGAATTTGACCCAGAAAGGCTTGTGAAAAAGATAAAGCATAATAAAATAGAGATAAGAGTGTGATGGAAGGAGTGAGTGACTAAATGGCTGAAGTATGTTGGGTTTCTAAGATAACAGATAGAACTGTATTTTTCTGGTGGTTTCTACCAGTTAGTAGCAGTAGCAGTTTCTTTGAGCATTCCTGCCTCCAATTATCACACCCTGTTCCATTTTCTAGCGGCAAAGGTAGTGAGAGAGGGGAAGATCAATTTTCAGTTCCCTCACAGTGACTGTTTTGGTGTCTAGAAAAAACTCCAGTCCACCTCTTGCTGCTGACTGGAAGCACTGTACGTGTACGTGTGGTGACTGCGTAACATTAGCGCCTGGCCTGTTATATAAAGTGTTTTAAATACAAAATCCTAGAAAATATAAAACTTTCTGTAAGCAAAGAGAGAGGTCAGCCTTCTCCTGTTTCTTTGTTTGACAAAAGAGGCCTTCAGTGAAATATCCCAGGATACAGTCGTTTTCTTCATCCAAGAAAAGTCTAAGGAAAACTCAAAGCATATGAATGTTCTGTAAAATCACAATGTTTTGCTGGTGAACCATGGACACACCACTCTTTTCTCCATTTCTGCTTGGATTGCTACTAACAAGGTCTTTCAAAATATTCAATCACTAATTACAACATTCCTATGACTAGACTGCTGGTTTCACACATACACATGATATCTACTACTGACAGAGTTTTCTAAGAGATTCCAGAGATTATATTTTTTTCCCAATGGATTTGTCAACAAAATTGCTGAAAGGCAGATCTTTTTGACTTTCATATTAGTCCTTTGTTCAAATGAAGACACAGTCACTGTTATATTCCCTATACTGAAAATCCCCCACCTATAAATCAGATACATGAAAAGCAAATTTTCTTACAAATAACAATTTTAAAACCTCCTTATCAAATCTGAAGGTTCAAAGGAATGAAGATAGGCCTGCCAGCCCTATTTGATGAAGCATTTTCTTGAACTATCAGCTATCAAGGATCATCTCAGTACTCCAAACCCTGCAACTGGCTTGTCACCTTTCAAAATCTTTCAATCCATCTCTCAAAAAAACAAACAAACAAAATCCTTCCTTGATCCTTGCAAATAACCAAGGTAGTTTGGTGGAAGGTTTTTACAGTTTTTTAACTCATTTAGCAACTTCTAGACACCATGAGAAGCCAGTAAGTCCCTTAAATATGTGGAGCTCAGCAGGAAGGAGAGACTCCTTTAATTCAAGCAATTGTAACCCCCTGCATTTCTCAATTTACATTTTATACAGAGAATGAAAACCTGACCTGAGAAGTCACTTTGCCTTCCAGTTCTCTAACCCCTTTCTACTTCTCTTTGAGTATGTCTTTTTAAGTTAAGCAAAAAAACTAAAAATATGTTCAAAAGCAAATATTTTTATTTCACTTGTTTGATCAATTTTTTACATAATTTAGAAACAATTATTTAGAGAAAATAAATTATCAAATAACAAGTTCCTTAGTAGTTTTAGTTCTTTCTATTTATTATTATAAAGTATACAAACTATGTACTAAGTAAATGTAAGTGAAATTAAGTATGAAATAAGAGGGAAGAATTAATATTTTATAATTGTCATGGGTAAGGAACTACCCTTCTTTATCAGGAGTCTATGAAGAAAAGTGCAAGAGGTATTTTACATCAGGAAGCTTCTCACATTTAAAAAAAGTGTCTGCAGATTAGTTATACGAAACCTTAAATATCTGACTAGTTAAATGCAGCAATTAATCCCAGCAGCTGCTTTTCACAAATAAAGCTTCTTTTATCAATTTTACAAGCAAGGGGAAACCCAGACTTGCTAAGACTAATCCAAAACAGAACAAAACACAGACTACATCTAGTAAAAAAGAACATTTTCTATTAAAGATTTTCAGCCACAGAATTAAATAATGAGTTAACAGATATTTTCCCTTTTTGAATATTACTGTTCTTGTAAGGGTTGTTTTGGACACTTTAGTGCTTTGCATCAAAACATTCTCCTTTCCTTGCTAATGTGGTTGAATTAAGCATTGGCAATTTTAGTGACCTTTTGTGTTCATAAGTGCTAGAACCCTGATTCATTGTGCATTAATTCACCTGATTCATTGTGGATTAATTCCTCGCTGGCAATGATTGCTGTAGGAGCCATGCTCTGGTGGGTCAGAGCCAAAGAGATCCAGGGAGGAAATGTTAGTGGCAGCCAGGTTAATAAGGAAGGTTTATACTGAAGCTTTTGAGGGAATGTTGGTTGTTTGGGGTGTTTTTTCTTTTTTTTTTTCATAGCAGGAAAGGGCAGCACTTAGAAGGCTAATTTGGATAGTGCTGTGAACACCAACCTGTTCATAGAAATTTACTTCTCTAAGATCTTTTCCCTCTCACTGTTCCCAATTTTTTTTCTGCTTCCATTGTGCATACCATATGATTTGTAACATGCAGTCACAGCTGAAGTCAGACCCTGAGAGCTGCAATTGAGTTGAAATAACTGGATTTTTTAGTCACTCCGTAATAATTTTGGAGCCTTCTGTGGCTTAGAGAAACTTGGTTTCTCTAAAAGAAAGAGACTTCTTAGAGCTCCAGGTACAGAAGAAGCATTTAACATTTATTGCAGATCTCAACAGAAATTCTAGAAGGTTCTTTCCCTCAAATATGAAAGAAACATAAAGGCTAAGTTTGATTTATCTTTACCAGTTTATGCAATTTTCAGAAAATATGGACTTGTGATTAATTTTGCAGTAAAGTAAGAATAACATTGTGATGGAAATGCATTGATCTATTTAATGAAGGATTGTAAAGTCAGCATCATTGAAGAAACAAGGATTATTGATTCTTTTAAGTGACATTTGAAGGATTGCATTTTTTGCCTTAGAATTAAAGTATGTCCCATACAATAAAAGGGACCTAACAAAAAAGCTTGTAAAAAGATTTAAATACTTAGACACAGCCACCTGCACATACAGAAATGACTGTGCATTACAGTCTAATATAAGATATTTCTCACCCTAATAAAGAAAATAAAACACTTGCATAAAAATTACCGATAGCAGCACATTCGGTGTACACGTGTTCTTCCGTAACTCATAAAGGAAATAGACACACGTGCCTACCATATTTACAGCATATACTAGAAATCAGGCAAAAGCATAGTAATGATGGAAACAACCTTGCAACAAGCCAGTTTGCTCCTTCTAGTAGTAGGAAAGGCTTGCAAGGCCTGAACAATTAATAGGTCCTGTTAATTTTTGATGAGTTAACAATTAATAGACACTACCTGGCTTCTGCTATAAAAGGCAAGGTAAGACCAAAGACAGTGCTCTTGAAAAGCTGTGGAAAATAGGAAAGAATTAAAAACAAACTAACTAACAAAAAAAACCCCCCCAAGAATCCCACAAAATTTATTACAGTCTTAAGAGATAAAACCTAGAGGACAGCATTCCTGCGAAAGAACTGCAGCAGTAGAAGAGATTGCTTGTAAGCAGGAGGTGTGTATTTTAGGACATATATTTTGAATACTCCCCCAGAGAAATATATTAGCTATAGTAGCTTTCTCAGGAGTCTCATTCCCTAAGCATAGCATCATTTAAGTTGTACCTAGGTTGCAATGTGTTAGAAATACTTTCATAAAACAGAAACTTTTTATCCACTTTTAGGGCAAGTGCTGCTATTTGCAGGAAAAAAAAAAAAAAAAAAAGCCAGATCCAAGCAATTTTGGAGATGCAGCATAGAGTAGGTATTACAGCATCTCAATCAAATTTTAAAAGGCCAAGTATCTGCACCAGCTGGGGTGCAATGCCAAGAAATTCCTTCACCAGCTGACATGCCCGACATGCTGTCTGAGCATTGGCACCTTCCTCTCTTGTGAGTCACTATGCCAAGTCACAACCAACTCAGTGCTTTCTAGGATCTTGGAGCTGCTATTACTTTTTCGGCTAGAGCAGCAGGACCTGGATTTGCTCCATGAAGTCCCCTAGAAGGAAAGACTCAGACACAAATGTCAGCTGTTCACCACAGATATGTCCAAGTAACCCAGACTGTTTGAGGGAACACTATCCTGTTTTAAGTCTCATTTTCCATTTTCCTTGAGGGTCTCTCCCCTCCCCTGAGAGTTTTTCACCACTTGTAGCATGCTCCTTTTTATTCTGAATTCATTTTTCCAGCAGAAGGCAGGTACTTTACAGCTGAAGTGCAAGGCAGGGGTTCACTGGGGATGTTACTCATGTAGTCCTCATTGGCCTGGGGCCACCTGGCCCTACAACAACAATCTGCCCCTTTCTAATCTGTCTTCCTGAGAAGACTCATATCATTATCACCAAAGGGTTTCTGGTTAGCATGTATCAACATGTAAACTACTCTCAGCAAGCATCACATTAACTTTTCTTTCTGTTCCAGGAAAAATTAGGCCCCTATGGCCTTTAGGCTCTGTATAGCTGAAATTTTGGCAACATTGTCCAGATGGGCCCTTCTGTCTATCTCTTGTGCTCATTAACCGTATTTGAGAATATTACCTGATTATAGTAATTTCTGTAATATTTAAGATAAAAGAAGAATCTAGACAGAGAATGTCTGATAAAATTTATGGTATGGGTCTGTACTCATTTTACTTTGATATCCAAGTTCTTTCCCACTGTTCTTATCCAAATAATGCAATTGTGTGGCAGCAGGTAAGGCATTTCCAGCACCTACATTTTGTGGCAAATTTTAAGATCAGATCTAGCCTCAGAGGAGACAGGTGGGAAAAGGAAGGTGAGAAAACATTTTTAAAAATGTTTTTGGGGGAACAATTAATCATCTTTTACGGGTGCTCAAAGAAGTGAAGCAGCCTCACAGACCATCTTTCTTTATTAAATCTCTGCAGTGAACTCAGCTGCAATCTCTAGGAGGAAAACTAACCTTGCTTTTACTGACAGGCAAAGCTACTGTGAGCCTTCACTCAGGAACCTGAGAGGAACACAGAAACCAGTAGGGAGAACTGTGTGCTGCAAACTCTCATGGCAAAGGGGGCTAGCTTTTCACTGTGCACTTCCAGAGGCTCTGGGTGACACCACACACTGAATTCCTCCTTGGATTCTTCCAGCAGTGCAGCTTCTACTTAAATCTCCTCTCAAGCCAACCAGTCACAGCAAGATCAGGAAATCAGACCTAGTATGACAGAAGTCACACCGGTCTAGTGATTCCAGTACAGTAAAGGAAAGAGGCTGCATGGGCATAAGACAACTGGGTACTAAAATCACCAGTTACGACTGGATCCTGGAAAATTACTCTAGTAGGGCATTACAACACTGACCCAAATTATTAAGCCATTTCATATGCTGTATTCCAGGCCAATCTTTACTTTGTTGTTTGGGTTTTTTTATGAAAACCAGCCTTTTCAACTGAGCTTTGTGAGAGTCCATTTATATTGTAAATGTTTGGTCCCCAACACAGTCTGGAAGAAAAAAAATCCAAACACTTTTGAATGAATCCATAGAAAGGTGAACACTCCATTTCAACACCATCCTGCCAACAAATATGGAGTATCATATTTTTTTACATTAATCCTAGACCCACGAAAACAACACATAAATGTTTCCATATGGTTTTGAAATAAATCTCCCATAACCCATATTCTGTAAATTGTTCCCTCAAGAGGTATAAGCTATGGAAGATCAGTCATCTATTCCAGCTCTCATGGGAGCACCAGACCTGATTTTCCACAAGCATTGTGCTCAGACAACTCCACTGAAGTTAGCATATCCCAGAAAATAACAGTCATGGAGCTGGTGTGAGCACAAAGAATCAAAGCTACCATCTTTCACCCCCAGACTGAAGTTGTACCCACGTTTTTCTCCCCTGACATGTTAACATTACAGGCATCCCATGAGCATGCTTTGGAAACAGGCAGCCAGGTTACAGATATTCACTCATGCACCCAACACGGGCTCCCAGGGCTGCAGCTCTCACAAGATCTCTCTTAGCCCATATCTGGGCTAGTGGCAAACCCTTACTCCAGCTGCAATTTCAGTCTTTCCTCATATATTCTGTGGGGCCATTTGTAATGTTTATTTATAAATGATGAATATTTCACCACAGTTTGTTAATGCATTAGCACGGAAGTAATGCGTGTGAAAAAGAAATTTTTAACAAGGTTTTGGCTTGTGCAGCATAAAACATTGTCTCATACCCAGTCTCCCCACAGACATCAGTTTCTATTTTAAATAGTCTAACTACAACTCCCTGTGTATAATATATAAAAGGCACAACCCTTACAAATGCAGTGAGTCCTCAGCCCACAGGATGGCTGGAGTAGCTGAGTAAAGCAGCAGTTCTTTACAGTCACACCCTCTGTTATAACTCATTATAGTAATGAGTCACTTTAAACATATATTCCTATAATTCAGGGAAAAGTTTTCCAGAAGAATTAAAATTCTCTTTGTGAATCTAATGTATGTGAGATAAGATTCAGAAACTTTTCTTGCAAACTCATTATTTTTCTCAAAAAAACATGAGCACCTATATAGGTCTGCACATAGATTAATGTTTTCCTGACTTACAGCTTTTTTTTTTATTATGGAAACACAAGAAATACTTCAGGAAGGGGAAACTAATTTGGCTTGATTTCAAACTGGAAGGGTTTTTTTCCTCCCAGAAGAACAAGTTTTAAAATAAGTGCTGGGGAAATGGTTCTTCGCAAACCTAAGCATGACTAAGACCAGTGGCTTTGTATTTCCTGATCAGGAGGGAAACAGAAACACGGACCATTCAGACCTATACCCTAAAATTAACTCAGAGAGCACCATTCAAAAACACTTCCTTGAATCAGCAGGGGAGGAGGGCAATGAAAGGCTTGATGAGAGTTTGGTGAATAAAGAGGAAATAAGGGAGGAATGAGGGAAATGACAGTGGACCTGCACCTCATACAAACTCTTTTAATTCTCCTTTGTATGCATACATCACGGTTACTAGCACAACCAATTTGCAAGGAAGGATTTAGTTTAGTTAAACGTGGGCATGCCTTTTGCACAACACTTTAGCCTCCTAGGCTCATGCACTGGAGTAAGCACCATAACCATGCCCAGGCTTTGAAGTGGCACTTATTTGGAAAGGCAACAGTGATAACAATATTACCTTAGTCAGCTCCATGAAAGACACCTATCTCCACAGGACACTATTTGTGATATTACACTTAATGAAGGAGAGTGTCTATAATTGCAAATTATTTATCAATATTTTTGTTACTTGAGATGTATTGGATTAGGCCTGCTGTGAATAAATTATAAGGTGCAAGGGCAAGTTGTTTATATCAGTGACTAGACCAGATTATTACACTGAGAAATGGTCAGCACATCCTGTTATTGCTACTACCAGAAAAAACATTGCACAAAGAGAACTAGACAGACCAGTTGCTTGAGTTCTCAAAAGGTTTTATTTTTAGCCTAATGACAAAAATGTCTGTGTTTGCACAGGAAACAAGAATGATTGATACAAGGGAATGGAAATAAAATTCTTCATCTAATTTTCAGTGCTACATTAAAGACTAGACTCCTGTTGTGTCAGAGAAGCACTCAGTGACCCTTAGAATGACAATTTTTCCACCAGTCCCCTCAACCCCCCACTTTTCTGCTCTTGAAAGCTCCTACATACACATCAATTCCTTGTGCAAGTTAGAGCATTTTCAGAACTACTCTTATTTGTGTCAGTGAATAATGATGCTACAGAGAACAGCTGGCATAGCTGGAATAGCTTGTCCTTCCCCCAAGGCATTTCAAGTTGGCCCTGTGGGAATGGAGGCAGAAAGCAGTTAGATATCATGCTGTTCCCCAGTGGAGTCTTTTGCTGTTGCTGTAAATTGCTTTAAGCTCTTGTTGTTACAGTTGTGCAAAAGGTACTTATTTGGGGTTAAGGACGTGGATCAAAATGTAATCAACCTGGACCAAGTCATCAATACCAACTTTCCAAGGACCTCAGGCTTCCACACATATTGGGGTCACCTTCCAGCTATTAATGACAGGTCTAACTTCTAGTTATTTTTTCCCAAGTTAAACTAACATTTGAAAACATGCTCTATTAGAAATATGGGTAAAGTCCTGCCTACATTTACATCAACAGTAGTTTTGCTATTAATATAGTACCAGCAAAGCTAGTGTTTCATTAAGTGCAATAGAAATTAAATATCTCATCTCTTTTATTGACATTAGCATTCTGCTTCAGTTTTGAATTTTCAGAGAATGTTCACTGTTGTTAATTAAGTTACTTATTAGTGTTTCAGAAATGCCTAAAGGTTTCAGTCAGGAGCAGTGCCCAGTTCTGCTGTAAGTGAGGTGAAATGAAGTGAAAAGGGCTGTTTCAAAAGAAATACTAGGATTTCCTCTTATATACCTGTTATGGTTTAACCCAGGAAGCAGCTAAACATTGCAGAGCTGTTCACTCACTAAGCCCAGTGGGATGGGGAAGAAGATCAAAAACAAAGTAAAACTCATGGGTTGAGATAAAAACAGCTTAATAGGACATGAACATATCCTATGTCTTAATAGGACAGAACAAGAAGGGAAATAATAATAATAATTAAAGAAGTAAAACAAGTAATGTACAATCCAATTGCTCACCATGCCCTGATCAATGCCCAGCCAGTATCCAAGCACTGGGCCACCACCTCTCAGCCAGTCCCACCTCGTTTTGTTGTTCACCGTGATGCCATAAGGTATGGGATATCCCTGTGATCCGTTGGGGTCAGCTGTCCCTGTTGTGTCCCTTTCCAGCTCCTTGTGCACCTCCAGCCTATATACTGGTAATAGAGTGAGAGGCAGAAAAGGCCTTGACTCTATGCAAGCACTGCTTAGCAACAGCTAAAACATCCCAGTGTTATCAACCTTATACTCACCTAAATCAAAAACACAGGGCTATACCAGCTATTAAGAGGAAAATCATCTCTCTCCCATCCAAAACCAGGACAACTGTCAATCTCCATAAGATTAGAAAACAGAGAGCCAGGAGCTAATAATTTTGGTTGTATTTCCAGTGAAGGAACTGGAATATCAAGGTTTGTATAAACAGAACTAGTGGTTGGGGATTTCTGAACTCCTTAAGCTGATGGTTGCTTGATTTAAAGCTAACCTGGAGATTTCAATTAAGCTAGTATTTGGGGAATTGTTGTTGCTATCTTGACCATTTTTTTTAAAAAGCAAAATAGTACAACTTCCTAATTCATTATAGCTATGATTCTGTTTCTTGTGCAGCTTCGTTCTCTTTAGAGATCCAAAAACCTCCATTTGCTTTACAAGCACCACTTTATTGTGGGAGTGCTGATGCTGAGGGAGGAAATATTTCTCTCAACCTGAAATATTAGAACTTTGGGTGTGCAAAAGAGACAGACACAGATCCATGCTGTAGCTGGCAGAAGCACAGACAAGATGGAAGCTGGGGAAAGTAATCTCAGAATCTTTTTCCTTAGCTGGTAAAGGAGTTTTACAGGGACAAAACACAGCCTTCTCCATTCAATAGATGAAATAGCTTACACAGAAATGTACATAAACATTTACAGAAAAGAGGGGAGCAGTCTAGCATGGCAGCATCATCCTGCTTTTTTTCCCTGAAGTTCTGGGGCTTCACAGAAGGCAGGTATAAATGCCATGTACAAATGTCTTCCAATATGCTGGGACAGACTTTCAAAAGAAGATATGCTAACTGCTCCAAAACTTCCAGAAGACCTTGGAGAGGAAGGAGACAGAAGTATAAACAATTTCTTCTTAAATGCAATGTTTGGGCTGGCTGAAATCCTCAAGCAACCTCACTCAAACCAACGGTGAGAAAGAGAGATTTTAAGCCTTTCTTCAAAGTTTAGGAAGTGATGTATAACAAGCTTTTTCTTTTTGTCTGGTGACTTTAAAGGGCTGGAGAGAAATTGGTCAACACTCTCATCTTGATCCCACTTCAACTCAGAGGGATGGGATCATCCAACAAGAATCTTTTGTGTGCTTTTGAGAAAGCAGATTGAACGAATGAAGCTAGAAGAGCACAGGAGCTCTGTGCACTATTTTCTTTAACAACTGAATGACTCTTTGTGATTAACTTATAAATCTTAAACATTTCATTTAGAAAGATTGAAAAATACAAGGACACTGTGAAAAACTAGATATCTAAGTACTTCATACACTACATTATTTATCATTAGAGTTTATTAACTAAAGCCATTTGAAAGGCATTCTGTGGAGCTAAAGACAAGATTGACCTGAAAATTATGCAAGTATGTTATTTCAGCAGAGAACCTGAAAGTAGGTAAACAAAGAAGGAATTCTGGAATATACGCAAACAGTGTAAGTAATTTAAAACCAATATATTGTACTTATAAGTTCTGTCTAGTTTTAAACAAGAAAAAAAGGAGAAGATAAGAGAACACAAGAAAGAGGAAATAAGATCAGATTATTTGCTTTCTAATAGCAATACTTCTCAGTTTGTCCTAAGAGGGGTATCCAAGCTTAACTTCCAAGTTATGTCACGTGACTGCAAGCAATCAAGGATGCTTCAGGACAACTGAGTCATCATTTCATGGGCTGGGGAAAAAAGCAAGTCAGAATGGCCTTCTGGGGACAGTATCACAACACTTTCAAAAGAATATATGGAACAAAACACCCTGAAAAGGATATATAGAACCTCCTAGCTTTTTTCTCCTCTGTTAAACAACTTCAGAGATACATTTTCTCTTTCTCTGAGCTATGTGGTGTCTGCTGTACAGCTAGTCCTCAGTAATCTGAAGATTTTGGTAGGTAGCTTCTAAAGCCAGGAAAATATTCTAGCAGAGTCATTTAAATTTTCACTGTGTTAAGATAGTACATTTTCTCATTAAATTAAGAGATACATCAAGTTTCTCTGATTTAAACCCAGAACAAATACGGGTCAATGCCAGAAAATCAAAAGTTCAAATTTCAGAGACAGAATATAATCCTATATTGAATGAGACCTATGTGTTGTACTTCTATAGCTAACATGGAGGTCTTGTTTTACCAGTGCTTTAATACAATGCCTATATACATTCTCATGCCAACACCATCTCCTGGAATGCAACTGGTTTATGTTTGCTTTTCTCCTAGGCCCAGGGAACAGTGTGGAAATGTCATAGTTTCAGCTGCAGCAACAATGCATGAAGAGGAAACACTATAAAGAGGAACAAAGAGGTGGGTGATGAAAGATGAGGTGCTTGGGCAGAGCTGCAAAGAGCTCTGAAAATGTTTCTGCAGAGTAGGTGTAAGAAGCCACATGATAAGATAAAGTGAACACTGTGCGGTAAAGAAGTAACAGTTATTAAAGAAGCAGAGATAAAAAGAGGATAATTTAGAAAATTAATTAAATATCCTAGGGGTTAGACTGGAGGAGGGGGAAAAAAAGAAATCCCTAGAGGAAAAAAAAAAAGAAAGAAAGAAAAAAAAAAAAAAGAAAAATAAGAGGAGGTGGAGGAGGTAAATAGCAGCTGTGGAAAGGGTTGGGAGTACTGAAGATTATTAGGTAGGCGCTTTTAATTTTGTGCCAGGGTCTGTAAATCTTCCCTTTTACCCCAAACCCAGAGGTGTGGAAACTTGAGTATAAATTCAGAAGTTGGGATACTTTTCCAGATCTTACCTAGATCATATAAACCTCCTCATATGTAGTATAACTTAGCCAGAAATAACTTAAGAACTCATTTTTTTTCTGATGCTACTTAACACAGCTGGATGGATTATTCATCCTCAGTAATACTGACAGCAAATACAACCTTTTTCTCTTTGAGAATCATTTGTGAATAGGCTTTAAGTTTGATCTCCAAAATGTGAAATGCCCCTTGATCCCATTGATTCTTCTGAGCCTTTTTTTTTTTTTTTAACGTATCTCCTGTCTGAAATTATTATTTGCACAGGTTAGGTGAGTAGGCTCTAACCTTTGTCAGCATCATTAAAGGTGGTCTACATTTGACTACAATCAGAACATGAGGAAATTTGTAAGTGAACAGTCTCAGTCCTTCAGATTTTCTTTCATAGGCTGTGCTGTAAATGTTACTTGGGTGTAACTGAGACCGGCCTGAGTCTGCAGAGAGCCTGGGGCTGTAGAGGTGTGATGGCACTCTGCTTCAAGAGTTAACTTATTTGGTTTTAAGCATCAACATTAGGTTTCTTTCTACACTGTTCAAAGCATGTTTAGGAAGGAGGGGAAGCATCTGAACACACAGATCCATACAGATCTCTCTGAGCCTCTGTTCTCTTCGGTATGCTTTTAATAACACCATGGGAGGGGTGAAGAGTGCAATTGTTCCTATTTTCCTAAAGAGAGGGTTCAACTTTCAAAGGTTTGGGGAATGCCAACATGGGGGCTCAGATACTGCACAGTTTAAGTATTCACTGCCTCCTAGTTGGAGCATGTTATTGGTTAGCGAAGTCACGGGATATTCTTCCAGCTCACTAATTGGGTTAGTGTATCCTTTTAAACAGAGGAATAATGAACGCTCTTGTTTGTGAAGGAGTAGCCTCGTTCGCATGCAAATACGGGTATTCACACAAATCAGCCATTCCTCAATCCTCCTCAGGAACAAAAAACTTTCTGTCTGAAACCGCAGGAGCAGCAGATAACAAGGGGCCTTGATATGGAGAGATCAAACAGCCATTTCAAATTCCTGTGAGTGTTCATGAATACTGTTGCTCAATATTCATCCAGTTCTGGCTTTTTCTGTATTATAGAAAAGAAAACAAAAAGTTAAAATAGGATGTAAAGGAATGGAGAATATTAAATGGTTGTACTTTCAGAACCAATTCACATATTTTGATGTAGCTGCTTTCAGGTTTTGCCTTATTTTTGAAAGACAAAATATTATTTAAAAATAATGTAAAAACCGTTTTTGGGATTCATTGTTTGTTCAAAATGGACATAGCTCAAGCCCAAAGAACAGATCCAATACATATGAGGTAATCCATAATTTCAGATGCCTGAAATATCAAGATATACGGTACCTAAGCAGATGAGAAATAAGACTTGCCATCTGAAGTTTTACCAGAAATTCTTCGCCAGTTCTCCAAGACTCCTCAAATGATGAGTTATGTCCTCATCTGGCTATAAAAATAGCTGTTTAGCCATAAAGTATTATACAAAAGTAAGTGAAAAGAAAAGAGCCTTGCAAAGAGTGACAGCTCCAAGGGTAACTTGGCACCCTTTCCTCACTCTGTTTTTATAGCTGTAGGAATTCCTTATTACTTTTTCTCAAGCTGTCATCAGAGCAACAGAACCCGCTGTTATTTGGGTTTCTCTTCTCTTCAGATGGAAAGAAAGGGATGTAATAAAGGCAGGTCATGAGCAATAGGTTGTAATCTATCCACAAAATGGCCCCACCTTGCTATTTGTTCCCTTGTATTGTGCTCGAACAGACTCCCAGTAAATATGTCTGCTTCACATTGATCATCAGTGATAGTAGCATCCCTAATAGTGGCTCCATCTTGACAGAAAAATGGTAAGTGCCATTGTGCTCCCATGTTTTTGTCTCTTTCTACAGCCACTGCAAAACAAAGCTGTTAATTTATCTGATGAAAGACATGATGGTGAATGTTATGTAAAACCCAGATGTTTCCCCACTGATTTCTTAAATAGGAGCACATAATTGTGATGATTGGAAGGCCATTAATCCGAACTACTTGGAAGTAAAAGAGAAAGAAGACCTCAGCTTACACTTTCACTGTGACAAGCTTCTATGCCTAAGAAGTCTGTCGTTCTGCTCACTGTTTTACAAACCTAACCAGTCAAATAATTCCCCCAGTTCTTCTCCATCTGTTTTCTCACAACAGTGTTAACGTTCTCTTAAATAAGCATAACAGCATTAACCTTTTGAACTCTTTGTCTCTCAACTCTGCTCAGATCAGATTTGTGGTCTAGAAAGTTGACTCTTCCCTCAAGTTTGACAGATTTTCTTATTATCCCCTGCTGACCTATAGAGAATTGCACTGGCTCAATTCCTGAGGCACCTACAAGTTTCAGATGGACTCAGCCTCCCTGGCTGATTGCCTGTCATAAGAAGCATCAGTGGTATGCTTCTTACTTTACTTTATTCCTTTCCTTTCAACAAATGTAATGAATTCTTTTACACCCTTGTACTCTTTATTTTTTTTTTAGCAGGCCTTGTGTGTCACATTTTCATCCTCAATGCAAAGACTACTTCAGAAAATCTATTCTTCAAGAAAAAAATTTGACAATACACATAACAGCAAGTGCATTAATATGTGCTTTATACAGATCTGATTTTACTGATTCTGCCTACAGTAAATTGTATATAAATCACATAAGCCATTACCTCTTTCATTCAATCTTCCTATTTGCATAAGTACTACTAGTACTGATAAATAAGTCTGATAGATTAAGCTTAGATAGAGTAAAATGTTGATGAGGATGGCTGCTCTTCATGCATGAAAACTGAGGAAGGAATTATGACCCTTATCTAGAGCATAGCTGAAGCTTTGGATAGTGTAGTGCCATTCAACACAGAGGCTGATAAGTAGCTAAAAGCATAAGCACATTAAAAAAACAGTTTGGATTAAAAAATTAAACATAATGGTGAATCTCCAGCAACAGTCCAGGTATGTATTTTTAACCCCTAATGCAAATATGACTTAGGTCAGCCACTTTTCACTGCTATAGTTTGATTTCTCCTCTTTCACTGGCAGCTGTGCTAATATGAATTACATCACACTACCACGTGACTTACCACAAATCAGCTGGCCTCTAGTAAATTGGGGTGAACTTTAGACCAAGAAAGGGTTTTCTAGATAGGATTGGTGGTGCTGTTTGAATTATGCTCAGACTGAGCCAGAAGTATAAGCACTCAGAAAGCTATAGGCAAACAGTATAGGTATGACCTTGGGAGAATGTTTGAGGGAGGAATTAGATTGGAAAGAATGCTTAGAATATGGAGCAAGGAAGCTGCTGTCTGCTCATTTCAACCCTGTTTGGAAAACACATCTTTGGTATACTTTTATAAATCAACAGAATTTTTCATCTGAGAACAATTGTCAAATAAGGGCTAACACTAAAAAGATAGATCCCAGTAATGCAGTACAATGCATAAACAGCATAGAAGAAGGAAAAAAAAATAGGAATGTCAAATTTTTAATGCAATTATTGCAGTGGAACAATCTCTGCTGTAGGGTTTATGCTCTAGTTTCTCTGTAGCTCCCACAGCAAGCTTCCCCCTGTTCCCTGGTTTGTTCTGGTGAGTAAAAGCTGTGAGAATGACTGTACAGAGATAAGAAAGGCCAAAATAACAGACAAGGCTGAGCTTGTTTAGGTGGTATCTTCTATAACTCAAGGATTTAGGAGGGAAAACACAAATATAGACAGGAATAGGATTAGTGTGGTGTGGTAGCAGACAGGAGTCTCAGGCTGAGCATATCATGAGTGTTATCACTGGGGACAGTGACACCTGGGGTGCTTTGGGGAGTGGCAAACACTGGTCCAGACAGCAGCAACTCTTTGGTTGACACATTCATCAGGGTGATGGGCATGTAAGTGCTTAGCCTAACCCTTGGTGATTCCTAGCTATCTTTTTTTTGTTTGTTTTCCTGTGAGCAACTGCTTTAACTGCAATGAGCTGCTTTGTTCGTGGCATAAGTCATCCTTGTAGAAAATCTTTGCATTTCTCTAAGATGCCTGAACAAGCCAAGGAGAGAGGAACTATAAGAATGACAAAGAACAGAGAAAGAGCAGTGTAATGACTTCACTGTTAGTCCATTGTCTGCAGTGTTTCATGGAATAGGGCTGTATAATAGCATCTGCTCCAGCTTCAGTACTTCCCAACACTGGTGTCTCAAGTGGCCCAAGAGGACCTGTTGTAGCCCACACTGATTCAATACCACTTGCACAGACTAGCAGCACAAATTCCACAGCTTAGCCCCTCAAATGCAGACTACAATTCTCCCCTATTATGCAGAGCTGCTATGATGTGAGTCAGAAAGTGATTCCTCAAGAAACAGCAAGAGACAGCTTGCAGGCTGCCATAGGACTCTCTGTTGGAGCTACTGACAGGGAAAATCAGACACCAGTTAACTGAGGCACTGATCCAAAGCCCCTTTAAACACCTCGGTGACTCTCCTGGAAATAAGATGTAGAAGCTTTTCAAAAGATTACCCTTAATCTGTCACAGCATGCAAAACAACTTAATACATTTATCTTTTTTTTTCAGCTAGTGAATTCAAATCCCTCTGCAACAATTTTACTAGCAAGCCAAACTTCTCCTACACAGCGCATGTCTGTCCCAAATATGCAAAAGGTGGGTCCTTTTGTTACTGACTTGTCCTGCAAATGCCAATCCTTCTGTCAGTGGGAGTTTTGCTGCTGAATCTAACAGCACTAGCTCTGAGGGTTCACTGGTCTTTGTGTCTCTTTGAAATCTTGGTTTATACTACCATGTTTATCTAGTCACCTCTCAAGCGCTGCCTGAGTCACCCTCAAGCACCAGTTCAGGTCAACAGACACAAGCTTGCTTCTTAACCTGGACCCAATGCACCATAGATTTCTTTTAACCATTTAACATCTTTTCTTCTCATGTTATTTTGAATGCTGGTCTTCTCAGCAAAGTAAATTAACTGTCTTTTGTGCTTTTTGTGATGATTTTCCATTTGTGCTTTTAACAGCAAATCAGCCCTGTCAAGCTTGTAAAAATATTTGAGACACGGTGCAATGGAAATCTATTTTGTCTTTCATTTTGTATCCTGTTTTCCAGAAAGTATCAATATTTGCTTTTCAGCCATACTGTTTGGGTATTAAGGTATTTCCTTCACCATCCTCAAAAGCTGATTATTCTAATACAGCTCAGGAAAAGTCTAGTATTTGACTTCTTTCAAGTCAGAAATTCACAGTTTTATTTTAAAAAATTCTGTTAGATCATTTGGCATTAGATATATTCAAACCAAAGTCACCTTAATACTAAAAATCAAATTGTCAGATATTAAGTGCTCTGGCTAGTAACTATTAAAGAGTAGTAGTTGCTCTGGAGTAAGTGCACATTTCTCAGTGGCCAGATATAATTTTGAAGGGCTTATTATCCATCTAAGCATGGAATTTTAAAATACCTTGTTCTATTATATCCATTCTATTACATCCATTCTTTCAGCAATTTCCTTTTAAAATTAGATTTGTGCTAGGTTTCTGTCTCTTAAAGCAGTGAACCAGAGAACTGCAGTAACCTCTATTGCCTCTCACACCGTATTTAACCTTAAAAATGTGTTAGATATAGATTAGCATCTTGGTGTGGAGAAGCTTATGTTTTGTAGAATTTGGCAGTTTCATTTTAGAAAAACTAAATCAATATACCCTTCATTCTTTAGGAAAAAGAGGAGGATGTTTTTAGTCTTCTCCCTCACAGGCATTATTCTCAAGCATCTCCAGTGTGACTGGGCTAATGGCCCCACTGTGATCAGAGTTTTTACAGCATAATGAAACCTCGGTGAATAAAATGGTTTTTTTTTCAGTTGCATAAATCATTATTTGCAACATGCTGAAATGTATGAAACCTTTTCTGGTCTGACAGACCGGTTCTGCAGATATAAAAATTTAATTTTGAGTTCAAGAGCACAGTCTCCAGGAGAGAGGGTGTTCTATTCTGGAAAGTTTGTATAAGCTGGGAGGCACACTACTTAGTCCCCTACCAAAAAGAGAAAGTGGGGAGGACACACAAAGGTGATGTGATTTCTCCAGGCAATTCCCTGGGCTCCCTGGTGGCTCCCACGGAGTGGTGCTGGCTAAACTGAGCAGATGTGCTGTGCTCCAGCACAGGAGGACACAGCATCCTGCCATCAAGTCATGGGAATTAAACCAGCCCAAATTAAACCAAGCAGTGAGAACTCTGGAGTGCGGTGAACTCTGCAGACGCCGGTGAGGATGTGCTGGAGGAGGAACCAGTCAGAGGAGGATTTGGTTGGTGGGCCAGCTGAGACAAGGCAAAGTGGGGGCTGAGTGGCACTGGAAGAGGGGCCAACTCCCCCTGAGAGGGACTGGGGCCAGGAGGACATCACTGCTCCTCTGGCTGCAGCCATCTCCTCTGCCTGGCTCAGCTTCTCTCTCCTTCCTTGGCAGTCACGGCTGCCCCATGTGAGTTTTCTGTGCTACAGTGCAAGCAGGAAGGGAGGAGGGCACTGGGGAGAGAGGAGTGTCATGGCAGGACCACCCAGGTACTTTTCCAGGTGAGGAATGAGGGGGAGAAGAATCTATTTGCCCCGGGACCCAAAACAGCTCTTGGTGTGGGTTCTAATAACACTGCTGGAACAACTAAACCTGCAAAACATTCATAAACACAAGGGTTTATTATTCCTTTTTTTTTTTAACTTACATTCTTTCTATTTTCTTCATTTTTTCCTTCTTCTTTTCTTTCCTTCCTTTTTTTTTCCTTCCTCTACATCTCTTTATTTTTTCCTTCTATCTTTCTTTTTTTGCTTTTGTTTCCATTTTCTTACCTTCTCCCTATCTTCCTTGCTATTTCTCAGTTTTTCTGTGTTTCTCTTTCTCTTACACACACACAAAGATGCACACAAACACAGGCCACTTCTCCAGAAGACACTACTTTATACTTGGATGGAAAAAAGCACCAAGGACTCTCAATAGCATCAAAAATGGGGCTATTGCTCCACCAGTTTAATTCGGAGATATTCTCCATAGATAAACTGCTATTTTTAAAGCATGGTTACACAAAGAGTTCATTGCAAACAATCCATAGTGTGCATTTATAATATCAGTTTTGGGGCAAGAATAGTCTTAAAACAGTCCCTCTTAACATTCATAGGCCACAATAAATAAAAGTTGCTGATGATGATTGCAGTAAAACAATTTTCCTTTTGCTTCGGAGAAGCATGCATGAAAAGGCAGTTTCTTTAGAGTAACTTGATGTAAATTCAAATCCTTTATTATCTCACAGAAAGCCTCATAAAGTAAAATACAGAGTAATCGGTTACTAGCAGATCCTGCAGGCAACATTACCCTTCTTTCCTGATAAGTTTAAAATATGTTATTTTCATGATTTTCAGTTGTTGTGATGATACAGTCTAGTCACTAACTTTGGACATCATTACATAATATTTGCAACACATAAACTATTGCAGAAACAGATTTAAAAAGTAGAAAAAAGGACATAATTTTAATAAAAACTTCTGAGATTTTACTGTCTGTTTAGTAGAGATTCCTTATTTAAAGTTTTTTCTACTTGCAGAATATTTGGTCAAAATATTTCATAAATTTGAAAAAAAAACCCAAATAACAGGTTTTTTACTGGGGGGAGTTATTTAAAAAACCACACCAAAATTACATACTTTGATATATTTTTAATGAAATTATGAAAAAATCAGAAGTGCAGGCCCAAGGCTAATTTTTACTATAGTAATGTAGCTTCCCCAGAGGTGTAACTTGCAATTAAAGTTAAATAAAGGGGTTTTTGACTGAAGAAAAAAACACCAAAAAAAGGAATTTATAATACTGTTCACATTCAGCATTAAGAATGAAGCAGTCTAGAATTGCAAGTAACACACTGCTCTGCATCAGTTCTGAAGCAGCAGAGGTGTCTGAATCTTCTCCAGTTTAAAGGGCTGGAGCAACTGTTACTTTGAGGTCCTTTCCATCACTGCTTTTCCACAATGCTGTGATCAGAAACATCCATAAAGCCACTGCTCCATGTGACAGAGTATTGTCTTCTTTCTTGGAAGACAAATGATGCAATTCTAGTGCCAAGTAATACAATATCTTGGTATCGTCTCGTGCTGTCTCTTTTTTCATTTATTGAGCTGGAAGAGACTTCGTTAGTACATTCTACAGTGGCAGGGCAAGACCTACACAATGGGTTTCTTTTGTCCTAAACCCTATACACTAGATATATGGTCTTTATACCTATATACTTGAGTCCACAGTCTCTCTAGGAAGCATATTCCAGCCTCTTCTGGTTCTTATAGCCATTCTATTTCCTCAGAAATAGGGAAGGAATATGTTTCACATCTTTCCATCAGTAGGTGATCTTAAACAATTAATCACCACTGTTTTGTAGCATCTTCTACAAATTAGAAGACAGTGTAATCATATCCCTCTTCAGTCTTTCCTATTTAAGTCTAAGCAAACTCCATTACCATCATCACAGGACAGATATTTAACCTCTTTTTCATCTTGATACTGTTTTATGGATTTTTTACAGTTTTTCTTGAAGTGTGACAGCTGCATAGGAAGATGAAACTTGGGCTGATGAAGCTTAAATGCTACTGGGAAGTAAATAATTACCTGCCCTTTCATGGGCACAATAGTCCAATCAGTATATTCCTGAACAGGATTCCTTTTTTTCTTTTGCTGTAGTTGCACAATGGATGCTGGAAGATTTTGTATTTGGCGAGTGCTTGCTGTAGGATATCACAGCGTCCCACCGTCCCCGTTCTTCAAAGAGCAGCACAGACACAGTGTCTATTTATGGAGCCAGGAGTCCTGCTAGGTAGAAACTTGTGTGCATGTGGGTCCCATCCTAATGTGGATTTGCCAGTATCATGCATGTATACCAGAATCCATGGAATTTCTCCTGACTACATAATATTGACATAAATGTTATCAAGTCTTATGAACATACAGTATATACGATCCAAGGTAGCCTCCTGCCTTCTTTTTTATATATTAGCCACCAGCTTTCATATTTTTCAAATCACCATTTTTCATATTTTTATTTAGTTTTATTCCTCTTCCTAGGGATAAAAAAATTTATGTTTATTTATATTGGCTTTAGTTTGCAAATTGCTTTTCACAGTTTTCATGACCATCTTGAATGCTACTACTTTCCTCCAAAAAGTTTGCACATTTTTCAGTTTATGACACTACTAAACTTCCTCTTAAAGCTAAGTTCTTAATTAAACCATGAAGCTGAGCCAAGCCCAGGATAGACAAGTCACTATTGTTTACTTGGATAACAAGTATTATTTGCACATAATAAAGCAGACAAAAGTATTTAGTATGACAGTTTGGGGCACCAAAGAAAAGGTAATGTTCATTGACCATAGATGTTTGGAAGAACTAAGTTTATGTCAATTAAAGAGTCAACAGCTACCAAGCAAGGAAAAGCATGAGGAAAGATAGAAAGAGAAAGGGAAAGAGAAAAAGAAAGAGAACTTTAAACCTTGGTAAGAAACGATAAGACCTGAACAGGAGGAAAATCTGTGAAATAAAATAATAACAAGAAAAAATAGCAAGAAAGTAGCAAAGGGAATTAGAGAAAGACATCCTTAACTGCTGTGCCTCACATGTTTCAAGTTGTTTCTATGGTCACAGAATAAGAAGGTCAAATCAGATCAAATAAAGCAGGGCAGAACTGAACAGCACAATTAGGCCATAGTCAAAAAGTAATTATTTTTCCATCCAGTAGAGATTGCATGTTATTTCTTGGAACCTTATATTATTATCTAAATAATAAACTGCTAATATCTAAATCTCTAGCCAGAGAAGCAACTGGGAATGAATTGGGGAAAACCAGCTAAAAAGCCACTTGGCTAAATATTATAACATTATAATTTATATTAAAGCTTAGATGAACTTGAAAGTCGGACATTGGTGAGTCTTACCATATTTATGTTAACTGACCAAGAAACTGGAAAAATGAAGAATGCAACACAGCACTAAAACAAATTCATACTGGAAAAATAATTAAGCTACCAAGACAGGTAAAGTAGCATTCCCTTTGTTTTATACTCTTAGCATTCTAATCTTTTGACATAATAATTATGATTATGGTATATATCCTATAATATAGATGGTGTTGGTGCATTAGATAACACTAACTCTTTATGGAGTCTTGTTTTTACTTCATGACCATTCTTCCCAGTCATACATTTTTCTCTAGTTTTTTATGGGCCATGATATGTAATTCACAATGATGCAAGGCATGTGATCTTCACACAGATTTGTCAGTGATATATCTCTCTAGAGTGGTTCTCAAAATAAGCCGACTCTTTTGCAGTGCTGAAACAAATCCTTGGTAGACTAAATGACACAGCACTCTGGAAGTTTGTGGACCTTCTTAAGCTATCCTGCATGGAGATAATACTCAGTGTTTGAAAAGGTGTGCTGGTTTTGGCTGAGGCAGAATTCATTTTCTTTGGAGTAACTGGTATGGGGCTGTGTTTTAGGGTTGTACTGAAATGAGTGTTGATTATATGTAGATGCCTTTTGCTATTGCTGAGCAGCACTTGCACAGTGTCAAGGCCTTTCCTGCCTTTCACCCTCCTCACCCCTGAGCAGGCTGAGAATGCACAAGGAGCTGAGAGGGGACAGAGCTGGGACAGCTGACCCCGAGTGAACAGAGGCACATTTCACACCCGGTCATGCTCAGCATGTAAACCTGGGGGAAGAAGGAAGAAGCAGGGGGGACATTGACTGTGTTTGTCAAGTCACCGCTATGTGTGCAGAGCCCAACCTTCCTGGAGATGGCTGAACACCTGCTTGCCCATGGGAAGCAGTGAATTAATTCATTGTTTTGCTTTGTGTGCATGCACAACTTTTCCTATTAAACTCTTTCTCTCAATCCATGAGCTTCTCCCTTTTACTCCTTCAATTCTCTCCCCTATCCCACCAGGGGCAGTGAGTGAGCAGCTGAGTGGGGCTGAGCTGCCAGCTTGAGTTATACCATGACAAAAGGTACACCTGTCATTGTGGATTCTTTGGGATATTTTATCCTTAGTATCCTATCTTCATTCATCATGGCAAGAATCAGTATTCAGCACCTGAAATCAGTAGCACAACTCCACTACTGATGGAAATAAAGCCCAAAGTAGTGTGAGTCAGCCTCCCCAATGAACAATTGCCTTTTTTCAGAAGCCCTAAGTACTTTGTGTTATTTACAGCAAAATAGTGGCTACCAAATTCAAAGAAAGTTTAGCAAATCATTCCCACATCAGAGAGAAACCATGCTGTGTCTAAACTATGAGTTACTGTCACCCCAAACTAGCCTTGTATCTGCACTGCACTATCACTCAAAAAAATCACTTCTAAAATGAAAGCAATTCCTTCAGCTCCATCTGCCAGCCCTGGAATCAAGAGGGTTAAAGAAGCTGTAATCTATTTCTACCGAGTGAATAGAAAATTAGGATCTTTCACTTTCTTTTTCCCTCATGCATCCCTAAGAAAAAAATTATTTCACTGGAAATTATGATTTCATCAGCTGAACTGAAAATCAAGAAATAGACCACTTTAAATATTCACACCACCTTGATTAAAGCAGGTCTCTCCAAGCCTTATTATTGCAAAGTGATTGTCAGAATTTCCATTGTAAATCTCTTCCCTCCTTTTCACTGGTTTTATACTTATGCCTTGGCTACAAGAGCACATTCCAAGCTGGAATTTAGGCTGGCTGATTATTAAAAAGAACAGAATTTTCCTTTGCAAATTATATTAAAAGAATTATACGATTAATAAAATGTTGACTTTTCAGTATGGGGGAAAGGCAGGTTTTGTTTTTTTGTATTACACATATTGGTCCAAAACAGTAACCACAATCTGGTAGAGAAAGCAGACCTGAAAAATTGACACATTTCCCCAGATGGCAAAGGAATTCTCTGAGCTGGCAACTCGTTATCCTACTTTAATCTGCTTCATTCCTTTCAGCTTCTGGAATGGAACAAACAGCATGGGACAGGAAGGGATATAGTTATTCTGATTACAGAAATCAGAGGCCTCACTATCATATCATTCCTAGTCTTTACTATGTTTATTCTCCTGGTAGCCCGTGAAGTACAGAAATGCTTTTGTTCATTTCATAGATAAGAAACAAGCATGAGAGATTTTCACCTAATAAACTCAAGGTTAAACATCAAGACAGCACCCAGTTCTTGTGTTTGGTGTTTAGGTTATGTTCCAGCTAATAAAATCAATTGTCCCCAGAGACATAGCTAGGCACTGAAAATGAACTATAAATGCTGTTAAGTGAGTACCAGCATCACAGCACCCAGTGACACGTTCTTGGCCTGTGCCTGGGCATGGCTCAAGAGTTAGCATGGGCCAGAGACAATTCCTAGCGGGAGAGAAAGAAGAGTTTAATAGCACTGGCATTAGCTGTTCCCTGTCAGGTGGCCAGAGAACAGTCCTAGACATGTTCAATTTACTGCTGCAGAAGAAGCCAAAATGGTCAGCACCAGCCAGCACAGTGCATGGGAGCCGTGGGTTTGTGCTGAATTACATCTGTGTTAGCAGCAGCCTTTCTCAGATTTATGTGTAATAACCCACTCTCAAACCATATTCTTCAGCATTTCTCTATGGCTGAAAGTGTGGTCTTTACTCCTCTTTCCATCTATGTTAAGGCTCTATTGATTGTACTGATTACCAGTGTAGCAGCAATTTTTAGAGCAACTATGATAAGTGAAAATTCATGTGTATTGATACATGGGAGGAGGAATGTAACTGCTCAAAGGAATTGGCAAATAAGACCCAGACTGCTTTTTCTGTGCACTCTCTGTAACAACCTTTCATAAGTATTTTATTCTCTTTTAGTAAAGATTCAGTGTTACAGGTCCATAAAATGAAAACATGTGTTCTCTTTAATATGCATTCAGGGTGAAAAACGCTTCACTCACATAAAATCTGATAATTGGACGTTATATAGGGAAAGTCTGAAAAAAGAAATGAAGTATCCTGTGAAGTGGCACTAAAGATGTTTCACAATCCTGACACCAGCCACAAAAATGTCTAAGACATCATACCCCACTGGCTTGAATAAGCACTACATTTTCCTTACATCTGCATGTGAAAACTTTTAGGACACAAACCTACAGCTGACTGAAATAAGAAAGAACAAAAAAGTAGTGTAAGAGCCTATTATTAATAAAATCCACTGTTCATTTTTTAGTTTGAAAATTATTTTCAAATACTGCTTTTAATTATTAAGCTTGCATGTGACTAAATGGCATTGGTGACATTTATTTAAATATAGCTTTTAATAAAAAAAGCTATATTTAAAAAAGCTATATCTTTTTTAAAGATCTGCTTTCACGGANCTGACATTGATTTAAATATAGCTTGTTGTTCAACCCTTTTTAAAGATCTGCTTTCACGGAGGAGGGAGATGAACTTCTGCTTCCTAAAATACTAGATGCACAGTGAATACTCCCCTTCCTCCCACAAATCTCCCAAAGAACTGGATTGTTTAACACTGGCCACAACTGCATGCATCAGAAGGGGATTTCTTGGTTTTGTTCTGAATTCTGTGTACACTTGGTTATATACATTCATTTAAGCTTTAGCATCCCAACCTACAGGCCAGTCAATACTGATGGGAGGCTTTTATCATTCTAAAGAGGTTGAGCCTAACACAGGCTCAAAGACAGCTTTCAAAAGGAACAGAATGAAAGTGATGTCAAATTCAAGCCCACAATTGGCTCCAAAAGACTGCTGGTTTTTTTTTTCTTCTGTCCTTTAAGGTATATAACAAGTAGTATTAAAGTGCCTTAATGTTTAAAACAAGAATTTATTTCAAACTAAAACACGAATTTGTTTCAAACTACAGCTTTGAAAGTAGGGGGCTGCAGTTTCTATAATGTCATTGAATTCTTTTTTATGATACCACTGTGGAAATATTGATGCAGCAATAACTCTCAGTAGGATTACATTCTGGCGAGAAGCAAAGCAAAATGCCTGAAGTGATCCCACTGTGTGTTAATCACATGGTTAATTTGTTAAATTTGCATTTCATTTGTTTCTGTACCTTGGCAGAAATTTTATTGATAAGGAATTTTCTTACTGTTTTGTTTTGGGTTTATGTGTTGGTTTTTTTTCTCCTTTATCTTCCAAGAGATTCTGCAGTGATCAATCTATTTTCTGTTCATGACTATCATAATTACTGACTGAGAATGTAGCTGAGTAAGAAGAGTTAATGATAGGGCATAGTCTTTTGTGTAGTCTCTTGTGTAATTGTTGCTTTTCTGAGTTCGTAGGTTGCACGCAATTTGATTTGGTTTTGATCTTATTTTCTTGTGAAATTGCTTTAAGATAAGCCTTTCAATGTTTTTTGGGGGCTTAAGTCTTTCTTCTTTGTTTGATTAATTTTCATCCTCTTGATTTCCTTATTTTCCTTTATAGCAAATGATTGGGGTCAGAATTCTAACATGGGGCCAGGTAGAGAATCCGGCTCTCCTGCTCCCCCCAGCTGTTCAAGAAAAATCGCAGTAGTAATTCAACGGCACCAACTCTGAAATGTGCCTGGCACTTCTCTGGCCAGACGCCTCACTGAATTAAAACCCATCTCTTTTGAAAGAGAAAAATATTTGCATCAGGACTTAGACACGCAGAAAAGACAAAACAATCCTGGATAGCAACAGCTTCAACCTGAATGCTAACCCAGAATAATCCATCACTCCGTAGGAGAATCTAAAGTTAAACCAAGCATTTCTTACACAGCTTGCAACTCTCTGGAGCCACACATGAGCATATCCTTGGCTAGCTCACAGTCCATCTACAACTCAGGGTGTTGCAAATCCCTTAGGGTAACAGAAGAGAAGAACTGATGCATGAAATAGCATTGACACTAACTGATTAGATTTCATAGAAAGTATCATTAAATGTCCTACAAAACAGAAAGTCCTTGCTTATGCATATGGAATTCCTATGGAAGTATGCATTGCTTATTGTCCTTCCTCTGACCTAAAGGATCCAAACTGCATTTTGCTTTCTCTCAAAACTGCAACTGGTTTCAGAGACAACTCCAAAAAACGGCACTATATAATTAATTATCCCCAGGTATGGAGTTTTGATTGGAGTAAGGTCTTGGAACAAGCATTTTTCAGATCAGGAAAGGAAAATAAGTTGCAACAACAGAGCCAGTGTTTCTGGGTCTCACAGAGACTTCTGATCTCTCTTTTTCTTTTTTTTCCTCTGCAAGAGCAGTCACATACCCATTAACCTTTTTCCAGACAAACTAAGAGATGACAGTTGCCTCCCTGTTTCATGTTGACTACAGGAATCTTCTTTGGATAAATACAGGGTTTCATCTTTCACTTGTTCCAGACTTCTCTTGCAATTACTTTCACTACTTCAGTCACTGATATTCCTTCTGACACTGACTAATGGATCAGTAAGCTCAGTTTCCATAAGCACAACTGTATTCCCAAACAAAAATCCTTTGCATTAAGGAAACCTGGAGATAATCTCACCACTCACTACTGTGTCCGAAAAGGTGGAAACTGTCAAATTCAAGTCAATATTCAATGCTGCAGCATCTTTTCTGAAAGGTTATTGAAAATGAGGAAAACTATTTTCTGGAGAGGAAAGAGGAAGAAAAGAAGTCCATCTATGTGTCTATGGCATTCCTTTATCCACAGGTATGACACACACCTGCAGGAGATACTAGATGCTAAGAAAAATCCATTAAGACCTTTCAGCAACTGGAAAGGAGGTTTAGGTGCACAGCAAAGGTCTGCCAGAGGCTCTTGGGAGGGGATGATAGAATTATAAAGCTCTCTTCTGGGTTCAGCACTACCTGAGGTTCAGTCTAGCTTTTAGCATCAGTGCTGATTGGTGTCAATACAACTTTCAAAATCTGACGCCACATTGTACAACGATACAGACACAGTGATTGTAGTATCACTGGTGTGCAACCCCTTTTGTCCACATCCAGATTCAAACCAGAAATCTGACCTGGGTTGTGACATAGATCCCTGTCCAAAAACACAGAAATAAATTCCAAAGCTAAGATGCCAAATTCAGAACTGCAGTCTGGCTAGAACTCAAGCTGATGGAATAATTCAGACACAAGTCATCTAATCAATGAAAAGATTGAAGAAATCCAAATTTTGACAAAAAACACTACCTATCAGTCCAGTCCCAGAGCATTGTATAAAAGGGGCTGAAAAGGTCCATTATTCTTGATTTGTGATTGCAAAATATATAAAAAAATTAAAAATTTTAACATTCCACTTTTAGTTGTATTGCCCTCAAAGCAACAAAGCCTGATTAATTTAATATCTTGTATTATCAGAACTACCGAAAAGAATAAAAACAAGAGAAGAAATTCTTTGTCCATGTTCATAGAAAATATGATTAAGGAAGGATTTTTAAAATAAAGCAGTAGAAATATGTCACATTTTAGTCTACACTGGAAAATGTCCTACAATATCAATAGTAACTCTATTATTATGATCACTCGGTAATGAAGAATGTGCTAAATCAGTATGTTGGGAAAAAAAGTGTCCACTGCCTGTGAACTCATAGCTGTTGTACACAGAAGAAAATGCCCTAAAGAAAACTCCTAAAATGTAGTTAATTAACATATAAACCACAAATGTCGGAGTATCATAAATATTCAAGTAGTGATGGATAGTGGGATAAACCCTGAGTGCATGCCGTAAGTTTTTTATCTCCATAGCTATCTTGAGTTGGATATTTACAGTAAATTACAGCTGCACATGCTTTACTCCAGAGCCATATGTTTTATTATTCAACCAGATGTAAGCCATAAAACTGTTTTATCTATTTTGCGGTTCTGCATAGCACTAATAAAATAAACTACAAATACCTGACTTATAGCTTTGCTGGCATTTTTGCACTCCAGTGAAGTGCAGTGCCAATGCCCCATGCAGTGAAAGTGATCTAAGAAAATCATGTGTTCTTCCCATTTCTTATACTTTCCTAAGGACCTTAAATATTTGAATGAACTGTGTTGAGCTATGACTTGTTCTTTTATTGTTTTTCATCACATGGGCTATCAACATCACAGATAATTCATTTTTGTTTCCTGCAAATTGGAAAGAACCTTCTAAGGAGCCTGCGCTCTGTCTTGGCATCTACATCATTGATTTTCCTTAAGCATTACAGGGTAGCATCAAATTACTAAAATAATCATATGTTCTAGGAAGGATATACTTAGTTGTATACAAAAAAGATAATGTTGCAATTAACAAGACATTCCTCTCTCTTTTTTATTTTTTTCATCGGCTGTATTAAATCTTGCACACAAGAATCAGAATATAAATTTATCTTGCCACTATTTGGGATGAAGATTCCTTTAAGCACCTGTGAAAGCTGCCCTAAGTGCAAAGAAAAATGTTTTCCATTTATGTCAAGCATGTTGGAAGACAAATTCAGCTTTCATATAACCATATTTGCCAAAAAGAAGTGGTCTCAGAGGTTTTAGAATCCTATTTTTGGTGTGGAATGTGACCATGAGCAATGCAGTATATACCAGGGTTAGAAGAGACATAAAGAATATTGTGAAAAGATCGTAAAATGCAGCCAATTTTCTGAAACTTTTTAGATACACTGCTGGTCTTGGACTAATATGCTGTCTCAAGGTTGTCATGGACATCTGTTAATAAGTCTCTCTAGCCCAACAACATTCATTTGACTCTCAAAATGCATAACCTTAGCAGACTAATGAGGAACTGAATGCTGAATGTTTATCAAAGGGGACTCTCTTCCATTCCATCCACCTCTTGCATACTTTCAAAGAATTAATCTGTTTTAACGAGGGACCCTCTCCCTATTCTATGGCCCCAATTCAATCTCTAAAACAGGGGATTAAATCCAACATTCTGCAAGTTGAAATTAAAGTGGTCTTGGTGGTTGTTTTTCAAGCTACTCTGAGTGTTAATTGGGGCAAAATCTGCAGTTTCTGGATTACTATTCACATTTCGATTAACAGAGGAGGAAAACTTTGCCAGAAGTACCACAAGGACTAAGGAAAATTAAGTCTTTTAACCCTTTTTCAGCATAGTGAGCAGGTAACACTTAGAGGAAGACAGACAATTTAAAATGCTTTGATTTCTTTGTACAGAATAATAAAGCTGAAGAAAAAACAAAGGACTGTGTCATATTTACTCCTCAAAATCCTTCAGATTTCATTATGATTGATTAAAAATAATTGAGCAGACGTTACAAGCAGTAGTGCTTCTAAACTTGTGCTTAGATTTAAATCTGATATAATGCGGATAAAGAAAGTGTGAAAAATTTCATATCATGGTCCTACAAGTATGTATAAAATGTAGGAGCTGTTTAGATACTTGCTTATGTCCAATGCTTTATCATTTTTATGTTGCTGCTGAAAGGATAAAGTCTCAAGTGTGAGTTCCTATGATAAACACATTTTCTTTTGGCTCATGAGTCATAGACAATGTAAAAAGACATTTTCCTCTTAAAAAGCCAATATTGTGAACATCTGGTTCATACCCTTCTTAACAAAATTTGTTCCACTGCTCTATTACATATAAACATCTGTCATTTATATCAAGCAGTTGACAAATGCTCTATCTTGAATTCTAAGAAGTGTAGCGCTATATCGTTAAGTATCTTTTTTATACAAAACGAAAACTGTTTGTTTGTGTTGAAGACTGAATTCTATTCAACAGAGATTACTTTTTTATCAAATGAGAAAATGGGTTAAATTCATATCAACAGTCTTAAATTTTCTTTGTCCTGACAACTGTATGCAATTACTGTAGATCACTCTTCACATAGAAGACGATGACATACTACTGGCTGACACTATGTGGATAGCGTTTAGGGAATGGTTTTATCTACCTAAAAGACTGAAAATTTTGAGAAGGCCAGCCCCTCAGAGTTTTCCAGATATTCATCATTTGTGAATTAATTTATTTTTAAAAGGCGGTTTACCACTTTTGCAGCACTATGAGGTTCTTTGTTCCTTCGCTTTGTTTGAAAGGGATGACCACAGCATGAGTCACACATTCTAGGAAACATTTTTTCTTCAGAGGTGTGGAATAATTTCTGCCTCTCCTTATTGGAATTTAGAGGCCAACAAAATCAAAATCTGGGGCAGTTATCACTCATTTTTGAAGCGTCCCAGCAGAGCACTACAAGCACAATGAGATCACTTGATTTTTGTTGAGGCCAGACAGCTGTTGTGTGGTCCCCTCTGCACTCTTGGAAAAAGCAACCTCTACCACAAGGGTAGGAAAAACACCCAGGAGGCTTCAGCCAGGATCACTATAGGATCCTGTCTCCTTGTGTATTTAAAGTTAGAACTGGGACTGAAATAGGAAGGGCTTTCTGTAATATTGTGATTCATGACTCCAGGAAAAGTATCCAAAATCTAAGTATGGCCTCCAAAACCAGCTGGTTTGAGTAGAGTCCGCTGTTAAGAGCAAGTCAAGATGTGTAAATGAGGTGTCTCCTTCTCTCCATTGACTGTACAGACTAAACAGAGAGTCACCTGGCAACAATTAATAGAAAAATGGATTGCATTTCCTAAATGAGGTGCATAAAGTGGGCAGTCTGCACCTGGCTGTATGAGCTTTAAATTTGCCATCTTTATTCACGATGTATGAAGTATTTTTCATAGCTTTGCAGGACAGGCATTGCACAAGACATTTGTAACTAGCTGAAAACAAAGAAACCCTGTGATTCACTGAGAAAAAGGATATTTAGTTAGATGCATGACAGACCCAGAGGCAACTTTAGAGCTGCAAATGCAATTACTGCTGGCCAGAGGCATTTGCTTTTTACTTAAAAAAAAAAAAAAAAAAAGGGTCTGTTGTGATTTGTCTGATTTCTGTCCAGAGGAGAACAACATAAAACATGTTCAGTCTTCGGAGAGCTGTAAGATCCTCCCTAAAATGAGAATAGATTTGGAAAGGGTCCTTTTACCTACATGTGTAACATGAAAAGATAATTTAGCCATCCTCCTACCCTTATTATAACAGAATTAATATTGCTTTTTCATTGCAAGATGGGCAAAAACTATGAAAATATTTGATATGCAGCCTGTACTAACACTGAGAAAGCCAAATCTAGTGTCCTAATGAAATCTATTGCAATATAAAAATGGTGTGTTTATTAATAAGGCAGAACATTATTAGATTTTCTTATTGAGCTAGAGCATTTCAAGGCTATTTGGGGCAGGGAGAGAGAGCAATGCCTTTACAGTACATTCTTTGTTTCCTTAACACTGATCACCTGTCATACTTGATTCCCACAGTGAACCTTTTATAGCAATTTGCTATTCTGACCTTTGCATACATTTTTTGCAAGCTTTACTCTGGGACCATTTAAGTTGGGATGGGTGGGCATATGCTGAGTAGGGTAGCAGTGAGTAAGGAAGGATTAAATTTCAGTTGTGAACTGGCTGCATCTCTTGAACCATTCATTACCAGGCTCCCTAACATTTGGGTTTTCAAAAGGTGATGATTTTTTGTGTGGAAAAGGGTATTTTGTTGGCGGGACTCCATTGAAGCATACCTTCAACATTAACTCCCTATTGGCAGCAGTTTCTGCTTATGATTTGTTTTAACGAACACCAGTTTAAACTGGGCTAATCATAAAGTCTGCTAGAGAAAGGTTAAACCCCAGCATACTTTATACAAGCCTGACCCAACCAGGGATCATGGACTGAGGATGGTAACCATGCAAAAGGAACTTTCTGAGTGTGGGAGTTAAGCCTTTACAGGATATGGTAAGAATACGTGGGGGAAATTACCATTTTTTAAATTTCTTTTTTTCTTCCTGTTACCTCAATTCTCCATCTCCCTAATCACTACATGCACTCACACTTTCTGTCTCCCTGACCCTGTGGATGTCTCCCATTTGCTGTGACCTCTTCTACTCCTACATCCTCCACTGATCTCAGCTCCCTCATGCTCCATTTACATCCTCTCAATATCCTGAGATATCCTCACAATGCTCTTCACTGTGCACCAGACATGTGTCTTTTCATCTTCCTCACATATTCCTGTGGTTTCCTAAATCCTCCCTCTCACATCTTACGCCAAACAGCTGGAACAAAACGAAAAGAACAGCTTTTAATTGAAAGCCTCCAATTGTAAATATCATATATTTAAAAACAACTTGTTGACTGTTCCTAATTAAATCCGCTCATAATACTAAAAGGTCATCCTTACCAAAACCTACAGAAAAAAGCCAAAGCTAAATTGTTATGTTTATTACTGATGTCATTAACTGAAAATACATTTTTCATTAAAACTAAACCACAACCACGTATTGTAGGAAAAATTAGTTTAATCTGAGTTTTACCTAACTATACAGAACTAAATTTAGAATGAAGATTTTTTTTATATGCTGGGAAAAAATGAGAAGTTCTGATGAAGTTTGTGAATCAGCAGGCAGTCAGCTTTACAACAGGACATTGGCTAAACCCCTATTGATAGAGTGGCCCTGTCATTCTGCATCTGGTTTGTATCAGTGTTGCATTTCTAATTAGACCTTGCCAATTCATTTGTCAGTACTGCTCTACGACTGACAGGGTTGAATTTTTTTTTTCTATAAAGATACCTGCCAGGATTTCATGCATTTTGATTTAAAATAGGTAAAAGCAATCACGGATTGTGAAATTCTTTTTGGGAATAGCAACCATTAAAAATTGAGGACAAAATTGAATAGGTTAAGCATTAAATATGAAGGACAAATCTTCAGATAACAAAAATTGTTATTCCACTGATACCATTAAGATTTTATTGATCCAACTCTGCTGAGAATTTGCTGAAAAGTACTACTACATCCTGCAGCCAGAAGGAACACTGAAAAACACAGACCTGTCCCTTATCAGAATCCACTTTGCTTATGAAACAAAGTTATTTCTTTGTAGCTTTATATTAAATTTTATTCTTGTGATTATTTCTTTCTGAGTTACCTTCAACTCCCTTGGAGCCTTTTCCCTTTGAAATGCAAGGATCCCAGTGCTTCATTATTGCAAGGAACAATTCTTTTATGCAATTTAAATGTTTAACTAAGCACTTGGATCTCAAACCTTGAGAGTACGGTATTGAAACAGTGGAAGTTCTTTCTTGAATACATAATCCATTTCAATTATACATATAGTGGCTCCATTTAGTTAAGAAAATAGAGCAACACTTATTTTATTTGCTAGTGTGCTATTTATTCTTTCTCTTCCTTCTTTCTACTGCAAACATCTCTGTATGTACTGCTCTGTTTAGTAACATTAAGAGATGAGCCTGTGGAGTGTGGAAACCCTGCCTCCAAAACAGGGGGAAAGAAAGCCTGCAAAGGGCTCAAAAGGAGCTGCAAATATGGAGACCAGAGGTGATATTTCTACTGCATCAGACATGTAATTGCATTAATTCAATACAATGATTAAAGAGCTTTGGAGCAACGTTACTGCCTCATCCAGGCAGATTCTGATTAAGCCACACAGGTGTGAGAAACTGTTATGGATCAAAGATTGATAAGATACAGATCAAGGAAGAAAATAGGCTTGAAAGATTTAGAAAGCATATTTAGATGCTCTGAGGAAAATGTGTTAGATATAAATTGTAGAATAGATTGTTATGTGGTATTACAAATCTGTCATTAAATGCATACTTTAAGGGGCACAGTGATAATGGATAATCTAAAGATTTTATTTTAAATTATTTTAAGGAAGAGAAAATAGTTCAGTTGGAATTCAAACATCAGTCTCTTACACAAACAACTTAAATGTCTAAATTTAAACACTGGTTAAATAGCTCTGTTTCTGAAATATCTAAAATCATTGGTGGATTTACAGACCATAGGGTCTGTAGCACATTCCCCTATTAACACCAAAACTCCAGCATTGAATCTGGGCAGCCAAATCACCCCAATTTGATTTTTTTAAGGGCTGCACAGGATTAATGATAACTGTGTTCCTTCCTGACTACAAACATCTTGCTCAAAATCATAAAAATTAAGGCAGCACATTAAGCTCAAAAACTTAGTAGAATCACAAGTCCTGAAAATCAACAGACAAGCCCAGGAACATGATTTCTGATTCCCTTTATTTGCTGCCCGAGTTCAGATTAGTGTCTTCTTTTGAAGAGCAGTAGTCCAGAAATAGAGTGAAGAAAGTTGGGCACCTTGAGGAGCCAAGATATGGCTGATAATTTTAGTTTATGCATGAAATGGCCATGAAATGAGATGGGTCTCTGGAGAAGCCAACACGTAACTGCCATGCTGGAAAATACACTTTTTATTTCCTAATTCTTTTGTGGATAGAAGTTCTCTGGACTGTATATTAATATGGAGAGTTCCTAACACTTTCCAGCAAATTGCTTATCTCAGTATTTTTAAGAAGGATTCAGTGGGAAAGGGCTACTGCATAAAGGAGAGAGTAGGATAAATCATGATGAGAGTTTATGAGCAGCCACTGACATAACAAAATTTATGTACTAGCAGCTGCTATAGGTGGGAATTTATATTCCAGAAACAGTAGTTCTACATCATAAGCTTGCTCAAGAGTTTTCAATGGAAGCTTCTTGGTTTTTTTGTGATATATAACTGCAAAAAAGTTACCCGGAATCTTCTTTCTTCTATTATTTACCTTATGAATTTACAGTTTCTTCAGATCTTTTCAGGATACACACCCCTAATAAATGAAGTGAACCTAAAAATGGGGTTTTTTTGAGAGTTATCCCTCAGTTGCTACTGCTTCATCCTCAGATAATGCTAAATTCTGCACCAGTCATGCTCCTTGAGATGTAGGACCTAAATCATGGTTTTTTTCTGACAACTGAAGGAGTACAGCACAACATAGTTGGCTGCAGAGCCTTAGTCATTGCATAGGTGGGGTTTGGAATCCTTAACATTAGGTTTATCCCCTGAAATTGCTTCTATTTGGAGCTTTCTTGTGCTTAGAAGAGCTAATCCCACTGCTTCAAAGGTTTTAGAGAGGAATACATGCTTTGTATATAATTATTCTCTTCAGCAAGTTGCCTGGTGAAAGTTATGATGTTGAGTCCTTGAGGCACTGCATAGCAGTTTTATTAATATCTGAGTGATTACCTCCAGAAGCAGAGTAAAATGTCTCTTCCTAGTGTTCTGTTGCAAGTCCCTCTGGTGAGTGAAGAGCTAATTTCAATCACCTGTAATTTTTCATTTTCCCACTGCATGTCAAATATATCTCTTATTACTTTTCTTTTTTTTTTTCTTTTGGCCTGGGCATAGATGTTGGTATTGAGTAGATCAGCAGCACGTGACAGAATCCCTGTTGCAAGGAGGAAGAAAAAGTGAATTATGTAGTTAGCTGTACTGGTCTGTAGGTTTCCATTAAACAGATGTCTCTGGCTTGCTATCATTCACTATAATTGCAGTATCTGGAAAGTTGCCTTTCCCTTGAGACTAATCTATTTTAAGTTCAATAGATCAGGGGAAACTTTTGAAAGATTTGTAAAATTCTTTACACTTGACTTCTTAAGTCCCAGGAAAGACAATGCTATGAACCATGCATACTTCTTAATGAAGAATTTATTAGAATATTAGTTTGAGTCAAATTCTTGTGTGAATTTCCACAGACAATGGATCACCACACACACACAGTTATACAGACAGTAATTGTTTTCAAAGATTGCATTTAGAAAAAAATAATTAATTTTAGTTACAGTTGTAATTATAGTCCATTTTTCTGTATTACCCAGGTTTTCCCACCAGCTATGGCAGAACTATCAGGGCAGCCAAAGATTGCTTCAGAGTTTCAGACATGATCTGAAGAAAGGAATTATAAACTTTAGGGCATTTTCAGCATTTTGTCCAAATCCATATGGTATAAATAGGCTAAAGGACTATTCCTTTAGCTCTTCTTTAGGCTCATTTCTTCACAGAAATAACTTAGAGACTATTAGAAGCTCTAAACTAATTTAAAAAAAGAAAAAAAAAAAAACTCTTCAGATGAAGATATCCATTGTGCCCAGAAATCTTGAGTGGGCAAAATGACATCTTTCTTGTCTAGAACTTCAAACTGTGGCAACCCCATTAAACATAGTAACCAAACAACAACTGGAAAGGTAATCTTCTAAAATCTCATTTCTGTGGCTGCTGTAACATCTGTGACTACTGTAATCTCTGTTCAGGTCTCATAAAATACATCAGTGGCATAATTACACCTTTCTACTCCTCTGAATACCACACAGCTTAAGATAACAGCCCTACATTTTCTTCATGGTCAATGCCAGTAGAAGGAAAGCAGTGGTAAAAAATCAGTGGTTTGAATTTTTTTAATCGAAAGTCAGGAGTGACCAACATTGCAGCTTTCACTGTACAACAAAAAATGACACATAATAGGTACAATTCTTGGCCCATAGCATTGACTATATTCATTCCTGAGAGAGAGAAAGAAAACAAGTAATAATTACTATACGTGTTGCTTAATCATGGCTGGAAGGTGCCTATCTGCCCTGTAAAAAGAATCATGTAAAAAATGAAACATATTTGCTTTCAGTCTCTGTAAGTGAGACCTTTCAGACTCCATCTCACTTTCCTTTTTGCAGTTGCAAAGGTCTAGGAAGACCATATAATAAGAAGCCTAAGGGCTTGAGAAAACCTGGTGTTAAACAGGTGGTTAAATAGGCAATACATCACCTGCATTCCAGGTGATAAGCCTTGAAATGTACCCAGTCTTCTTCTAAACAGCTGTGCTCAGAAATCAGGAGCACTGGGAGATACTCCATATCTGGGGTCCTTTCTCTAGTACCTTAGGTTAAGCACAGCACTTATACCTCTTCTTGAAAGAAAGTTATTACACTGAAAGACTGATATTAAATCTGAACCTCTGAAGCCTAATTTAACAGAAAAACTACAGCTTACCTTCTCTGAGAAAGCACCACTGTACATCTCTTTTTGAAAGGGCACTGAGAGCTTCCCCCTGAGGAGATGGAAAGGCAAACCACAGTCTTCCACCAGTGATCTCACAAAAAAAATCTATATTCAACTGCTTTACACTCAGTCTGGGAAAAGCTTCATGAGCATGCCCAGTCATGCCTGAGCACGCTGGTTCCAGTGTGCTCTGTGCCTTAGGCTGCTCCAGAGGTACCGTACCTGAGTCAAACACTGAGATCACTGCACAGGCATTTTCTATGGCCAGTGCCCTCTGTGCAGGCTTTCCCAGCTTTCCACACAGCTTATGACAGACTGTAGTAGGAATGAGAAGGGCACACACTGCATCAGCCCTGGGCAGTGGCAGCAGTCACAGCTGGGCACCCGACCCACCACACGGTATACTACCAGGATTACCACCATCAAGCCCATAGCAAGACTGCAGTTGAATTTTTGGGTTTCCACAGGAGAACAAAGCCCCTTCATTCTCCTGTTTGGGCAGATGCACACTGAACACATTGGCTCAATCTGTCCTGTGCTCCCACCAGCAGCACCTCACACAGCACTTGTGCTGATAATGCTTTTAAAGGAATCTTTCCATTCTGTTAGCATTAAACTTCTTTGGAGATCATTCTTTCCTCCTTTTCTCTTAGGAGTGGATCCTCTGTTAACAGGTTTCTCCATATCTGGCTGTGTGAATGAGGGACTGAGGACTTCGCTGTTTCCAGAGACCAGGATGATTGACTACAACAGCAGTAGAGTAATGGAGGGAATCACTAGGGGGATGTTGGAACAGACAGCTGCTATATTATTTTGAACAGGCAGTTTTCCTTATAAATATTTACTGTATTGAAAAACAGACAGCTATTGTAGCAGTGATCTGGAAAAAATTTTGAAAAATGACTGGGATTTTCCCTGCGAGACCAACATCAAAAGATGTAACTAAATACACTTATGGTCCAATATTGCATAAAATTTGGTCTCAACCTGTATTCAAGAAAAACCTCAGTGAAGCATTGTATTTTTTATGTGAGGAGGTCAATGCAACTTTTGTGTGAACAGATATTTCTGTACTCTTACCTATTGTTCACAAATTTTACTCAACATGAGAAATATGCCTGACAAAAATTGGCCAAATGCCGCTTTAAAATAAAGGTGACTTCACAGCCCTCATGGAAGCTGGCTTGGTTTACATAAGTGGAAGGTTTGATCCAGACACAGAGATCAGTAAATATATTAAGAAATCATTTAAATATTTTTTTCTGAAAAGTTGCTGCTGCTACTTTTATCATCAACTCCTGAACATCTTAAATAGAATAAACCATTTCTAATGTCCACATCAAAGAGTATTTGAAAAAAATCACACTAATAAATTTCAAGAACTAAATATTTGAGAGAGCCATAACTGAGTTGGTGTTGTTGATGTTTTAAAATTGGCTCCTTCGTTATGTAAAATGCTGTACCTATGAGATAATTGACTTTTCCTGTAATTAAACCTGCAATTTAAAAACGTTATCACCACTTAAATAACTGGTAGGGAAACAATTGGCTGAAAAGACGAGCTGAAAGCCAAGGAATGGTCTTTTCTCAGAGTGTGAATAACAACAAGGTTTCATAGTCTGTCAGTCTCAGTACCAGCAAGCTTGTCTTTGAAAACGTTTCCATTTTTCAAGCTGTTAGAAGGATTGCTATAGATCCTGAGGGCATATGCCTGAAAGAAAGATCATAATTCAGCAATAGGAGGTCTGCTTATCTCACTCAACAGTGAGCTGGCAGAGGACGAGCCCCACGCTTTGTTTACAGGGGGAATAAACAGCAAACCTTCCTGGTGCCTGCCTGGGCTGTGAACCCCCTCGGTACAGAGGCGACCGAAGGATGGAAAGGGACAGGGAGGGAAAAACTGCACCTAAGTATGGAGGTGTGTAATTAGTGATACTCCTCACACCTTCACAAAAGAAAAAGAATCTGCCTCATCCTTACAGTATCCCTTGATCTCTTTGTTAAACTGTATTTGTAGGTTTCTATTGAAATGTCATTCAGGAAATACCATTCAGCTTCTCTTGACACACAAAAAGGGAGGACAATGTTAAGTGACCTGTGTGGTAAAAGGAAAGCTGTGGCTCAATTTTATATTATTTCTAATTAAATTCAGATAATTACAAAAGAGATGGGAAAATGGGAAGAGGAGGGGAAAGAGGGAGAGAGAGAGAGATGAGAAATTAAATCCTATTTATAACACACTTTTCATAGAGCTAAATTCTGCTATGCCTACTTATTTTGAAGTGAATTGGTCTACTTGTAAAATGTTCTTCTACAGAAATCACAAGGGTGCAGGAGAGGTTAAACTGATTATAACAGCACTATGATGATTTAGCTAGTAAGAGCTGGTCATTTCACCCTTTTAGCAGAAATGTATTTAAAATCTAATTACAATGGTGTATTTTAATTTGGAGTTACAGGTGACGTTCACCAGATAGAAAGATCAGTAATTACCCTAGCTGACTGCTACAAAACCAAGGCAACCAAACCAAAGAAAAAGAAGAGTTTGCTGAAAACGAAATAGAGAATTTAGATACGATAACACTGGTGTATCAAATAGTGATACACTTTGCCTTTGGCTTCTGATTTTCTCTATACATTTCTAAATAGTTTCCTGTTTGGATATTACAAAAAAAAAATTGAAATAAAAAGTATTATATTTAAGTGCATCACCTTCTACAAACTGAAGATAAAAACTATTATTTATATTCTGCTACCTATGGTTCAAAAGATAATCTGACTTGAACATGCATGTAAAGGTCTTTAAGAATTTGACAAAGTAAATATTTCTATTTTCCTTCACATTTTTTTACCCCATCAAAGCTAAATGAATGTAAAGCAGTTTTAACTGTTTTAAATAATCAGCTTGCCTGTCTCGGTTCTTCATGAAAGATAATGAGGTGTATTTGATCAGAAGGTTCATTAAAAATGATTGCATAAAAAAAAGGAAAGTCATTCCAAACAGTGTTGCTAATTGGAAAAGATGAGTTGACGTATGACTGAAGTTTGGATCCAAGTTCAGAGCCAAAGAAAATGTGTAACAATTTGTTTTCCCATGTGCAATAGTTTGTGTGATGTTATGACATTAACAAGTCCCTCAGTTATAACAACTTTCATTTTACTGTGTGATGTTGGAATAATTTACATTTTTCAAAATTACATTCGAGTTTCTGAGTATGAATTACCCAAGAAAGTAATTGACTGTTTAGAAGTCGATGTTTCTAATAACCAAACAAGTGTTGAATCACTTCATTTTTCAGCATCAGTCATATTCTTCATATGATTTCTGAATTGAGCATGTCATGTCACTGATACCCCTTTTGAATGAATTAGATTATTTTTCCTATTTCATGTGCATCACTAATGTCAACAGAGTACTATGCTTTCTTTAACCCATGATAGGCAAATATTGTTTGAATAGCCCTCCAGACCCTACAGAAGCCACACCTCTGATTGAGATTTGCAGAATTTACTATCACATACTATCCTTACCTTTTCAGAAGAAAGCAAGCTTTGTCGTTTCAGCCACAATAGGAAGGTATTGCTGTAATAGGAACACTCACAGGTTAACATTTAAAATACCCAAAATAATTAGGGAAGGTAAATGCGAGGGAAAGAGGAGAACAGGGAGTCAAAAGGAGCTCTCCTCTGAAACCTACAGCTGGATTTTCTATTTCTTCAGCAAATTACATAACACTTTCAAGTACAGGTTGGCAATAGGGCTGTGAGTTCCCCTCCAAAATCTATCCATCTATCCACACCTTGCTGGAACAGAATGGATGGGATATCTCACTCCACTACTCTACTAAAATTTTAGATAACAAACTTAAACCAGACTCGTCATTTCTGCACAGCTGATGGGTGAGATGAATCCTGAGTGCTCTGAGCTCTTTTGACGGGGTTTTGCAGCAAGTCACCAACATTCAGTTAGCGGCTCAGGATCTATGGAGAATAAGAGAATGGGTTAGTTTTTAATAACTGGGTTAGGTGGGGTTTGAGAAACACAGGCAAAGCTTCATCTTGATCAAACAAATGTGTAAAAGTACTGCTTCTCTTGGGCAGGCAATGTATTTGGCGATTAGAAAAGTAAATTATGCTTTTTCAAAAAAATTTCATCTGTGGTATGCATCAGCTGCTTTCTCTGCTAAATGTGTGTACCTTGAGGTTCTCAGGGCTGTTCACAGCTTATTTTAAAAGTTTGTAAGGTAATTAACTACTCTAGAAAGAAATGTTATTAACTGCTATGTGTCTAAGACATGAGAGTGTATTCTTTATCAAAGACTCTAATCAAGAAACAACAAAGAAAAATACTGTGAAGACAAAGTTTGCCCTGCCTTTTCCAAGAAGCTGTTGTATCTTATGTAGTTACAACCTATACTGTGAAGAAAGTAAGAAATTAGGTCACATACTATTTTTCAAGTTGAATTCCACAGGAAATAAAGTCAATTCTAATGGTTTTTAGCACCCTGAACTTGACTGTTCATTGCCTTGCCCTTGAGTGATGGTACTGTTTTGCATGCAGTTTTTGCAATGTAATGACAGTACAAGACACAAGAGTGTAGAGTTCAGTTATTGCATCCTAAAGCTTTGAATCTGAAAAAGTCCCTCTATGTGCAATTCCTTCTCACAGAATATTCAGAGAGGGCATAAATATTATTAAGCAGGCATTAGAAAGAATAATTTACAGATAGAAAGAATACTGCTGATTCCTCTTTGACAAAAGAAAAAAAATATTGATGGAATGTATCAGTTAGTGTCAGTTGTACCACCAAATTGCACAGGATACCTTTACAAGAGAAATTGCTAAGAACTTTGTTGGGATGCAGGGAATCATTCAATATCTCTGAACTCCGTTTTGTGAAGAAAAGCTTCGTATTATGCTTGCCCAAAAATAGTTTCTGAAGAGAAACATCTAGACACTGTGGCATTGTAGGCTGCAGATCCTCTGAAGAGGCATGTTGCACTGAATATTAACACCATTTCACACATTCCCAAGATGTATGCAATTACCTCAGGGAGAGGAGCTGGGAATGTGAGGTCTCAAGGGCTTAGATAATGACATAAAATAAATTGCAACGATTACCCACGTATTTTTCCAAGAGACATATTATTTAAAACCTGTCTTGGCTTTTGAGAATGAAAGACAGAGGAATGTCCACTTTATGAAATTGCTATTAATGTGTGACCTAGAGTTGAAGACAAGGTTAATTATGGGTTTTTAACAGAAGTATCATTCTGGTTTAATATCACTACCCAGGCCTTAAATATTGAAGTAGAGCCACATTTTTCAGGGACAATTGCCTTTGAATGAAGAATGGCGAGGCTCTGATCTTTGCTGACCCTCCTGACTCCCATTGTGTAATCCATAGCAACAGTGTTGCTACAGCAACCCAGGAACGTGTCGTAAAATAGGGTAAGACCGTGAAATCCGATGTCATACTTCTATGAGATGCAAAATTGCAAATAACTTCCTAAATCAGATTTATTAAGGGATTGATATATTGCATAGGAATCATAGTGGGTCAGTCCTAAATGAACACAGTACAATGGAATGAATGGAAGGAACAGTAGAAGGCAAGCCAATCTTACAGGACGCTTTAGTGTTCTGGTGAAATGTTTGGTGCTTGAGACAATTATCCGCAAATCATGTGCATCTTTACTAATGTTTTTGTTCTCTTTTTCCCTCTCATTAGTATCTAGTAGGCAATCAGGCACACTTGATCTAATCCCATACAGTTATTCCTCAATGCAATGATGAAGAACATAAAACTGTAACCAGTGCTGTATGAATGAGATGGAATTATTCAGGATATTGTACACAGAGTTTCATTTTGCCTTGTCTACAGGCTGATTTGTCCTTGGCATAGTGTACACCCATCCAGCCAGCATGTAATTTACATGAATGTTCACATATACAACAGAGAAGCTGGAAACACTAAATTATACTTCCTGACAAAGAAAAAGTAGTTCTGATGACCACAATATGTTTCAGAACAAAAACATAATAGCATGTTATAACTTTTAACCACAGATATATATTTTTAAGCTATAAAATATAACAGCACTGAATCTGAATTATCAGCAGTTTTAAAAAGACTTTTATCAAGAGCACAATAAAACAAAATCTGAGAACAAAAGTCCTATTCACCAGGAAGAAAGTTCTTGCTTCTCAGCCCTCACAACATTTGTTAATTAATATAACTTTGCAGTAAGCTTAAGTACATCTCACTGAATGGATGGATTGTGCTATACATATTATAATAGGCTCAGTAGCTGCACAGCACAATGCAGGAATTTTTTTTTGATGGATCAGAAGTCCTTACATTAATCAATTTCAAACAGTTTTTTCCTGTGTTTTACAATAGTCAAAGCTGGATATTTCAGAAGAAGCTGTAAACTCCTTACACTGTATACAGCCCTAGATTTCTGTATGATAAAGCTAAATTTCTGCCAAATTAGAGATGGTGATCTACCTATTTCCCCAAGCACAAGGTTTGATGGCTGCTGTAATTTGATTCTCTTTTGTTAGTACAGCTAGTCAATGAGGAGTGCCTTCCTCTGAAAGTTCTGCCTGTATATTAATCGCCTGTGATGCTCTACTGCACATAATGTGCTGCAGACATTCTGCCTCTGTAGGAGATTGTAAAAGCATGTTGGTCAAATATATTAACCTTGCTAACATCTGCATCTTTAAAGATGACTTATTGATCGAGGAAGTTCAAAGAGACAATCGTACAAATAACAAATTCAAACAACAGTGGTCCTGTTATCAGATAAATTGGTATGAGTTGATAGGTGCTCTTTAAATATTCATATAGAAGAACACTGTGAAACAAAAAAGTTATTTTTCAATTTCTTTTCTGGCCATTTTCTTCTTTTCTTAAGGCTGTTATGTTACCCACAAAAAAAAATCTAAATTTGCTCACTTTTTCACTAAACACATGAAAATTGATCATGCAGTTACAGAAGGAGTTTTGCTTTTTATAGACTAACATTCATATTTATGACTTCTGAAAATAAAACAATATATTACTTTGGGTTTCAACTAAAAGCTAAAAAACACAGTACTTTATTTTAAAAGAAATCAATACTTCTCAACCAGCTCTATCTTTTCTATAGTTATCTGCCATGGAAATTTTATTGTAAACACAGATTATCTTTATAAACTAATTGAAACAGGTCAGCAAAATAATTTGATTTTATGGCTGAAATTCTAATGCTGACATAAGATTTAAAGTGCTTGTGTAATTTGGCTGCAGACTCCAAGGCATACAATTGAATATATGTATATGCATATATACATTAAATATTTTTATATTATAATATAATGTATTTTTGTCTTTTTTTTTAAAACAAAGGTAAGATATTCATAGTTTTGGTTTCCCTAGTGAATTATACAATTATTTTCACTAGGAAAATCTTCTGGGAGATCTGTTTATAGAAAACAAATAAACAAAAAACCCCCACAAACAAACAAAAAAGCCCATCAAAAAACACAGAAAAACAAAAAAAAAATTGAAAATTAAAACACCAATAAAAAACAAAAGAATTTTCTATTTCCATTACCTGTAATTACAACAATACTTCCTTCAGTGAGGTCAGTTTCAGAGTTAAAGTAGAAACACCCTTAGCAACCTCTTTCCTTCACTTGGATATATGATCTGGTCCCATTTTAGTCAGGTAAAAAATATATTAAACTGAAATTATGTCAGGGTTTCTTTTAGACTTAAATAGAGGAAGGAGTGTATACAGTAATTTTTGAGCATCCCCTTCTGCAGCAGAAAGGACAGTGAGTGAGTCCTACATCCCATTTGCAAAGGACCTCACTGAAGAAAATGCTGATGTTCCCAGCAGTTCATAAGGGCTGCCCTGGCCTCTGGGGCAGGTGTGATGGGACATGTGACCACTAATTTTAGTTGGCTACCAACCCCTGACCACAGGACTGTCACTCTCTGTGGTACACCCCATAAAGAGAGGCCCCTGACCACCCAAACTGGAGGGACCTATTGGCATGTGTGTCAGCACCTTCCCTGTTCATGTGTCTCAGTTTTCTTCAAAGAGAACACCTCTAACTAAAATATAGATACAAACACTTGCCTAGATCTTTTTTAGTATGGACTTCCAGTTCAAAAAAGCATTTAGCTTTCTTGTTTCCTAAACTGAAATGATCTGAGACAGGCATGAACAATCTTAATTTCCCTACATAGCACGCAAGGTTGGGATTTCCATCTTACAAGCTCAAGCCATCTGCCATTTATTTCAATTATCTCCCCATACTTCAGATTTTCCTTCCAGTCGGATGGGAATTACTCATCCATTTTGCTTCCTCACGTCCCTGGATGCACGCACACAAACAGGCACACGTGCAGGAGGTCACACAGACTCTCACCCTGGAGATTCAGAGGCAGTGAGAGACCCAAATCAGTAGTACAGCCCACCTCTGCTCCTGCCCAATGCAGGTCAGAGTCTGATCTATTGCTTCTTGCTACTGATTCATACAGTCTGCAACCGGTAATTCATAAGCTTCATTTTCTTTACCTTAAATAAAATTAACCACAAAATGTTCCACTAGGGTTTAACCATTTTCAGGGGCTGTAGTTTACTTTACAGATGATTTTTTATCTATACAAGTTTCTCTATTTTCACAGAGGTCCCCTTCCCTTTTATGAGTCCCATTCTGTGTGAAAAGCAAGCAAAACTAATTGTTATGTCTATTCCCCTTATGTTTCCTGCTCCACTGGCATCAGGAGGAACTTTGCCATTAAATTCAGAGGGTGCTGGACCCAGACCTAAACAGGTTCAAGTAAGGCAATAACGTCGTATCCTCTTGTTTTGAATGGCACTTCTCCTTCTTCCTATTAATGTCCACCCCACACATCAAAGACTGCTTGAGTCAAGGCAGGTTATAGCTATAAAGAACATGATCCCCACCTGCAAAGTTTAAGGTTGAGGCTATGACTGACTTTAGCTAAAAAACAAAATGGGCTTCACAGGTGTCAGAATTCCACTGCAATCAAGCACTAATCTTGGTTTTGCAAGAGCGAAATAACAAAAGCAATTTATCTGTAAAATGACAATTTGACTCTTGCCAGCTTTGTGTTAAAATTATACTTCTGTAGGTACTTTTTAATGTATTTTTAATAATGGACTTTTAATTCTTCACAGATGTGAGGTAGGGGGAGAATATTTATATTATTTGATTGTTTTATCTACTTTCCAGGCTCAATTATTTTATCAGCTGAAAAGCTGGAAAATATTCTTATGACTAAATAGTTTCATGTTTATCATAAATTTTATTTTTTTAGCCAGTCCCCATGACATTATTCTAATTCTTAAAATGTTGATTGGAGGAGGAAACATTTACATTGGGTTATCTAAAATGCTATTCATTCAAAGACATTGTCAAATGTATAAAGCACTTGTCAATAAAGTGGCATAACAAAAATACTTCATATTGCATACTTCTCTGGCACAAAGTGATGCTAATCTTGTTTTGCATCCTCTATATTTTCACAGGTTTATATATAGCTTAGTTTTGTATGTATTGGTTCTGGGAAGAACAAATCATAAATAAATCAGGTTTCTATTAAACTGTAAAATATTTAGGGCTGACATTCTTGTATTAATCTTTGAGGGAGGATTTACAAGAATGCTGGTGCTGGTGCACCAATAATAAGCAATTATCACCTCTAGTTTCCTTGGATTTTCCCTATTTTGTGACCTGTTGTTATCAAATAGGCTTGCAGAATCAAAGTCTTTATCTTGCAGACTATGTAGGTAACTTTGATTTTTTTAAAGCAATTTTTGTGGCAATTAAATTTTGATGGTCTGTCAGATATGTGCAGCCAGTAACATAATTGGCTCTAATTTAAAAAATAATATTTTTTGCTATACAAGTAGCCAAAGAAAACAACAAAAGGGGACAAAGGGTCAAAACCTGAGCCAACTGCCTTTCCTCAGGAAAAGCCTGTAGTTGAGACAAGGGGAAACCATATATGAGAATCATTTTCTTACTCTATATATAAATAAAGAGAAATTTTACTGTGAAAATATTAGCCATGAGGTTGTTTCTGACAAATGTCCTTACATCTTGGTTTAATCATAGTCCAATGTAATGTTTTTGAACTCTACCTCATTTCAATATATATTTACTCAGATAGGGGGGAGAATGACAGCAAAATGCAATATTCAGAATTTTTATTATAATTTTAGAGTATAGAATATGCAACTAGCCATCATTCAAATCATTACTCAATAGTGCTGGGCAAGTAGCAATCACAAGATTTAATATGTGCACAAATGTTTCACATTAAAATCTGATGGATTGCATAGTACCTCCCCTCAAAAGGAAAAGGAGATGAAAATAATAATAAAAACTATGTGGAGGAAGAGGTAAGTTGTTATGCTTTTCTTTTCTCTTGCTTGTTCCTTTATATTTATAAGAACTCTCCCCCTCTTCAAGAGGTTTTCATGACTGGGCAGGGCAGAAGAGGACAAGCCACTGCTCCTACTCGAGGTAACTGGATTTCTGTTCTTCCAGGCTTCTTTGTTCTGCATTTATATGGTCTCACTTTAGGTATTGCACCCTGAAACACGAATAAGGAAGCATTTTTCTACACACACATACACACACACACACACACACAGAGTGTAGCTTTTACTCAACTCTGTGCTGGTTTCAGATGGAAAAAACCACAGTATATTTTATTTATTTCCTACTGTTCATTTAATGGCAGGATACACATGAAAACCCTCAAATACATGAGGTATACACATGAAAACCTTTCAAAACAGCCTAGGTAGATCTTCCCCATAGCGTTTTAAAAATTATTTCTGTTTATTTTAAATTAAGGCTAAAATACAACCATAAATGTAATCTTTAAGGAGAAAAGTACTGCTGTGAGGGGGGAAAGAGAAGGAGGGGGGGGAAAAATCATAAAAGTAATTGTTTGTTCCAGAAAGATCTCATGGAGATGACCAACTTTGCCTAATATTGGCAGAGTCAGCTTGATTTTTTATAAGAAAAGTAAGAAGCAAATCTGGTTCGCAGTCAGCTCCATATGCTGTTTATGAAAATCCTGTTTCACCCACCAGAAAGGCATTGTTTAATAGCTGTGAAACAGCATTTAAAGAAACATCATTGATTAATATGGTAGAGACTGATACACTGATCAGTATTTTGTCAATCAGTACACCAATCACACTTTAAGCATTTACTGATCATTGTTCCAGATATTCAATAGCAGTCTGGAAGGGAGAAAATGAAGATGTCCTGAAAGTCTAGATTTATTTCTCTAGGGGTTTCTTGGACACCCCATTAGGCTTTCTGAGATGAAAGGAAAGAAAAAATAAAAGCTTCCCACCCTGTGAAACACTAGAGAAAAGAATCCCACAAACAGAAGTTGAAAATGGAGGTACTATTAAGGCTTGGTCACCCAAGGGAATTTTTGCACACATCCAAGATAGAAATGTTTTTGTCATCCTCACAGCTAAAGAAGTCAGAAAAGCCACTACTAATCAGTAGGTAATGTAATTCCAAACATGCCCTTTAGAACAGTCATAGAACCACTCTGTCTAACAGAGTTGTACGACTTTGATTGCTCTGACTTCACGTAACCATCCTGGCCTTAAAGGGCTTGATTTTTAGAGGACGGAGTTGAGGCATGTGAAACCACTAATTCAAAAATCTCATTTTCCTAGCATATATAGCAATACCTTTAAAATGTGAAGCTCTGCCACCAGTTATCTGAAACTGCTTCCTAATTATGTCACTATTCCTGGGATATGGCTGCTCAGAAGTGAGTTCCCTGAAGCACAGAGCTATCTCGACTATCTTAACATAGCTAGCTCAGACATCATTACCACTGCAGTGGAAGTAGTCCGAGTTAATTTCTTTTCCTCAACAGAGCAAATTGCTCTAACTTTGGAGGAGATAGTCACAGAATAAGAAATTGCCAGTTTCCATAGACATGGTGTGCAACCTCTTCTTGAAGTCAGCTTTTAATGTGGACACAGTAAATCATCATGAACATTAGTGTAATCTATTGGGGATTTTTCAAGTGGTGTCAGTTTTTCAGATATGCAATAAAACTTTTTTTTTCCCCATGAAGGAATGAAATGGTAAATCAAAACTGAACATTTAAAAATATTAGCATTCATGGTACTGAAATATCAAGTAGTAGAACTAAAGAGACAACCAGATGCACTTAGGGAAAAATCAATGCATGTGAAATATTTCTTTGATGACACACACCTAGTTTTAGACTCCAAAGAGGTGACAGGAGAGAGGGACCAGCTGCAGGGATGGAAAAGATGAGTGAAACAGAGATAAGGCACAAGAGAAACAGGATAATAACAAAGATAATGATTGAGTACTTGTGAAGACAGATATTAAGAGAGGAAGGAAGCATGGCAAGAACAGTGAATGCAGTAACAGGGTCTAATATATCAACTATTGGATATCATAGACAGTGAACCAGAAGCTTTAATAGAACATGAGAAAATAAGTAAGAAAACCATATCATGCAGGCTAAAATATTTTTCACTAGAAGAAAAATGAAATTATAGAAGGGAACATCAAGAAAGAGAGTGACCTTTCAAAAAAGAAAAAATATTGAAGCAAAACACTGATTTTTCCCTTTAATTAAAGTTCATCTTTACTCTTTTGTCTCAGTCAGCAGTATTTGCTGCTCATTTCTGAATTTTATTTATACTGTATTGGGGTGTAGTATTATTATTATTACAAAGTTATGTTCAGTTAATAGCTGCCTTTGTTTCATAGGCATATTGAGGCTGGGAAGCATTTCATAAAGACTATCTCTGTTAGCAGGCATCCTCAGTGCCAAATTTACCCCTCAGGAATTATCCTCCTGTTGGTAGGTAGAACTGCTCAACCTCAGCAAAGGACAAGTGCAGGTGAACCAGGTAGACACTCCACTGTGTGACAAACAATGCCAGTCAACATACCAGGACATGTGGCACACCTTTGTGGCAGATTTGTGCCACCAAAAGTGAAAGGAGAGGTACTCAAGAGGAATAAGTAGGTAGTTCTTTTTTGGTTTTGTTTTTTTTTTTTTTCTAAACACTCTTATTGAACTTCCAAAAGATAAAACACAGTGTGATATTTTAAATGTACTAGGCTTTGCATTGCAGGTCCACAAGAAAAGTTCTATATCCAGCTTAAGGTCTCCAGCACAGATCCTAACTTTATATCATGCAGAGGGCTGTAATTAAATGTATCAGAAACCATGGCCCTGTATTTAGAATTAAATCAAGTTTATCATATTGTACATTAATTAATCTTCTTGAATTTTTGACTGAGGTATAGAACAGAGAATGTGCTATGAGAATGCTTAGTTTTCCAACAGAAAAGTTGTTTGCTGGTTGAAAGTAGCAAAAAAAACCATGTTAGACTTACATAGGTTTTTCTTTATTTCCTTTCTCTCTAGAGTAAAAAAAAAAAACCTCTTTTCTTGATCTTTTTTAAACCAAATCTAGTATCACTTATTAATCTATAGAAATGAGTCAAGCACTGAAATTAGTTCATTCTTTTTCTTATCATTATTATAATAATTTTCTTCGTAGCTGCTGCTCCCAGTTAATTCATCTGTAGATAATACCGAGCATGCAGGTGTCAGTTAATTTTTCTGAAATTTTAAAATAATTTCATTGAACTGCTCATGCTGAAGCTACCAGATAATTTGGTCCCCTACACCATTCTGAAACTCAGTAACAGCCATTGTTTGCCGTCCATACAAACGAGGCTTAAGCATCACATTACCATGGGCTTCACCCACTGCAAACTGCATTTATAGTCAAGGAGGCTGAAAGTTTAAATGGTTTGAAAGTAACAGCAAAGCTGCAGGTTTTCCTGCAGATCTTTGAAAAGATCTCTATCTTAATAGTTAAAATTCGCGCATGTTCAGAGGACTATGCCAGGTCCTTAAAAATTAATTTATGCCCTCATAATATTGCTATAAATTTAAACAATAACTTATCGTGTGATCCTTGAATTGGTTACAGACCCAGGGATGAATTTCACCTGTGGTGAGTGTTGTGTGAAGGGAAAAAAATGTATGAGAAAGATTCCACAGAACTAACAAGCTGATAAGTTAAACAAGAGGATTGGAAGAGAGCCTGCTATGATTGGTCATATTGGATAAACAATGTGAGAAAAGTAATCTGAGATATTTTAAAAGCCATTCTAAATCCTTACCTAGAAACAAAGTAGAGATATACTACACTTTCTTTGTGTTAGCCTAGAAGAAGGAGGGAGGATATCGTGCTTCCATTCATGCCTTTGTTGGGGCTCTGATTTTTCAAACATACGGAACTAAAGCCAGAAAAAAATCTGAGATCTAGAGATATGAAACAAACCAGTGATAAAGGAAAAGACTGTATAATAGGATAACTATTAAATACCATTTTCCACCAATTAATATCATAACAGATGCAGCTCTAATAGGATTAGAAAACTATAGTTTGACAAAGAATCTCTGTGATGTAGAGCACAGGGTCTACAGCTGAAAAAAACTGAAAATGTCGAGTTCTATGAGCTAAACATTAATAACTATCAAAACAACAAATATTTAATGCAAACAGCAAAAATCTAGCACCAGATACCTTAAACTAGCTTAAAAATATTTCATTGACCTGGTATTTGAGCTGCAAGGCTGCTATTTCACACCTTGTCCGTGCTGCCAACTTCAGCTTGCACTACATCTGTGCTTCATGTCTTTATGCTCCTGACCACACAAACTACACATCTAAGTGCAGCTTGTACTTTTGTTTTCAAGCCTTTAGATGTGATTGATGCCTGTAACAAATAAGTGGATTTGAAATAAAGGTTAAATGATTTATCATATTTATCTGGGCCTATGAGCTGTTATCAAGCCTTCTACAAGCTGGCACTGCACTTAGAAGTGAATATTTCAAAGTAAAAAGTTAAGGGTTTTATACATAGAGAAAAATAATCAAGTAATTGACCAATTCTATTGCTAAGTCAGGTGATAAAGACACTTTATCCTTAAGTGTCAGGACAGATGTAACATCACTTGTAAAATCCTTTATGAAACTCAGAAACACTGAGCATTTTCTTTAAAACTTCATCTTTCAGTGGGAATTGCAATTCAGCTTAACAAGGTAATATATATGCTTGTGAATTACCTTCCTTTTGTTTTGCAGTGACATCAAATTTTCTGACATAAGACTAGAACCAAGTACAATAGAAAGCAGACAAGGATTCTTGGTAGAAAATCAGCAAATTTTGGAACTTACATCCACATTTGCAAGTACTCAAGTATGGATTTCACTTCAGGAAATACAGCATACAATTACAATATAACTGTCCAAACATTACTCCTGTATTGCAACCATATTTCATTCCTCCATTATGCATGATTTCTGAAAAAAGTTTGAAAGCTGTATTCTAGAAATGGCTTCATTCCAAGTCATTCTGTAGTAGGTATTCCTGAATATAATACAGCCTGGTTACTGCTGAAAATGGCTATTATTAATGTATTTGCTGTGGTGGTGACAAGCTTACCCTAAATTTGTGGTTAAACAAAGCAAAACTTGGTGTGTGATGCAAGGAAAAAACTGAGCTAATTAGTTATCTAAAGCTTATATGCTATCAGTAATGATAATAAAATACCTTTATTCACATTTACAGAGGCTCCATCTTACTGCTTAAATTTAAAGCAATATTAGGGCAGAACTGTAGCAGTGCTCATTAGATAGAAGCAGAATCATCCTTCATCCTGTTCTACCTGAGCAAAGCTTGTAAAAATGAACTGTAACTGGAGGTAAAAAAAAAGTTGCAACCTGTCAAAGTCTAGGTATACAGACCTCCTTGTAGAGTGTGAATGCGTAATAGGAACAATATATAATAAGCTACTCGGGTTTACTAGTTTTAAATATTCTGCCTGCTTTTTATAAATGGCTATTGTTCTGAAAAAGAGCGGTTGTTACATATTAACAACCTTTTTTTTCTCCAAGTATTAATTTAATAAGTATTAATTAAATACAAGCATCTGAAGATTACAGGAGTGTGGACATGAAAGCACATACTGTGGCACATCCATGTGTACACATTACTTTTAGGAGAGGCTCAGTACACCTGCAAGTGAAAGATAAGGTCTAATTTGAGGGTTCTAATTTCCATCTAATTTGAGGCTGAACCAACAAATAAATGAAACATAAGTTAGGCTAAAATTAAGTACACACTTTCTGGAGCAAGCTAGGTTTTCCTCTCCAGCAATCCACAATGTTTCACAGGGACAACAGGCATTAACTATGTCAGCTGTGTGTAATGGATGAGAATAGCTGAATCAGTATTTCTCAATGTTAATGATTATCTTTATTTCACCATGCGCTATGGGAGCTTATTTGAATTAATTACGATTTTGCATCGAAAAAAGTAACAATTTTAAGTCTTCCAAGTAAAACTTTCCAGAGTTCTTCTACAGGAAACCCATTATCATTATTATTGGGTTTTTTGACAGGCCCATTGTGTGAAACAGACTTATCGTTTCATTACTCCAGGACATTAAATTGCTCAGTGGAGTGAGCACATTGCCCTCTTGGTGTGTTGAATCATGCAGTATCTATGCAGGGTTTGCAAAATTCCTTTATCTCCAGTAACCTTTGTGACCCACCCCAACGACTGACTGGCACCCTCACTGTGTGGGGTTAGGATACCTCCAGGCTTTCACTCGGAGGAGCTTTTGTAAGCTGTTCTTTTAAAAGCTGAGCAAGGCCTTCACAGTTATGAAGTACTCCAGGAACCTCTTTTGCCTAAATTCTTGCACAGGAGCCTAGTGTCAATGAAGCCTAAATGAGTGCCTAAATGAGCTCTACTACTACTAAGATTAAATGAGCTCTACTACTACTGACCTGTGATTACCTGAATTGCACCCGACACTGATGTGCTCCATGCTAAAACTTCCAGTGTCCACTGGCAGACTACTTAACCCCTGGCAAGGCAACAAACATTTTTATTTTAATTGGATCAAAATGATGACCCATTCAAATCTTCCCATTTTCATCATCTGGGCTGGAAACACTGGCTGATAATGTTGTCAGTAAAATCAGCTGTCCTAGCCAGAAAGCAGATAGCCCTGAGCAATGGTGCCTTCTCTCAATTAGCACTTTGCAAGCAAAGTTGGCCCATGAGTAAACGGGCATGAAAGCTCATTGAGCTAAATCAGATGAGACTGAGCAGTCAAACACGTAAGAAGAGATGGCATTTATCCTGACCAAGCTGCAAAAAAAAACTGGAAAGAAATTGCATTTCCTTATTTTTTGGTGCCTTTTTTCCCCCCCCACAAATCAGTAGTACAACAATCTGTCTAATAATTTGCCTCAGGGAAAAGGTATATGCACAAAGGTGCAGACTTGTTTCATTTGAATTGATTTTTTTGACACAAATGTTCAAATACAAATCTAAAGAAGAAAAAAGTATATATTCCATTATCTCATTTTTGGCTATGCATGAAGTTTACAATGAGACATAGATGAAGTTACTTTTTTTTTCAATTAATTCTTTCATTTATATCCTTCTGAAATTACATAGTATTTTATATTGTGAGCACACCTAAAAAATGAAGAGACAAAAGGAAGAAAAGTGCATGTCTATCCACAGCAGTTTTCTTTTGCCTTAGGAAAATTGAGAGAAGTTGCACAGAAAACACCCCAGCAACTACAATCCTCCTGCAAGATGCAATGCATGCCTACAGCCACAAAGCACTGAAGGGCTTTTGAATCACATGATTATTCTTGTGGCAATGTAAAAATATGTTTCCTTGAACAACGTGGCACTAATATAGATGACTGTGACATTTTTGGTAAAAAAAAAAAAAAAAAGAAAAGCATGGAAAATGCGTTAAAAAATTTGATAGAATAACAACAAAAAAAGTTGACCTGTTCTAAACCAGGTATATATACTACTACAAAACAAGTAAGAAATCAAATATAGCCAACAGAACAGTACTACTTTCCACTTTTCCAGCACCCTGGATCTTAGTGGTTAAAATCTTCAGGATATTTCTGATTAGTTGAGACTAGTTTTTAATATCTTCGTACCACACTCTGTGAACAGCCATGCTGAGTTCAAGCTGCCTGTACGGGGAATAGGGAACTGAGTGGAGATGCTGCGCATTTCTGCAGAGCACTGCTCCCTGCCCACTAGTGCTCCCTTCTGCATTTTTCTTGCTGGACCTGCACATTATTGCCCTCACTAGCTAAATCCACCCCAATCTTGCTTCCTGTCCTTGAGGAATACCTGCCCTCCGCACAAGCAGCTCTTCAAACTCCTGATCTCCTGATGGAAGTGTTTCTTGCCAACACACTGTGCTGTGAAAAATGATGATGAGATAGGTGTCAGGTGGGACTGGTTTTCTGGATTCTGTTTCCTTTCCTGAGGCCAGAATGGCTGAAAAATCAAACTCGTTGTCAGGTCTAAGATTTACAGAAAGTTATAGTTTATATTTGATGTCTCTACAAAAGAGGATTTTTAGGTTTGGTGATTGTGTTGTTTATCTTTTCAAAGGGCCAGCAAAAGACACTTTGCATAGACTTAGCTACTCAGTAGCATTTTGGGGTGGTATTTCCATGATACATTTACACTTAAAATAGCACAGGTTTTTTTTTCCTTATTTTATTAGTCATTATATTCCTCTCATTTACCTTCTGAACTTTTTTTTCTAGAAGCCTCCTCAAAGGCAGCCAAGTATGCAAGTTACCTTTTATTTCTTAATTCCAAAAGGGAATATGGTAAGTGCCTGCTCTGCTCTTTATTAATGCATAGTTTACAGTGGAGATAATCCACATGATCCAAGGAACAAAAACACCCACTTCATGCAGGTGCGTGGGCATGGCTGAGTTTCACTGTGCTGCCATAAATTTAACACAGGCCTTGAGATTTATTCACACTGGATAAATATGCAACCCTTCAAATGATTTTGCATCCAATATATCACTAATTTATAAATGTAAATAAATAAACAAAAAGCTGGCACTCTCCTCTTGGTAGAATCTTTGAAAAGCCTTAGTACTTTCATTATTTATTTTGCTTAACGAGGGGAAAATAATGTCTTGTATGCAGTTGGTAACACTTCCTATAAACCTCTAAAACAAATTTTTGTTTTTTTGCTCAGTGACAAGAGATCTTCACAGGTTTTTATACAAAATCTGTAAGCAGCTATCCAAGAACTGCAGGTTTTTTCCTCCAGCATTCTTCTTCCTTCTGTTTGCTATTCTACTTGGCTCTGCTCTTATGTGTTAGTAAGAGGCGTCATTCTAAACCAAAAAAGTTCAATCAGAAGCATATAAATTTGCTGATGTGATGATATATCAAGTACAATGGCTGCTAAAGTAGACTTTAAAGAAAACCCACAACATTCTGTGACACATTGCACTGGATGACGTGCATGCTTCGTTATGGCATCTCAAGAAACAAATCCTCCATAACTTGACATAATGAGAAATTTTAAAATGGGGAAATAAGAAACAAAACAAACATGAGTAACACAGGCTTGTTTCCTGATTTGACCTTCATGGTACTGTCTCTGCACCTACTTGTGGTTACTTGCTGCCCTGGTTGTTTGCTCAGGTGGAGCAGAGTGTGGGCACAGACAGACAACTTGGGCCACTGGGTATGTGAGGGTCTTTTTTCCACCTGTATCTGTGCCTTACCTAGAGAGCCCTCTCACAGCCAGAATACTAATCTTGGGTAAAGGCTGTTCAAATGGTACTTTATTATTTCTGGACAATTACTCCAAGCATTCGTGCAACACCATACCTAATCTATTAAGTATAGCTAGGGCTATATTTCTTTTGTGGGGTCATACCTGGCTTTATATCATGGCTGTAGTCATGTACTTACTAAGATCCCAAAACAAGGATTTCTCTCACTTTGTTAGACCTGACCATGTGTGTACACAGCACATGGGAAGAAGGAGAGACTGGTGATTGTCAGTAGCCAGTATTCCTTATCTGCTGATTCACAAAGCAGCACAGTATTCCTTGACACTGCTCTTTCTCACCTTCAAATGAAAGTGTTGGAAAGACAGCTTCTACCCTTTCATTTTAATACATTTTAATCTTGTACTTTACTTTGCCACACTTGCTTAGGCTTACTCCACAAGTCCTCCCATTGGTGTTATTAAAATGTCAGCATACATTGATCTGTTTTAAGGCTACTTTGAAGATCCTTCCTGGAAAAAAAATAATGGAGCAATTTTATCGCTATACATTTTATCATCCAATGCAGATTAAAAAAGCCTCTTCAAACAAATGCCCAATAGAACAGGTATCATAAGAATTTATGTGGGCAGATAATTATGTTAATTTGTTGTCATTTTTATTATTGCCTTTTATTATTACTAAACTGTTGCCTATTAAAACAGATAAATAATTTCCCTTTCACGAAAATGAAATAATCTTCATGTAATACATTTCTAAAATAAAGGTACTCACAATACAAGAAGCATTGCAAGCAATGCATGATTGTGTCTTGGCTCACAACAGCAATGAGAATCTGGAGGTCACAAGGAGAGCCTGCAAAACAGCAGGCCTTGATAAGGTGCAGAAGGATGTGTGGGAGCACATTAGACAACTGGGAAAAGTTTTTTTGCATAAAGTTTTGCATGTGTGTCTAGCAGTATATAAGCTCATGGTTTTTTGTAACACTGCTCCATCTTCTATCATTTACAGTTCTCCATTGCCATATCACATCTCTCAACAGAGTGCTCTATTTTTGAGTCTGGGCTTGTGTCTAGCGGATACAACTCAAAGGCATCTAGGATACTACAGGGCTGTCATAAGTACATATTTTTAATCCTTTCCTCTTTCTAGTTGTACTCCTGTTTCTGTTTATTAACTGCTACTCCTTAGAAATCCTGGTCTTGAAGATTTGCCACCTCCCTGTTTCTTTCTGTTGTTGTATGCTGCCTTCAATTTAAGCAACTAAATTAAGTCAGTGGCACCCAGCTTCTCTCTCAGGGTTTTCACCTGCTGCTTCTAGGCAGAAAAAAGAGCTGTTCTCCCCAGTCTGCAGCTGTAGGCTAATTATCTCTGGTCTGTCAGCAGAAAATTTAAAGAAATACACACTTTCACCTGCTTTTTTTTTTTTCTTTCAAGTAAACCACAGGCCAAGTGTTCCCCATGTAATTTTTAATTTAATACTACTGCTTCAGAGCCTGTACATAATAGTTGAATTTAGCTGGGTAGGTTATGATTCACCTAACTCTTCTCCCCAGGCATCCAATGGAGAATTCATGCACCATTTGAGTCTTGGATTCCACAACAGAAGTCAGACACCTAAAATTTAGGTTTGAGAAGTGCAGTGCCCGCAAGTCTTTCTGCATCTGGGACACAGAGATGTAACTCAGCTCTGAGTGAGGCTGCTTGCCCTTCCCCCACCCCTTCAGACTGAGCTTTTCTGCCCCACCTTAGCAAATAAATGAATGAAGGGCATTAAAGACATAAAGTCAGAGTGTCTCTTTCCCTCATTCAGATTATAAATGTTTAAGATTATGCCTTTGATTTTAGGGGAAATTCGGCCTCATTTTAGGGGAAATTCAGCCTCGTTTCTGAGGATACAGAGTTTTTCCAAAAGAAAGATAAGTTGGATAAGAACTCTAGATGTATCAACAAGATAAGAAGCTTATTTCTCTTCACAGAAGAAGGAAGGAATTAAAAAAAAAGCAATTAGTTTAATATGTGAAAGTTTCCTTTAATGACCCACTTAAACATGAAATAAATAAGGTCACCCAAAGTTTACACCTGTGCTATTTGAACACCACTAAAAGAAGCATATGGAGCAATGCTGAATTCTCTGTTGACCTAGCAGTAATTTTATTCGTGTTGCCAGCAGGAATACACTGCTTATTAATTAGTTTACTCATCCTTAATTTATTTTTTGCATTAGTTTATAAATAGAAATTTCTAGATTAAATCAATCATTTGTCAAAGATCTGACGGGTCAGCCATGTCCTTGTCAGAGAAACTGGTTAACATTGCATTTAGCAGCTAAAAATTGTCTCTGCTAATGGAAGAGAAACAGGAATCTGTCCAAATCTCATGGAACTAATTCTAAAATAACAAGACAAAGCAGCAAGGCTTTCTTCTCCACCTTATAGTGGAGAACTGAAAGCAGTTGTAGACACCTTAGAAACTGAAGCCCGTGGAAAAGACATATGGCATAGGATCCATCATGCGACTGCCTGGATGTAAAAAACCGAAGACATCTGAAAATGTCATCTGTGAATCTTGACTGTTGGTGGGAACATCCCTCACCCAGAGTTAAGCTTTTTGAAGTGCAAGGCCTCAGCTGTTTCCTTGGCACTTCCTGCTGACATCCTTGTCTTTGATGCCAGCACCAGCTCTGCCTCTCTTAGCATAAAGTACTTGTCTTTAACATGAGGATAGACTTTTACCTAAATCTTAAATGATTTTTAACTCTTGCTCTGTTTTCCCCACAGTTTGTAATGTCATTTGGCTTAATAAATTTGGAACTGTGACTGTTATAAAGTGCCTCAAATGATGCAGTGGGATGGTATTTTCTGCAATTATTGTCTCCTCTGTAAAAATTTTCCCTACTGCCTGACCATTTGGCATAAGCCAGCTTGTTCTGGCTCTCAGTGGTAGAAAATGCACAAGTAAGTTGATTTCATAGATATGTTTACAGCACTGTTCCCAGATATGTTTACAACATTGCTGCTTTCTGCCTTTACTCTTTCTGAAAAAGAAAATAAGGGCATTGATTTCCCATTTTATTTTCCACTGTTTGGATTTTAAGCCCTTTGTAGTTCTATGAACATCAGGGGGAACTAAAACCACAGTGCTGAAAGAGTTAAGCAGGTTTTAAGCAAAGAAAATATGTGTCCAGACTTGTTGAACTTTTAAAATGCCATCTGAAAATCAGTGTAGAGGAGTGAGCACCAGCTCTGCCACTGAACACAGAAAGCAGTACTTTGCAAAGAGCACTTTCTTGTTCAAGTACTCTAAAAGTGTATTTTTAAACATCTGGAGCTGTGAAAGCTGTTCGGCTGAGACTGTTTGTTACAGGAGGAGGCAGGGGATGGCAAGCAGCCATGGGATCAACAACATAACACCTGGTTTCTGACCTAAAGTGGCTAAGAAACTGAACATCTCATCATTGGCAGCCACAGCTTCCCTGCAACATGATCTCTTCTCTGATATATTTGTGTAGTGCTCTTTTTAGGCCTCCTGTAGGCTTTCGCTCCAGAAAAGGAAAAAAAAAAAAAAAAACAACCCTCTGAATTCTTTCTTTCCCTGTAGAAACTGGCAGAGAGACAAAAAGCAGAGTATGAAAGACAGTAAATAGATCTCAGCAGGAGGAGCCCTGTTCCCCTCATAATGACCAGCCAGCATGTCTGTTGCTCCAGTGCAGAAATTCAGGTTTTGTCTTTAAAATCACCAGGCGTCTTCTAGACCTCATGGATTCCCTAATTTTTCCTCCAGTTCCATATTATAGCATTCACGCTTCCTGCTACAGGGGTCTAACCGTATCAAATGTTGCTCAGCCTGCCAGAAGGATTCCTTACAAGCGCTGTGTATTTGTTTCGGTCCTACGCACTTCCATACATTTTTTGGTATAGACGTGTACGGAGTCAGTGGGAATTACGCCTGCGTAGGGCAGAGCTGAATGCAGCCCCAGATTTACTGTGTCATCCAGTATTTGTAACACAATAGCGTTTGTCAAAGTGCCAGTGTGAAGTGCATGTGGATTTCAAACAGCTGTAGCGCTGCCATATGCTGCCCTTTGGTTAAGCCACGACTTAAAGTTCAGCTTCCCATTTAGAGCAAAAATTGACAGATTCATCTTTTTTGGATCTTCAGAAGCAGTCAGGCTCTTTGTTGTGCATTTTCTCATCTAAATCTGTCTGGTTGGCGCTGCTGACACCTCTCCCTGACATTGGCCCCAGAGGGCGCCTTGATTTCTGAAAAACGAAACCTCCTGAAGGAGTCCACTGTCCACCTTTAGGGAAGTGTTTGGGATCTCAGCCCAAAACAAAAGCTAAGAGGAGAGTGTATTCCAGTAAGACCCAATCTCCCACTTTAGGATGTGGCAAATAGGGACAATGTGAGGGTCAGAGACCTCAAACAACATTTAAGCTGTGCAAATGGGCTTGCTGTCTTCTGAGATGTGAACCATGCCCTCCATATTAAAGGGGAACTCCCTAAATGTCAGGTTTGGGGATAATCTTGATCCACCTCGCTCACTGAACAACAACAGGAAAATGCCTCTGCAGGTGACTGGTGAGCAGTGCTGCAGCCTGACTCCCTAGGCTGCTGGTTCAGGAATTTTAGAGGTTTCTCTGAGCAATAGCTGTTTCCAGCCAAAAAAGTGATAAAACTCCAACAGAAAATCATAAAACACCAACAGGGTACTAACCTGAAACCATATTACAATACCTCTGTTCTGAGTCATGCTAGCAGTGTATTTCAACACCCAGGACTCCTACATCCCTGGTGAATGACCTAAACTGCATGTTTTCAGAGGTCATGGAGATAGTGACAGTCTGGTTGCTAGCAGGGACTTTTAGGATGTGGGAAAGGACCCAGACTTAGCTCAGGGTGTGGTCTGTCTAAAAAAGATGGACTGAGAAATGAGGCAGATTGTTACTATATGGGTGCTTCATGTGGTTTGTGAGGAAAAGGATTAAGAGGCCTATTTGAGAAAGGAGCTTTATGCATCTGGTTGGAAGATACAACAGCGAAGTATTCAGAGAAATATTTCCTGTTAATGTATTATAAAGGAAATATCCTGATTTTGCAATAGAAAAACATAGGTAGAAACCTCTTAAGCTTTGCAACTGCAGCCAAAAATATAATCCTCTCTGGATAGGATAGCTAAGAGGTGCTGAGCACTTTCAAATCCTACTACTATTAATGCAAGCTTAAAGTACTTTATCACCATCCAGGATGTTTTACAGGAGCAGTTTCCTAAAATGCTGGGGACACAAGAACTGGCCAGGATGGCATCCAAACTGTTTCTCATGCAGTTACTCCTCAGCTTTTCTAAGGTTATACAACAGGAAAGAGCCATGCAATTTTGACCAGTAAACTATATATTCCCTCTCTCTTTCTTTTTAAGGGACAAAGCAGAACTAAGGGAGAGTTCAAAGTACAGAAAAAAAAGTGTTTGGAGCATGGAAAATTCACTAAATGGAAATAGACAGGGTACCACAAGAAAGAGAACGAGATGAATGAATTTTAACTTTTCTTTAAGGTAGAAATATGCTAACAAGTGATAGAACTTAGGAGTTGATTTTCCTGTCTCAGAAGAAAGGAATAGAGAGATTCAAAAGTGGAAAGCTAAAAATTGATCAAAGAAAACACTCTCTCATATGATGTGTGACTGAACTGTAAAACTCACCTCCACAGAAAGCCACACGGGCCTGGAATTCAGGGAGATTTTTAAAAAATCATAATTTCAACACCCATTAAGAGTGCTCAGAGTTCTGATTTTTCACTGCCCCTAAGAAAAAGAACTTAGTACACTTAACAATTATGTTTATCTCAGAATAGTTGGCAATGGATATTTCCAAGAGCCAGGATTTCTAAGGGACTCGGAAATGTCACTGAATGGGTGTTATATTTTATTATTTAATTGTTATTGTTAATTATTATTTAATTGCCACTTGATTCATGTCTGTCACTTGGTTGGTATTCAGGGGCCAAATTCTTCAGGGCACTGAAATCAGTCGGCTGCACCAACGAGAAACTTCATGCTTAAGAAATCCCGTTTGGCTCAGCCGCTGTTCCAGGAGCCGGCAGTAATGTTAAGTGGGACCATCAAATAGTAAGCAGGGAGTGTAAACCTTCACAGATCTCCGTCTGCGACCCAGAAACAGCCTCTCCAGAGCCGCCGGTGCCGACCTCCGGCTCTGCAGAAGACACTGCTGCGACAGCCACAGCTGCTTATCCCTGCATCCGTGATTCTCACCGCCCCTGAAGCTTCCAAGGGTTTAATTAAGGCGGATCCTCCTCATTGTTCCTGGCGAAGCACGCCTGGCAGAGCGGTGCTGCAGATGAGCTAAGGCACGCCGAACGCCCGGGATCGGCCCCCACGTGCCTCCCTTCCCGGCTCAGCCCGCTTCCAAGGAATCTTTTGAATTCCAAGCGGCTGCTCCCACGGCCGTGCACAGAAAGCCGAGTGACTGAACCTCATCACTGGCAGCTTCAGCCCTGCCTCTGCCACGCTGGGAGCCGCGGCGGGAGCTGTGTGAAACTCCTGCCTTGTGCAGCGCGGAGCGGCGCTTCCCTTTGGGAAGGACTCATCAAAGCAATGGGGAGCGAGACCTCGCCACCTCCTCTCCGCCTCCCCGAGACAGCCTCAGCAGCCAGCAGTAATCCCTCCCGACTGCGACTGAAAGAGAAAATAAAACCAGTCCGTCTAACTTTGGTCGGCAGTGATGGGGCCTTTCTGGAGCAAAGTGTGTTGGTTTTTCAATCCATCAGTAGCGTGACACAGCTAAAGCGCAGTGGTAAGATACCTCTCAAAGAACTGGTGCAAAAATGAGTCTCCCAAGTCCCATCTGGAAGCTCGTAGTCACCAGCCTATTAATGGTCTCTTGTGTAAAGAGGATGCTGTGGAAACATTGCAAGCAGCCGGCTACACAGGGAGACAAAGTGTTGTATAACTTGATAAATATAGTTCTGATGCTATCTTTGAAATATTTAGGCTGAGTAAAAAATCCAAAGCAAAAACGTCTGATGTTTTAAAATGCAGCAGTAGCACGGAGTGGAGGGGAGCTGGCAAAAGGGATTTATGTCTCTTCTGCAGGAACAATGTCTTAGTATAAATCCCTTGTATTGTGTGTAATCACATAGGTTACACCTTTCAGTGGCCAAAGCACCCAGAATTCAGTTTTATCACTGCTCGTCATAAGAGACTGAAAGGACAAAGCTACGTAAAGGAGCTGGCTGCCACCAGACTGGTGCACTGACAGTAAAACCAACAGCACTTCCTCCTCTCCAGTCTTGAGCTGGCTTAAGGAAACAAACCAAAACCAAATACTGGTTATTGCTAAAAGTCATTCTGTCTTTTTCAAATACGCTCACTCAGGTTTGCGCTGCACATCAATAACTACTTCTTAATTCTGCTCAAATTATGCTTTCCAAAGTGAACTGCTTACACTTTTCTGAGAAGAAATTATAACATATTGGATAATTTTTCTTAAATTACAAGAAGCAAGACAAAGCAATCTGAGATATTTTTAGTTTAATGTATTGATGAATGGAAATGTAAAACCTAGTGGATTGAAATGAGCTCTATTTAAATTGTATTTTGGAATTTTACTGCATGCTATTTTCCTTCAGATGCAACTGAATAAATACAAAAGGAGGAAATAAAGCCATATAAAAATTCAAACTAAAGCTGATTTAAAAATAAGGGGCTTATAAGAAAACACACTACTGGTACAGGGACGGTTTGTGTGTTCCATCAGAACCTTATTTTTTTCAGGAAATGTCATCACCAGCTGAAATCCAGAGACCGGCATATAAAGGCAGGAAAGCCTAGGGCAACATTTGAAAAGAACATTTCGGGGTGAGTAACAAAAGCTTTGTCCAGAAATGAAACCTTATTTGGGAACATAGGAAGCTCCAGCGAGGGCTGGTGTGATGGGCAGGGCTGGTGAGAAGAGCAGGTGATCAGGGCATGGCATCTGGGTGTGCAATAAACAGGCTGAAGGAAAGCATTTACTCAACAGTGGGAATTTGAAAAAAGACCTCCAGACCCAGCCACATGAATCTCTACGGCTTGGACACTGTTTTGAGGCCTGGAAAATTCAGATATGCTTTGTTGGTTATGTACGAAAAGAAAACATAATGAACATTATGTAATACATAATGAAGGGAAAGTGTGAAGCAAAGGCAGCACATGCATGATTTTTAACTCTTTCATCCATCATTGGGACTTCCCCAAATCTCGAGATCTTTTAGCGTGACAAACAAAGGGCTTGTTTGGCCTCCTGGCCTCACATCCTCCCATATTTCTCATGGCAGTGAAAGCTGAAGTGCTATTGATTCTGAATAATTACTAAATTATTCATGTGGTCATACAGTTCCAACAGCTGAGTTTAAAGACAGTCAGAATTAGGCATGTTGAATGAATTAAGAGATTTGGAAAGACTAGAAACATAGCATGTGGGCACAAACAGATAATGTAATAACATTGCACAGCTGACCTGCCTGTTATGCATAAGGAATAGAATTGAATGCAGGAGTAGGAAGGAATGAGTTTAAATATTAAAGAGAGACCAAAAAGACTCATTAAAACGTGAACAATTTTTATTACACATTTGCTAGTAATCCAACCTACTTTTAATGAACAAGATACAGCAAATTGCTGACAATGTTCAGTAAAATACAAAATACAATTTTTATGGCATTGATAGCAGTCTTTTATAAAAGCAAGTCACTGTTGGTATGTTTTTGAGTACAATCTTCATAATATTCAGAACAACACTCTTGTAAAGCATTTTCTCATAGCTGAGGGCTATAGTAAAATCTGTATGAGTATTGCTTATGCGTGTGCAATTCTGAACTGTGATAAATAGAATCAGATATCAAACTGAACTATGCTAATTTATATCCACTGAGGGTCTGATCTAGAAGCAACTATCCTCCCACCCTCAACGAATGCCCCATATTATTTATTTAATAATTGCACTTCTTCAGCGGGCTACGCACATGAGGGTCTTTCAATGCACTTATGAAAACACAAGTCATACTCCAGGGGCTATGACTTCAGCTGTTCACAAGGTTCTCTGGTTTTTGGAGTTTGACTAGTCCTACAGTTATTCAATTCTTGCAGATCCTTGTCTTTTTCACAGGATCCCAAGTTCCAGAAAGCACTGAGTTCTGGCCTGGCTTCTCCTCCCTATTTAGGCTCAATCTCCTCTCAGTGTCTAGCAAAACAACTTGGCCTGATCTCCTCACCTACCTGAAACATCAACCAATCAAACACTACACCTGCCTTTCATCTGTTAACACTTTTCTTCTGCACGTGTCTTCCACCAAAGCCTGTCCCAGAGCTGTGAAGACCCTGTTTCTCTACCTCCACAGCTGTCACCTTGCTCTGATTTCTCCCTGGATTTTGTCATTGCAGATCTCCCTGAGCCTCCTCCTCAGAAAGTCACTGCTCTCTCACACACTTTCCCTCTCCTGCCTCCTCCCTCTGTTCCACAGGCCTTCCTCCAGAAGCAGCCAGCAGCAGCTCTCCTCCTCATCCTCACTGTGTATGGGCAGGCTCTTGCCCCTCCTTCTCAAGAGGGTTTCCTGTGGATTGCATTATGCCTTAATTACGCACCAAAGTATTTGCATGAATCATGTGAAAGACGGGTATTATTTTGTTTCATAGACGATAGCTCAGCCAGCTGAATCCAGCACCATTTGGATTATGAATAGCACAATCATTAATACACTGTGGTATATGCTCCAACACTCATCTTTTTCCAAAACAAATATTACTTGATTTCTGGTCTGATGCTTCATGTAATGACATACCAGTTGTATAAGGAGTTTGTTTGGTGTTTTTAAACCCTGGGCATTTTCCCCACCAAAATTCATATTGTGGTTGTGAGGATGGAGACCGGCAGTTAGACTGAATTTTCATTGTCCTTTCTTTCGCTAACCACTACAGAATTTTAAGCTTTTCTGCAAAAAGAAAATTTATGGTGCCCATATAATCAAAACGAGTGTGCTGCTGACTGAGTGAGCATTTGATCAATGCACCACAGCAAAGCTAAAGAGACAGGCTGAACAAGAGGTACAACGTTTTAAACCAAGGCAGTAACATTGTTATGCTTACTTTGTGAGGCACTATTTTATATAAGAGATCCTAATTCCACTCTAGATGGATAACTACTGTGAATTATAATTTTATTTTCCACAAGCCTATTGACTTGGACTAGCTCTTGCCAGAGAACCAGTTTTGTAATAAAGGCAGTAAATTCTGATTTTGTGCTTGTTGGATAATTAATAGTGAAGTGTCAGCAGCAGGAAAAAAATGAAATTTTTTTTTTTCCTCTGCAAGTTATAAAAGATGGGTTGTAAGACAATGACTTTATGCTGAGTGTCTAAGGCATCTTTAAATAAAATGAGTTCAGCAACTCAGTGCAGGTTCTGCTCTGTTTGGGAAGGTATGCGTGCAAGGCACTCCTGTTAACCAAGCATCCTTGGCCCCAGGCATAAATATACAGCTAGTTATTACACTGGCAAGGATTTTTCCCTCCCAGTGGAGACATAGTTTTTTAGCAACACCAATTTTCCCTTATTACTAAGACAGTGGCAAAAATAGGTGTCCATGGGTGTCAATATACATGCTAGTTATAAATATATATAATAATATATGTTTATTATACTTGGAAAAAAAAGGCACAGTAATGAAAATGCCATGTAAACTTGACACTACTGAAGTATTTGTTTATCAACATCCCTTCCAGTATTTAACAAGGATTAAAATACAAACAATAGCCTTGGCCTTAACTAAGCTAGAGCCACAGCTCTAGCAGATGGCTGTGCCAGACAGGCTTTCAGCACACACCAGACCTGAGCACCTCACAGCAGATGACGACGTGGGAGCAACCCACTGAGTTCAGCAAGTGGAATTGCCTGTGTGCAACCATGAAGCAGGGAGTGAAAACAATCCAGCGAGTACGTGTGTGCTCAGAGAACACAAGGCTCTCTCCTTTGAAGTGGCTTACAGACGTAAATAGAGGATTAGGCCCAAGATTTACTGAGATGCCAGAGGATGCTCACATGTTCCACTCTTATGCCTTCTGCTGGACCAAATCTGCCAAGGTCATCTGGACCAGAGCCAGGAGATGAACCTAAGTGCCACTGTGACTTTCCTTCTAAGGTCAACTTCCAGCACAGATTCTGTGAACTGGATCTCTAAAATGAGCTCCAACTGCAAGAAGTCATACTAGTTCAACCTTCTCCCAGTCCAGCAGTTTCTCTATGTCCCATTTCAGAGCACTTGTGCCATTGCAACACACCAAGTGTCTTAGCCATACTGTCATTTTTCTCTGATTATTCAGAAAATAATAATTTGACAAATGGGAATTGCATGACCCATACTACAAATAGCTAACTGCCTTTCTTCAGTGAAATTTCTATGGCTAATTGGCATCTGTTGTTAAAGTGACAAATGCACATTTGCTTTCTGTAGACCTTCCCACCTGTTACTCCATGGATCATCATACCATTTATGTGCTGCTAACAAACAGAAAGGTGCTTCACTTTTGGGGTGATTGGGCTTTGCCAGAAAATTAAGGTATTATTTATTAAATGAATTTGTTACCCTAGTGAAAATTAGGGCAGCAGAACTACAGGAATTGTTTTAAGGCTTGTGCTACCTGCAGGTTGGCCCCCATCTCCCTTAGGCTGCAGTAAAAGAACCATGAAGAGATGTCTTGACTTTGCAGCACTTCCAAATTTGTCATTCTACCAATGTTTTTCATCTCCTGTCACTTCTTGCTCAGCTCTGTCACCCCAGGCTCACCGCTCCCCCTCCTCAGGAGAAACAGTACCCAGAAGGCTTCAGGTGTTTTTTTTTCTCCTCAGATTCTGCCACAGAGTACATCCACTGCATAATGTCTGGGAATTATTTATGTGGTTATACTCTCAAGTCCAAGATCATCCAAGAAACCTGGCTAATGCATCTGACTGCAGTTCACTGACTTCCAAGGGCACAAGATGCCCAGGTGTTTTCTAAAACCTGCTGATATATGGAAGAGAGAATTTGAAAGAGTAGGTTAACAGAAGTCAGCGTACTCTAAGGAGATTTCCTATAAACCACTAGCAATCAGGTTGGAGAGAGGGGAGAGAGGAGGAAGAGAGAGACAGGAGGGAGGCAGGCAGGCAAGCTTGGTGACTTTCTTATTTATTTTCATCTTTTAAAAAAGAAAAAAAAATTGCAAAACTAAAGAAGAAAATACTTACAAGGCAAAGTTTCCATAGGAAAAAAATATTTTATTTTTTTAAGAACAAATTCAGTTTGAAACAGACGTGGAATGTGATTTTCATAATTTTAATTTTCTGGGAACTAATTGCAATGTGGAACTAAAGCAGATTTCAAACTTATGACCGGCTAGTTTTTAATACAGAATGAAACAAACAAACAAACAAAACAAATAAAATTAAAATAAAATGAAAAAGAAAGAAGAAATTATTTATAACTCAAGCATAATACTGTGTTACTTACAAACTGGACAAAGAAATTCTTAAATAAATATTCATGGTACACAATTTCAGCACAAATATGCGGCAATTTGGCAACCTTTTATATAATTTTTTCCTCAATACAGTGCAAAGGGGAATGACACTGCCTTTAAACAAGCTGTAGCTAAATACATTGCAAAATTCAAATTTTATACAAAACATCTTGCTCAGACTTTATAAAAAACCAACATTGCTCTATATACACAATCTGGTTAAGAAAAGCCTTTTTTTATCTTGTTTTCAGGTGGGTTTTTTAATTATTTAAAAATGTGAATAAGGCTACTGTAACACCCCAAATCCATATACAGTAAATCTGAACCTATTTACAGCATCTTCACTTAGACATGATGGTGCAAATTCCAATTTGGGTGACTAGGGATGATCATACAAGCAAGGCATTTACAGTAACTTTTCAAAGCTGGACCAACGTCAAAGAAAGGAACAGTTGGTAGATTGTCATAATTCTGCACCAGACACAAAACAGACGCACAGTACATTTTTTTTTTCAATTGGTTGCAGGTTGCTCTTGAGCAATTAGTCTGATTTTTTTTCACAGTTTAGTATATAACTAGAATGTAGCCAACTGATGAAGCATAGATATAATAAAAATAAGGATCAATAAGCCCATCTTTTCCCTTCCTCCCCCTCCCCCAAAATAAAATCTTAATGACTTACAAGAAAACCTTGTATGGATGGATTCATAGAAAAGAAGGGTTGTTGAAAAGAATTACATATGTACTGTAGTTAGTCACCATGGTAACCTTCCACAGAACCATGGGTTGGAATTTTTTTTGTTTTTTGTTTCTCTCTTTTGGACCAACATTATCTTCAGGTTCAGAAAACAAAGAGAGTGATCATTTCTGTGACAGATATTTTTATATTTTTCTTTACTTTTTTTTTTCTTTTTTTTTTCTTGCAGGTGCTCACCAGAGGTCTGAGAACCCTAAAATGCTGTTGCTACATTTTCTTTCCAAATCAGAAAGCGAAGTGTTACCATAGTAACATGACTATGTTAGAAATGTCTATTTGCATAGCACGTATAAAAGTAGAGGGTTTTTTTTTATTTCCTCCCTAGGGTGGGAGCTTTAGGGGAATAGCCATGCTAAAGAGAAAACTTTAACCTGAAACCCCCCTCTACGAACCTCAACGAAATCTACAGAACACATCAGCCTGTAAGGCAAGGGAAAACACAACACAGAAAATAAATGCCGGCGCATCTTGTTGCTGTTAAATATGTGATGCAGTTAACACTGAATTCCTGATATTTTGGACCTTATATTTTCTACTTTCCTCTTACAAGTTGCTTTGGAATTTTTTTTTTAACCATGCTCCCACTGGTGGTTTTGGATAGCTGATGTTTTTTTTTCCAGAAGTATTTTATTTAAAAAAAAGTGCACATATGCATACATATATATACATACGTATGCATATATACTTATATATGTGTGTATATACACAGACACACACACACACATATATGTAAAATGATGACAAGTTAAGACTATGTAATTGCCACAAATGAATTTCACATCTTCTGGTGTAGATTCTGTGCAATCTTAAAATATATATTAGTAAAAAAATCCAAACCAAAAGTAAGAAAGAATGAACAAAAGAAAAACTCTCACTTTATATCCCTTGTGTTCTATACACCTATTATAAATAAGACATATTTTCCTTCTCCATCTCAGTGTCATAATTTATTTTTCTCTTACAGACTGCCAGAGGTTTGCCATATGTGCTTTAACTTTGCAACAGAGCACCAATGAACTGCTGTGTCAGTCAGTACCTACACCCACTGTGCAGGGACAGCACTACAATAAGCCAAAGTGCCAAAAGGGTCCATCACAAAGAAATTCTGCCTTACTTTTAGAGATCAGCAAGGTTTTGTGGTTTGTTGGTTGGTTGTTTTTTCCCCACAACTTAATCAGTGATAGAATTATAGCTCATTTGACCCACTGGCTTATAATCATCTTGGACACTTGGCTCTCAGTTGTTTTCTTAAATGCTTTCCCTGTGTTTAGTATAATGTGATAGTATAGCAGCTGAGTCTGCTTAGAAGTCATCCAAAGCAGACTACGTTTTTGCTACAGCTTCAAAGCTGTGTGTTTTATTGCCAGTACCACAACAGCCCTGCCCTAATATATCCTCAGCGGCCTGCTATCGTCTTGTCTTCTCCAGGCTTGCTCACTTACTAACAATACCCCTTTGTTCTACTGTATTGAAGGTACTATTTTTTTCTGCACGCTGGTATTTGATAACCATGAATTCCTTCAAATGCAGCCTTAATCCACTGCGCATGTTATTGTGTTTCCTACTTGCCTCTTAAAACTTAGCATACCAAAGTGCTGTGCTACCTAAATGCATTTTTTTTCTTCTCAGCTTCTATTTTTGAGGCAGCAATATTCAATTGCAACTTCAATCAGCCCTTCCCTCCACCACCCAGTCCTGCTCTTGACTTTGTTGACAGCCTAACTTTTTGGCTGGAAGGCTCCTTACTATCAAACACAATTTTTATAAATGCATTACCCATTCGAGTGAGGCTGCTGTAGCAGATGGATGGAGTGCGGATCTCCACACATTAATGTTCCATTAGTGATTCAGGAGGTGGAGTGAAAGGAAATCTTATGTGAAGGATGGCAGAGCCCTGGATAACAGAAACAAATGGAACAGTGACGGACTAAAAGCAAGAGAACTTTAACAAGTCTTACTTAGACACCAAGGTCTGTGTGACAAATCCAGTACGCGCTGAGAGAGACACACAAAAGTCAGAAGATTGCATTTCAAGCTTGGTATATCCTAGAGCACCTTCCCAGGATGCCTAGAGCTATTAACATCCACGGATTGCTCCATCTTCCCTTGGCTTTTGTACATGCCTGAATGCCCACAGCACATGGCTTTGAGGATGATGAATGTAACAAGAGTACAGCAATCAGAATGGGCATCTTCTACATAAAAGTCTTCCAGCTTTTAGTGAATACTTATTCACCGAGAGAGGGATTCTACAGACTAGGTAAGCTGTCCAGCTCGTGTCGGTTCCTGGAGAAAGAGCTGTTGCCTTCTCCCCCCTGTGCTTAAGTCAATGCTAGCGCACAAGGCGTCATCACAAACCCCAACAGAAAGCATTTGACCAGTGAGTTTCCTCTACGACTCAACTGTACCACAGAGCTGGTTGTGTGTTTCTCAGACCTTGTAATAAATGTTTGCTGGACTCTGAGGAGGCATCTCTTGAACTATGTACACCGGATGTCCATAGTCGCCGCTGACCTTTTCATAGTGGGGGCAAAAGACACTGTCTGCAGTCCTTAGAGGAATGATAATGTCACTGGGCTCGGAACCATTGTTGTTGCCACTGCGTTTTGGGGTGGCTAATGTACTAAGTGACAGAGTTGTCGTGTGCTGCGGGGAATGCTTCCTGTGTCTTCTCCGGTACTTCAACAAAAGAACCACCAAAGTGATGATGATGACGATGAAAATGATGCACCCTGATGCAATCCCTGCAAATAAGGCCACCTCTGAACCCAGTATACTGGAATGCCCAGCCTTACTGCCATCTGTGCTAGATCCTGGAAAGAACGGAAATACAATAGACAAAAGTTATTGCCATCCTGTGACCCATTTACGTTGCTTAAAAATGTGTAGAGTAAGCAGGACTGGAAGAATTAACTGACAGCTAAACTTTGACAAACCAATTACCCTGTTAGATAGCTAAATGCAAACAGCCGAAGTCAGCAATCGATATAAAGCAAGACTTTGTGCCTGTTGGTCTCACTTTTGTGTTGCTCCCAAACCACCCTGTTTCATACATCATCATCCATCAGCGGTGAGAACTGTCACTGACAAGGCAGCCTTTGATGCACACGGCATCTTTTAACAGATGCAGGCCAGCCCCAGGCACAAGAGAGGGGTGGGATAGGACTAGAAGGGAAAATGACAATTCTCAGAACAACTGGTACTGTTCAGTGCCACACTGTTCCCTCTGCTATTTTATTTTTCGCATATTGATTTAAGTTAAACCATCCTTAGTGCCTCTTTACAGGGACTCCTCTTGCTTGGAAATGAAACTAAGGAGCTTGAGGCAGCATGGGAGACAGGCAGAACAGTTATGGCATGTCTGTTAGTATTACATTTACTTAAAAGAAAACAGTATCACGCATTTGGTAGTCAGGAAAAGCTCACGTGCTGATCAGCCTGTTGAGTATTTGCCACTTATCACAACATCATATTATTTGTCACAAAAATTACGTGAATGCTCATTGACACTTTTTCACTTCTAAATCTGAACCTACTTCCCTCTCTTATTGCTAACTCACAATGTAAAAATGATACAGATGGTGTATTCACAAAATGGTTAACTCTTCCTACCAAGGCCTCTGCAGGGCTCAGCTGAAGCCACTCACTATATCAAAGATTAATTAGCCAGTAACTAAAGACAGAGCTGTCAAGGAAAACTTGTGGCCTTTTTTGGGAAACCCCGAATCACCTGTCAGCAAAGTTTTGCTTTGTAACATTACTAATTGCTGAATTTTCTTCTTGACAGCTTCAGTTTTAAGAGTTACATTTTCTCTTGTTCACCCTATGAGTGAAACGTATCCTGAATATATTTTTTTTTCAAATCATCTATTTATTTTGTTTTGATAATTATTTAAAAAACAAACAAACAAAAAACTCCAAAACCCCAAAACCTTATGCTTAGTAAAAGAGCAGCCATACATGTCTAGACTTTATATGGTCAGCTAAATATCAGGACATTAATTACAGATGCCCTGAAATAAACTTTATAAATGGCTGTCGTGAACTACTTGATAATGTATTATGCGGGAAGAGAAAGAGACTCGCTCATCTGCCAGAGTACTAAATGTAAGGCAGCACTGACCACTGTAAAGCTGCTTAGCTAATGTCCTAACCAAAAATTTTCCTGTAAATGAGAGACACTGTGACAAGACAGTAATTAACTTCTACAGCAGAGTGGAAGAGGGGAGAGAGCAGCTGTTGCCAAAACTTGCAGCTCCCACACACTATCCACCAGAGCAATCAGAACTGGCTTGGGCTTCATCTCACGATGGACACATTCACTTTTCTGGCATGTGAATGGTAAAATAAAACACATTTGGGTACAAAGGAGGAGAAGACGTCTCAAGGCAAAGTCCCACCACACCTACCTGAGTGGTCCTTCACAAAGGGGCTGGTGGTGGAACTCTTCCCGTTGGTCCCAGCTTCCTGCTCGGGGCGCTTGGTGGGATCCGTGTGCCGGGGCTGCCCTGCCGAGTTGGGATCTGGGGGAGAGAAAGATGGCTCATGCAGCTTTGGCACTTGACGGTATGGAGCCTTACAAGCTGGCTCTAGGTCCCTCGTGAGACACAAATGGTTTAACAGAAGAACCTTTATGCAAAGGACTGGGAGATATAAGAACGTAATTTTCCTTTTAAAGCAAAATGGTTATATTAGTTATTTCAGGTTTAAATTGTGAGGCCATCTGCAGAAACTATAGGGTCTCCTGCAATTGGCAAGAAAAGCTTTGCAGATGACATTTCAGTTTAACTGAGGAAGTTGATTGACTACTAAACCAACTTCTACTTAGAAGAATAATTCTTTCTTCCTGCACAATAGGTTATCTATATGTGAAAAGAGACAATGAACAAAAACCCCTCTGTAATCAGAATTCATAACAAGCAAACTATAGAAATATTAGCTTCCCTCTTTTCATGTATTTTAAATAATTCTGAGCAGCAGAGTTGTGGCTTTTGTTTTTAAAATAAAAATAAAAATGACTGAAACACACTACTCCCAGGTGACCTTTCCTTCTGGGGATCTCTCCAATGAAGAGATCTTATTACACTAACCCTCCTTCTGTAGAAATCTGTCAGTAGCTGAGGAAGAGAAAATAGGCTTTGCTTTCAGACTATAAGGGAGGAATGACCACACTAGACTTGACTGGCTCTCTGCTCTACCCTGCTAAAAAGAAGCCTGAAAACTAAAAAGGGCATTGAGACCGATCAAAGTGATTTCATGAAACAGCAGATGGTCTTTACCTTGTCCAACTTTCATGAGGATCTTCATGGTTTTTGTCTGGCACACCCCTCCCTCCTGGTTATCCAGGCCCTCCAAAGACCCATTTGATGTTGCTGATTAAAAATAAAAGAAAAATAAATAAAAATAAAAATAAATAAAAATCAGGAAATCAACAGGCAAAGTGATGTGAATATGAGTGTCTGAAAGCAGGGATCTTTCAATCTACCAGGACTTGTTTTTGTTGCTCAGGCTGACCTATGGAAAGTTGTGAAATGTTGAAAGCCAAAGGAATGAATACACTGGTAAGCTGTACAATATATACAAATGGAGGAATGTGTTATCAAGGTTTCAAATTTACCCAGCAGCCTTTTATTTTCCTATGCACAATTGACTGACTGACTGACTGACTTGGACAAAAACACACCATCTTGCTAAAAAGGTGATGGAGTCAGCTGAAAAGGAAGCTCTGGCAGGCTCAGAGGAGAAAAGCACTGAAAAATCACACTTTTTTTTTCCCCTCCCAACAATATCTATATAATCACCATGTTACACCTGCTTCCTCTATTACAAATCTCCTGCTGGAAGAAGTGAACGCATACAAAAGACCCAGGTGAAAGCTAAGATTCTGAGCTGATTGGAAAACCATTTAATATTTTAAAGTGCAATCTCACTTTTCTCAGCATTGAGGAGCCTCTGTGGGGGTGGGTGGCAAAGGGGAGTAGGCTCTGCTCTCAGGGAAACCTTTTAGCTCAGGCAAACAAGGGGCTGCTTTCCCCTGCGTTGGAATTGCTCTTGCTTATCTGGGCGCCAGCTGGAGCGACGCGATCCGGGCGCAGGCTGACACTGGAGCACCCCTCCCTTGGACAATCCACAGCGCTGAATCACGGTGCATGGCTGCACTGCTGCTGCCCCAGCCAGCTGTTGGCTGCAGAACAGCTGCTGGCAAAGCTGCCAAAAAAAATTTGGCAGCTCCTCAGCAGTAGGCATTGCGGCCACTGCATGGCACTGGCCACTGGCCACCGTGAACTGCAAACGGTGGGCTCTGGATTCACTACGCAGGGAATGCACCGGGGGTGTTCCTACCCTGCTTGTCCTGGGCATGGAAATTTCACTGTCATTTCTTGGAGCTGTTTATCTGAGGGCCAAAATTAACTTCTGAGCGGGTGCACTGGGCCACCAGCTGGAGAAAACAAATGGAAAATGGGATGTCAGGGAGCTCACTGTGTGCCGTGGCGGTGGAGAACTGCTTAAGCAGCACATGCCTCCCTCTGCCCCTCTCCTTTCAGCTTGTGGGCTTTACACTCTTCACATCTTTGTTTTTAATTCTCACTCCTTCTCTTTCACCTTCCTTGGGGATTTCCTTTCAAATGCAGTCTATGTATATTTCCTTTTTCCTTCACAATGTCTTCCTACCCCCATGGCAGTATTTTTCTTGCTCTAATCTTCTCTCTAGCTGTAAAGATATAAACCCCATACTGCTGAACCCTGCTTCCTAGCCTTTGATCCGCGTCTTGTTTTTGTTCCACTTCTGACTCTTTTGTGACCAACTCAAATTACAGCCACCATACAAACTTCCCAAACTGTGCTTTATTTTCCTAAAATTCCCTTCTCCTAATACGTGGTCTCTCCCAGTTCCTCCTCTTGTTCCCTCCCCCCTGTAAAAACATGACAATAGCTGTATGGCAAAAAGACTTTTCAAAATACAAAAGAGCACGTTGAGTAATTTAAGATAAAAGCTGATCTGAAATGTGTCACTGCATTGCCAGGCTCGGAAAATAATGGAGACATATAGTTTTGTTTTCTTTTGTTTTTTTTTTTGGTTTTTTTTTTTTTTCCAGAAGGGAAAAAAAATCAATACCAAGAACCCATCCTGGACATAAATCAAATGTGTCTTTGCTGAAAGTGTTTTTTATGATCTATTTGCCAATGTACCAGCACAAGGACACAGAGAAAAAAATGCAGTAAATAGAAACACCAAAGCTGAGCACCCATTGAACGTACAAATAATAAACACTGACTTCATCTTGTGGTTTTGTTATTTGATTATTTTTTTAATCGAGCCAAAGGAGCCACATCTCCTTAAACACCTTCTACTTGATTTTAATTGAATAGAATGCTGCTTCTTCTGAACACCAATGCCTTTTTATTCTTTAAAGGTCTATCCACTTAACCCATGGAGCAGGAGACCTCAACAGGATGCAGAGGATGCAGTGTGACCTCAGTACAGAATAAGAAAGTAAGATGAAAAAAAGGAATGCAAAATTACTTCAAATACAGTCTCCAAATGGGAAGACCCAGCTGTACAATGAGTCTGGCTGTGTGCCTACGCCAGCGCAATCTGCCTCGCTTGCTTGCTAAAAGAATGCTTTCATAGCTTTGATGTCAGATGAATGAATTTGCAGAAGTATTCACTTTTTCCACAGTTCTTCAAGGGATTTTAGGAAAGCCTATGTTGTAGCTCAGAGTACAAACTGCTACGTCCTGAGGAATAGGGAATTTTCAAAGAGAAGCATTTCAGTGACAAAGCAAGTTTCCTTCTCAGCTTTTCCTGTAATTAAACTGACAATTACCCAAGGCCACTGGAGGAAATTATTTTTTGAAATTCATTAAGACTCAAAATACAACCTTGCGTATCCCATGTGTACCAAGAAGAAAGTGGGTAGCTTTAAACACATCGTTTTAAGCTTTGAAAAGCTGCACTCAGAAAAAGAAGTAATCTGGGACAGCCAAGAAAACAGTTTCTTACTGCTAATGCCCCTGGACAGTGCAGTGTGCAGAAGTCAAACTTCTGCACTCAAGGGAGTGAGTACAAAATATTCCTCAAACACTTGCTGTGGCCTTTCTATATAGATCTCCAAATGAAAATTACACCCACTGTCATTTTAGCTCCTCCACTGCATCCACACCTCTGTGGGAAAGTGACCCAGCACCCGCAGCTCTGCTCACACTGATAGGATATTAAAAAAAAAAAAAGTGCCCCAATAGGAGTTTTGGATTTAAACCCAAATGTAACTCATGTGTCTGGTATCCAAAATGAAAATGTTATCCTCCAGCGTGTTTATATAATCAGATTTCAAACTTTACACCCAATTTATTCTTATATATATAGACATAAGATATAAGATTTCTTTTACATTTTGGTCTAAATATGGACGTATTTTAAAGTCAATTACTCAGACAAGCTACCATACAAAGCCCTCTGCTAAGAAGACTAAATACTTAAATATTAACATTAATAAACATAACTAATGATTAATATGAATTTTCTCATTACTATTAGTATGTTCTCAGGATCCCACACTTCACTTTGTATTAATACAGCAATACGTAAGAATGTAGAAGTAAGTAAAATGTTGCTAAACAGGTAGCTAAGTATTTTTAAATCTTTTGATGGTTAAATACCTCTGATTTTCTGAGACCTGTCCTGCTCCACTGGTGTCAACTGCAAAACTAATAATTACAGCCAAAACCACATTAAATTATTCAAGTTTGTCCACACCTAAAAATAAACACATATAATTGTGCTAAAATCTCTATTAATCTTAAGACTTTCTAACAAAATTGTAATAATTTATATGCCATTTTTACAGTAGTTTATCAGACACTGTCTGTCTGCATTCCTTGAATACAACAGCAGCTGCCATTTTATAAGGAATGCAAGTTTAGCTTTTCAACATTCAGAAGACACTTAGCTGTTATGAAATTATGGTTTAAGACTCTTGCTGATACATACTTACTTTAGAGAAGCTAGCATACATTTGCAGGTTCATAACACACTACTTTAACATATCCTCCTCCATACACAAGGGAGAAATTAAATTATTCAGACCAAAAAACCTCATTCTGATCTGCCTCCCCCTCATTGAAATATATGAAATGTATAAAAACAAACAAAACCCCCAATAAAACAAACAAACAAAAAAGGCTGGAACTCATGTAAATCAATGTAAAATGTTTTACATTTATTTGCTTTTAAAACTCCACAAGTGCTGTTTATTGTACAAAGTGCCTTAGTCATAAATGCAGAGAGGCAGGGAGTCAGTGAGCATAGCAGAGTCAGCTGACAAGAACAGTTCCTGGCTATGATTCTTATACAGTCCCCATGGAGAGGAAGTAATATTACATTTTAATATGTCTTCATTTGATTGTTATTACTCTGCCTCCCAGGAGGCTACGCCACTGCATGGATCATGGCTGTTTTCAACCTACCAGGTTGGTAACATTGCTCTAATCAGACAGAGAATTAAGCTGCTGGATTTGTGCCTGTATATAGCTTTTCATTCACAAAGAGATTAGAAATGAAGGCACAGTCACAAAAATTCAACTTCCTTCACTCCTAAAAACACACATTACAAAATAGAAAAATGCCATTACAATTATTTAGAACAGCAGCAGACAAAAATCTCAGCCTTTTAATTCTGCTACACTTATTACCCACAGTTTCATGTTTTAGGATTATGAAAAACATTACCTATTTGCAAATTAAATGACATATGCTTGAACCAAACACAACTTTAAAACATCTATTTCTAGAGCTTGAACGTGAAATGGACTACATAGCTGATGAGAGAAACGATGATCATCGTATTTAATTTTCCTGTGAAAATTAAATGGACCTTAAAAAACCAGAGACTACAGGAGTAAATGAGTGATGTCAATTGATGGGCAAGGGCAGAATTGATTTTGTCCCTCCTTAGTGTGCTGGACAATAAAAGTCATTTGGCAATATATTAAAGACACATCATTGATGAGGTCATGAAGAATTACTTGCTGCTGGCGTGGATCTGTTAATAGCAAACTGAAAATTACAGCATTTCTAGGGGCAGATCAGTACTATCCAATAGTAGTGATTTTCACAGTTTTTGTTCATTAAATACTGCTTGAATACTGCATCAGAAAATAGATTTCTCAAAATCAGAATAAAATCAAATAAAATAATACTACCAATTTCCATTTTTCCCCTGCTGTGCTTAGAAACAGAATGAAAAAACAGCAGCAAAAATCCACACAAGCTTTAGATCCAACAGTAGTAAGAAGTTATTCTTAAAGCTAAGTTGCACTCCATCTCACATGCACTCTCAGGATTACTAAGTACATGTAAAGTTTTTGAGAGTTTTTTATTTTCTCAAATAATAGAACACTATTTTGGCCAGGCATCAGTTTGTGCTCTGACTGCTTTTATCTGCTTTTAGTCCTTTTAATGATCCTCTTAGTAAAGCACTGAATAAATAATTCTTCTTTTCCATAAATTTAGATCATTTATGGGAGAGGTTTAAGAACACCATAAATCACACACTGCAAAACCACAAATCACTGATCACAACAGGGAGGCTGTTTCTAAACTAGCCATGAACGAAAGAACAAGACAGCTGAGATAATAGAAAGAGTGTTTTAATTAAATGAAATTAAAATCTGCCCCCTTAAATTAAATTCTGAAATTGTTCAGGCCTCTCACCAAAGAACAGGTAGTTTGGCACACATTATTCTGGGTGAGCTCAAGAATGTTTAGAGAGAAGAGAAATACGCTAATTTCAAATATTAGCAATGCCTTCCCTTTTCTTGTAGTTACAAAAAATAAGATTGACACTGAAACCTTTGGTTTTCTAAAAAAATTAAACTGTCTTCTGAAATTTCACCGTCAGCAATCCCAAACCCGGACTGTAAATACTAAAATGTGAACGCATTATGAATAGTTGAATGGAATGCTGTTATGTGTTGACTGTGTTTTTAACCAATAGACAATAAAATCAAAATTTTCTACTGATCTTTTAGAGCCAAAGAAATTAGAAATTTTAGAGCCTAAAAAACCCCAAAACAACAACAAAAACAAAAAAAATCCAAACAAAAAACCTGCTGAATTTGCTCAATATAATTTAGGACCCCCAGACTATAATGAAAAATGTATAAAAGCAGCTTACCCATAATTTTGCTTTTTTCTAACATGTTTTTTTTATTTGCACTACTTGCAAAGTTCAGGTGGCAGCAGAATTTTGAGGCGTTTCTCAACCTAAAAACCATTAAAAAACCTCTCATTCTGCCTTATTCCACATATTGTTTCAAATTAAGATAGATTTTTTTCCTTAAACTAAGGCTCATGGAGTGTTTATAAATACTCCTAATGCCAGCCTTTTTTACCCTCTATCCACATGTGAGGCAGAACCTCAATGAGAGGGAAACGACAAGAATTCTCTATTCTTCTTTTTCACTTTGCATTCTTGTTTTTTTTAAATTAAGTCCTATACTGCATGTCTCAGGATTTATATATCTCAGGATTTATATATAAACAGGATCCACAAATTATATTCTCTACAGCAAGTAAGCAGAAATGCCCTCTACAGTTAAGCTAAAACCAGGAAAAAATAAAGTAAAATAAAGAACAGGCCTCTTTTTGCCAGGACAAAGCAAAGGCTCTGCAGTGAAACTTTGTAATTCACTTTTCTAGCCACTGCTCTGAAGTCTGCCTTGTCCAACTGTGAATAGCATGACTTAGATGGGACTCATGATACGAGGGTATTTATATAATTCCCCATAAAAGTCTCCAGTTGTATTCATACATTATGAGAGGGACAGATTCTACTACTATTACAATGTTTTTTTGAGGGTACAATGTGGAGGACACAATCAAGACAGAGCCAATCAGTTTTGTACTGTAATATACTTTGGTATATACCAACTGTAGGATTCCAGGGACATCTCTGAAAATCCACAGACTCTCCTTCCCACATCTCATGTCATCCAACAACACAAAATAGGGAGAGAGTTGTAAAGTTTCCTACAATCAGAATTATTTTACTAATTCCAGGGAGGCGTGGTACCAAGTAAGAAAAATGTAAGTGGTAAAAAAAAAAGTCACTTATGTCAACAAAGTCTTTCCATAAAGGGAAAAAGAGACAGTGAGAGAGTTGGAAAATATTTAAAAAGCTGTGAATTCTGACTGGTTACTGCTGCCTATCATTTTAAAAACACCACGACTTTCTCACTGGGTTAAGGAATACCACAGCTGAAGTGTACTGAACAGTAAACTATTTGCTGAATTATTATCCATTACTGAAGGTCACAGATTCCACCCACCCACAACAAAATCCTACTTGCTTCACTGCTGTCAAGTGCAGTGCTCCTTTACAAAACTCCCTGGGAATGATTTAGAGATTATACAAAAACAAACCAGAAAAGCATTTCAATACTGTATCACTATGAACGATGAGTCTTTCATTACAGCTAAGCATTTCTAAAATAATTTCCGTCCTATATTTCACATACTCTGAGAAATGTTGTCAGATAATGATCCACTGCACACATGGTTGCTTCTAGTTTACATAAACAAATTATATATTTGTGAGTGCTGAAGTAACTGTGGCAGATGTAAGCCCACTAATTATGATGTATTTAGTGTATACCCAAAAGTATGCATCTAAAACAGATTACTAGTTAGTTGACTTCACCATTCACAAACAGGTATTTTACGCAAATTTATCCTCTCTCCCAGCACACTGCTGACAAAAGCCTCTCATAGATGGGGAGAAGTGTCTCCCACTACCACAGCAAGCTTTGCTTAACAGTTCAGCTGAACAGAACTAATAGAATTAGTTAGCATTCAAGTTACACTGATTGTTGCTAATGACAAGAGGGCTTGCTGGAAACAAAAGCAGAAGCTTTAACATTAAATGAGGACCCACTTTCTGTATCATACAAATTCAACTTCACTCTACAAGGATGTTCACCTGCCTTGAAAATCTCTCTGATTTTGTCTGTGGCACATGGATAAGAAAGGGTTATGGTGAAAGTTTATATTAAATAAATAACAAACCTCTTGCTCATTCTACTGTCACTAATTGCATGCAATGATATTAATGACCCAGTAATTGCTATACGAGTAGCACTGAAGTGGAAAACATCGTTTTGAGGCAGAGTTCATCTCTAGGTGGTAGGACTTCACCACTGACTGAGTTAATGCCTAGTGACAGTTTAGAATATAACACTACAGATGAGAAAATGTGCCAGTCTCATGGTTATAACAGTTTAGATGGACATGATGTTATTTGCTTTGACCACACAGAGTCTAGGAGTAACCCCAATAAAGTACCACAGCCAGACTTTGCCCTGTAGATGAACCTCATTCCTTTCAGGGGAGATGCTCTGTACTGTAACAATCTAGACCAATTTTCCACATGTTTGCTTCAATAAAAGAATACCTTCATCTCCTGCTTTTACATGTAACACAACAAAAGTGTGCTTTATTGCAAAACACAAAAAGCTATTTACATCATCTAACTATCCTTCAGCAACACAGAGTTTGGCACCTTAGTACTGAGATCAATTATGATACTATTGGATGACTGTACACTTGGCAAAGATGATCAGAAGTTAAGCACTGTTTTGACTGCAGTATGCTTATGTTTGTGTTTAGAGCTGTAAAATACCCACAAAGTAAACCTTAATGAGGGAAGATTGCACAAATAAAGCAATCTGAATTTCCACGGTTCTACAGGATCTCCTGTTCAAATACTTGCCATTAAGAAATTAAGAGGTTTAGCTTCTTTAGAAATTATCACATAGGCACATCTTGGTTCATTTTAAGAAACTCCAGTGGGATATGTTAATTCTGCCAGTGTTTGGAATTTTGAAAAGTCACAACTAGACAGGTGAACTGATACTTTTAATACTTAGATTTATGGAATTTTTAAAAATTCACAGCGTTTTAATAGTATAACATTATTTAGCTGTTTGGTTTTTTTTTTCCTGTTGCAATGAAAATTATTTTGCTAATGTCTTGATTCTGCTACTGAACCTGCTGTGGCAGCCTCTGGATGGCATGTGGAATCAACTTTCAGCACAGGCTGGGGCCAAACACATGGAAAGCACTTCTGCAAAAAAGCCTTGAGGGTCCTGGTGGACACCAAGTTGGCCATGAGACAGCACGGTGCCCTTGTGGCAAAGTCAAACAGCTCTTGGGCTCCATCTGTCAGAGCAGTTTGGGGAGGAGATCCTTCCACACCACCCTGAACAGGTGAGGCCACACCTGCAGAGCTGGGTGCAGTCACAGGCTCCTCAACACAAGACAGACATGGACTTACAGGAGCAAGTGCAGTAAATGCTTATGGAATGATGAAGGAACTGGAGCACCTGCATAGGAGGAGGGGCTGTGTCCTTGGGGATACTCTAAAGTCAGCTGGACATCACTCTGGGCAACTGGCTGCAGGTGGGCCTGCTTGAGCAAAGGTTTGAGCAGGGGACTAGATGAGCTCCAGAGGTGCCATCCAACCCCATCCATTCTGGGATTCTGCCATCAGCTGGGCTGTTGTGGTCTAACACATTTATGTGCTAACATGAAATACCTGAAAAACAAATAATTTAGGTTTTCCTGGCAGGATTTGGATTTATAACTCTGTTTCTCTCACAGCAGCTCAGTGAGTGCATAAAGACTACTCTGCTGCTGCAGTTTAGTGATTTTTGCTGTCTTCATCTACCAAACAGAAAACAGATAAATCATGCTAAACAAGAACCAAACATGCTTTTAAAAACCAGCCTTATTCAGCTTAATATGGGCTCTTCTCCAAGAACAGCTAAGACTACCTTTAGCCTAATCCTGCTTTTACTTCCAGAAAAATCTGCATGATTTCCTTGGAACTGAAAAAAAGAAACTGGAAAACTGCCCATTAGGGCTTAGTTTTATAGTCAGATTTATCAGAAATAAATCCTGAAATATTCTTCATCCAAGGTTTCCAGGATTGACTGAAGTAATGAAAGAAAACCCAGACTGATATTTAACCCTGGTTTTCAACCATTCCAGCCTTTTGTTTTAGCTAATGCAGTTTTCAGACAAAAGTACATTTCCCTCCATTCCAGCTACATAAAGACTTCAATTAGGCAAACAATTTCAAACCTTTAAAATGAGTTTCAAAAAAGTCTTTATAAATCCTTATGCAGCTCCTAGTCTTTTATTTTAGGACTTCAAATGCTGCAATATGTAACACATATGATACAAGCAACTGTATAAAGTAAAGACTAATCATTTCACCGAATGAGTTAAATGATCATGCACTCTCAAGTTTCAGTTCAGACAGACACTTTTTCATGTTTTCCTCATAGCATGGCACGTCCTTCCAATATACACCCCCCTGATTTAAACAGTTACTCATATCCTGAATATAAAGGATAAAATACTCAGTACATTCTTCTTCTGCATGTAGTCCTGTTAAGGATGTTTATGCAAATCTAAGAACATACACATTTTGGAGAAGATCAGGGTTTAAGCTTCTTTATTTTTGCAAAGCACTATGAATACTATATACATAAAGACTTCTGAGGGAGAATACTGTATCTTTCTTTGTGAATGTATTATATTTCCCATATTTATAAACTGTTTCTGGGGAACTATGAAAGCGAGATATAAAAATAGTGACTAAAACTATTAAACAGCTTCCTATGAAATTTTAAAACCTGTTCAATTCATGAGTATTTCCTGAATAATCTTTTCTTCCAGTCTGAACAATTATTCTTCATTTTCCTCTGATTCTGTATCTATTTGGAATACTTGTGGGGGTGTGGGGGAAGATAACTGTATTTTTTTCACAACATGCCATCAATTAACAAACTGAGCATTCCTATCTTTCATTTCCTTCCCTTAGGAATAGAGACATAATAACAGATTTCCTGCTGAACTATCTCTGTCTACTTTAAAGGAGATAAACGATTGGTATTGCCTAGGTAATGGCACCGAATATGAACAAAGTCCATCAATATAAAATAGCCTTATTCTCTTACAAGACCTGTGTGGTCTGGGACAAAACCCCAAAGGACCATGACTCCATTAATCCTGCAGGTCTTAGACTCTGTTAGAAATCTGAAGCTGCACAGACAGTGATTTTTCTCTCTAATAATATTATTTGTATAAGCTGTATTTATATTTCATTCAACAAGAGCTAAGTGGTATTGCTGATACATCCCTTAAAAGACTCTTCAGCAAAGTCAAAGACTGACCTCTGGATATCATTTTACACTAAGGAGAAATTATTTATCTAGTTTTCTGAGGAAGGAGGAGGAGAAAGGAAAGAAAAAAGTGATCTTTGTACAAATGGAATCAGAGTGACTACTATCGCACTGGCTTTCATTAACACCATCACCACCACCACAAAAAAACCCCCAAACCAGTAGATTTCTGGACCACAAAATCTTTAACAGAAACCAGGAAAAATGTCTTTGTTGAAAAAGTAAAGGGATTGAATTTCTGATACAGTATTTTTTCCCATTTTGGCTAGTTTGGCATTAACAAAGGAAAACCTGTTTACTGGTTCCTTTTGGGCAGCTTTCACTAGGTGATTTGGAGGTTACAGGGGGCTGCAGGCTGAAATCTGCCTCAGAACGTCTTCAGAATGCCCAGCCAGATAGATCAGCCAGCGCTTAAACTGGTCAGAATACTAAAATAACATTTTAATGTAAATCTATTTGGCCATGCAAAGAGATTTATTTTTCCCAGCTGGGCCATATTTCAGGGCACAATCTATATTGTCCTTTAATATGTTCTTCCTCAGACAGTTATTGCCCTTTAATTGTAACAGAATGACAAAGGGAAAACATAAAAAGCCTTGTGATTTTTTTTCAAACACAGCTAATGCTAAAGTTTCAGAATTACTGTTTTGATTTTGAAAGCCACAGTACTATTAAAGCAGTTATCCAAAACATAGTGCTACTAGCCAGTATAAACCTTTAAATCAGTCAGGGATCAAATATATATAAATATATGTTTTTTAATTTAAGCCAGAAGCCAATTATGTAAGTGGGTCACTTGAAAAAAAGTTGACAAAAAAGCATTTAAGGAAAGCTGCATATTCAATTTTGCCAATGTCAAAGCCAATGAGCATCATTAGCTCAGCAAGCGCGGCTAATGAGGTCCAGGCAAAGCAAGCCCTATAGAGGAATCTTTCAGAGAACCATTCTGTAGCCCCTTCCCAAGTCCCAAGTCACTCTATTTCAAATTTGGAACAAGTGAAGATTTCATTGCAGGTGACTTATTTTTTTCATGTTGATGATGTCAGCCCATAAACTTCACTTATGCAAAAGAAGAGATGGTGTGAAATATGTGCTTGCTTGGCCAAACTACCTCAGGAGCTTGATGGTGGCTCGGAGGCAGGCGGCAGTGCTCCCTTTCTTCCGGCACTGCTCCCTTCCCTCCGGCACAGCTTCCCACAGGGTTCCCCCAGAGCTCCCTCAGCGCAAACCCAGTGTATCACCAGGTGCTCTAGGCCCTCTGACTAAGGGCCAAGTTTACTAAAAGGGTTCAGAATGATTCCTGTACACCAAGAGTAAACATCTTTGGTATATGAAATGCACTTGAACTATGCTAATGAGTCTCTCTCACAAACAAGAAGAATCTGCATCTGAGAGGGATACTGAAGCAGTGACACCATGACCCAAGTACTTGCAGATCAAGTACTGAGTATCTCCTTAGGAGTGAGAATATACTCACTGCTTGTTCTGAGCAATTCACAACAGCAGAAAATTATTCCCTAACCATGCAAAGACATAAAAAGACTTTTTAATGCAAACATCAGAGTTGCAAATCTTCACACCTTTCTGCTCAAATTTGCCCTTCACATAGATATTTATGTTGTTGGGCATTATGCATCTTCCTTCATGCATTTGATTAAGGATTTCTTTAGAGACTTATGATATGTTAGCTAAATGGCCACATATTTTAGGATAATCAAACATGAACACTTCTGAGATCTCAAGTATATTTGACCTTCTCCAGTTCTGCTGAAAAGAAATCAGGTAACTGTAGGAAAATGAATCTATTCATTTTCCAGGAATGAAAAATTGATGATAGCAAAGAAGAGAAAAGCAAGGACACTGTTACATCATTTATTCACTTTCACAATACCATTCAGTATCGTCTTTCCAATTACTGCTGTTCATAGAATTAACTCTTTTGGTACTGATAGTCATATTGAGGAATATCTTGCCAAGAAATGGATTACCTTTTTTTTCATTTATTACAGTACCACTAAATGTGAAAACAGATATGAGAAACGTACCCACACTTTTACTTTTTAAAAAATCAGAAATTGTGAAATGAGAAGATTTTATATGTCTAGGCTTAGGGAAACACTGAATAGAAAAGATCTCCTTCTGCTATACCTATCATGAATACATCTGGATGATATAAAAATTTTGACTTGAAGAATTCCTGTGCAATCACAAGTCCCTAAAGGGCTCAGGAAGCTGCTTCATCCTGTGTTGCAATTCCTCATCCCAAAATGACTAACCCCCTAACATGAATAGAGATTTTACTGTTTAATACAGCTCCACGAACCACATAGTATTACCTTAGAGAAACAAACTCTGTTTTCAAATAGTGGCAAGATGATAAAGGTGCATGACGATGCACAAAGCATTTAAAGGGCTGACAACAGCCTGCCAGCATAAACAGCGTGAGATTAGGCTGTAGGCGCAGCCACAGCAAGCATTGCAAAGATGCTGAGCTCAGTGAGCTCTTGTGTTAGGTTTGTTTGATGCCACTTAGCTGAGGGAATGCTAGATCCAAAAATACTTCAAAATCAAAAGCTGGCACATAAAATGCATCATTGCCTTCATTTCACAGCTTTTCCACCCCTCAAAAAAACGGACGGAGGGAAGGAAGGAAGGAAGGGAAAGAATTACAGGTCTGTGAATAGGAATGTATGTAAACAATTTAAAGCCTGATTTGCATACATGACTAAGATGCATTTTATTACTTATAAAAATGACAGCAAATGTCCCGACTATGAGAACTTGCACTGACAAGGCTGTGTCATGAGCTTTTGAATACAAACTGCTAAAACCCTGTCTAGCTCCAGTACTCTCTAAAATGGTGTCCTAGCTGAGCACTGCCCTAGTTTTCTACACCTCTTAGTGCTTCTGAGACCAACACCACTGAGTTTATTGTTTTCTCCTTGAATGACAGGAAGGTGAGGGTTTTAGCTTCGGGATAGCTGGGTTTTTAAGGGTGGGGTGCTTTTTTGTCCAGCCTATTAAAATGTATGGGTACCCTTGCTGAAGCTCAGTCAGTGAGCTTCAGAAACAGTGATAAATCAGCCATTTGTTTATGACACAATGAGTAGGGAAAGTAATACCCTGAGGCACTCCAGTATTATTGCTAGGCCAGTGTGATTTTTGAGGCATTAGACTGAAGGCTGAGTAAGTTCTTTCAACCAAGTTATGCAGTAATCTTCCAGGAAATGCAATGTCTATTATGTCTTATTGCTATAATGAAATAATTATACAAAACTAATGAAAATGAGACGTACTTAATAATTCTCTGGGTAAATCCATGACATAGATATGACAGAACTGACAGTGCATCAGAAAGCTCCATTTGTGCCCATAATTTTCAGGTAATAATTGTAACAGTGCCATTTGTTCCACTACAGTTGGTCTTCTGTGGATGTTTTTAAAAGCAGCACTAAATAATGAGCACATTTCCTCATTTAAGCCAAATATTTGAGCATGGTCATTTTCATGCTACACATTTTCACTGGAGTTACAGATAACTATCTCTCAACATGCAATTTGGTTCCTTTCACCCTGGTAAATATCTCACTGTATTTTGGTGGGAAGATTGTCAAAGTTAATATTGTTTAAGGGGGATCACATTTTTATATACTCCCCAGCTAAACAGAGAAAGTGGCCATATTAAGCAATCTTTAAAATGAAAAGAATAGTGGTTTGTATCTCCTCTAACTCTTAGTAATTTCTTAAACTAGTAATTAATATTAATAATGCAGTGAATTCTTACTTTAAGTTTCTGTGACATACAACCTTCTTTTATACATTTACCATGTACCATTATGGATATAACCGGGAAGTGAGCATTAATTTATATTTAATTTCCATTTCTATTTTAAAAGTACTTGATCAGAGCACTTTTAATAAATTAATAAATAATTACACTAGCAGACATTACATGAAACAGTTATCAATCCTCTGGTTTTCATGGAGGTGGCAGAAACTTGTTCAGGGACTAATCTTTTTAGCAGGACCTGTTGTGACAGGACATGGGTAAATGGTCTTAAACTAATAGAGGGTAGATTTAGACCAGGTATGGTGAATAAATGTTTTACAATGAGTGTTGTGAAACACAGGAACACGATGCCTAGAGGGGTGGTAGACGCTCCGTACCTGGAAACAGAGCTCTGAGCTACCTGATCTAGTTGAAGATGTCCCAGGACACTGAATGGGGCTTGGACTAGACGAGCTTTAAAGGTCCCTCCCAGCCCAAATTATTCTATGACTCTGTGAAATAAGACACACAAGTATCTAACTTCCTCATAACTGCAGAAAAGTCAGGTATTTGCAGAATTTGTTCCATCACCTAATAACTGCGGATACTTGCTCAAGACTCCAAGAGTGCCCATGGGGCTAAATGAAATCCACAGGGCATAATATTACAATGACAAAACCTAAACTAATGTAATGTAAATTGTTGTTATACTGCTGAGGTCTCAGCTTATGCTAACTCCTGATTCACATCATTAACTTTACATATCATAAGTAATTTGAATCACTGAACACAGTGGCTACCTCCAGACTTGCTTTCAGCCATAAATCCCTGATCAGAAACTCACACAAAGTTTGTACTGCTGCACAGAGGCCTGTGCCATGAATATTGGTTTTGCAAGCCAGGACCATGAAAAAGGATAAAATTCAAGACCATGCTAGTCTAGGTTTACCCAAGAACTCTCCTAGCTACTGTATGGACATAGCAGGTATGTTTTGAGGAGACCAATGTTCAATTACAGGCCCTTACCAGTAACCCTTGTGATGAACCTACACTGACAAAATTGGCACCCAAGTGGCCAAAAGATGCCTCCTGTGAGAGTCCCCAGACCACCTGGAGCAATGGCTAGCCACGTCACACAGGATGCCTCATCTGAGAGCAGCTGGGTCACTCCTGGCATGAGAGAAGCCAAGGGCAAGGCAAACAGCATGGCCCATCACCAGGGCTGTGAGGAAGAGACACGTCACAGTTTAGCTGCACACAACTTCCAATGCAAGTACAGGACACAATACTGTGCACAAAAAAAAAAAAAGTGCCTTTTACAGGCACTCAAGTACAATCAAATGTGATTTACACAAACCAAGGAAAAAAGAAACAGAGACCCTTTGTAAATCAGGAACCACATTGAAAATATGACGGCAAGAAATCATTTTCAGGTAAAAATACACAAACCTATTCATATTCCTTAGTTTGCTTATAATGTACAAGACAGCATGCAAATTAATGAACAATTATATTTAAAAGAATGAGCAACTGAAAGTTTGAACTTACATATGACGTAATAATCTTTGTTCTTCTGAAATTCCAGGCCCCAGAGATTAGGACTGAACTCTTGAAACTTGATGGTAAATTTAACATCTTGATCTGGCTTGGCACAATTAAGTAGAGGTGTATTGTCCTTTTTAATAGCACAGCTATCTGCTTGGTCTTTATCAACCATGTAGACCTTATAATATTCATACTGGCCAATAGTTTTAGAGTCCACCTTTGGGCATATAATATCCAGTTTGTCTCCTATCTGTGGATATAGTACCAATCCTTGTCCAGGAAGGAATCTAAAAGGAAGGAAAAAAAAAAGGGGGGGATGGGGAAAGAGAAGAAGAGGTAAAATTTGAGACACTTAATAAAATCTCATGCAGAAAAATAGCAACTGCAGTGAACAGACAAGAATAAACACAGTTTCCAAAACCAAAATGACAGACTGAGCAAACCAAATCTTTAGTTTGGGCTTGATTCAATATCAACAAGATGTTTATTTAGATCTTGGAAATTATTGAGGGATTAAGTCTTTTAGTCCTTATCCCAGTTTTGGGCACTCTAGCAGATTTTACATCTCTCTCTGGCAGGCACTGCTGTTTCTTGCACTGCATTTAGCCATGCAGAGCAGCTAATACAATACCTGGTGAGCTATGATTCTGTTTTTCTGTTTTGCTAATATTTCTACTATTCTTGCCCATATTTTGCTAATTTTGGACATGCGAGAATGACAAAAATAATCTTTCAACCCCCTTGAACAGCCATGTGGGACAGGAAAAAACTTAAGACTTTTACAATACATTAACATGCTGATTGATATTACTAGTGTAACACAAAGGAACATCAGACACTCAACCAGAACCAGATGCTTCCAGATCTCTGCAATGGAGAAAGATCTGATCCATGGACCACACATGCTTCTGGGAAAAACATTTATATCCAGGACAGTGTGACCATGGATTGGTCGCTACAGTGATTTCTCTTCACAAATTCCACCATTACTGCCACTATTTTAGCTCTTTTTTGATTTTTTTATGCTAATAGTTAAAGACAGGTGTGGTTTTTTTCTTAGTATGGGAAGACTTCTTACACAAACTGGCAATGAACTTTAATATTTGCAGTTAGGCACAGTATTTTGTCTTTCCTACTCATGTTAATTAACAGGCAAATATGACCACTTCTTCATGGAAGAAAAATATAAATAATTACTTATAGTATTGATTCATCCACAAAACGAGGAGTCGTGTTCTCACAAGGACAAAAGCCACAGCAGGTTTGTTTGTTTCTCTCTCCATTAAGCCATATTTGTTTCAATTAAGGCCAAGAAGTGCATGTTTTAGAACAACAGCCAGAAACACAACCAATGTACTTGAATGCACAGACCTAAAAGACTGACTTTCTTTCCTCTTTTTCCTGCCTGCCAGCATTTTCCAAAGATCTTCCTTAATGGAGAATCGGCCTGAAAAACCAAGTGAAACAATTCCTGTCTAATGAACACCCTTCTCCAAGTGCTAATATTTAAACAGCACACGTAGTAAATCTAGCTTATTCACAGGCAGCCTTCCTGGAAACTTTAAATTAGAGTATCAAGGCCCACGCAGAACAAAGCTGTAGGCATCGGTGACCTCCAACCTCTGGCTTGGCGAAAGGAGCCACCAGCATGAAGTACTGGTGGGGGAGAACCCACTAAATTAAAGGATGACGCAATGCCCCGAATTTCAAATCCATCATTTACGACTGCTTGCTCCACACAATTCAAGTTTATGATCTGAGCTAATTGAGCAGGATTATTTTCACTCACAAAGCCAGTGTAAGAATTATATTTGTTATGAAGCAGCACGTAGCAGGACAAAGACATGTAATTACAGATTTAGGGAACTAGAACAATGAAATGTTATGGCAAGAAAAGCGACTGTTGATGTATAAATCACTGCGCTCTTTTGTGCTGTGCAGTGTAATTTCCAGACTGCAGAAACTGGGTTTGGCCACGGCTGTTCAAACTGAGACTGAAGTGCAGACGGGGCAAAGCTGCGCCTCCTCCTCCAGTTTTCCGACATGCCAAAGGAATGCAGTGACTACCACCTCCTGAAAGCTGAAATGGTCGAACAAATGGAAAGGTGGGAATGTGTCCTCGGAGCCTGGTGAAGGACAACCAGCTGTGTGTGTAGATATGGCACCAAGGGATGTGGTTTGGTGGTGAACACTGCAGGGCCGGGTTAACAGCTGGACTTGATGGTCTTACAGGTCTATTCCAACCCAAACGATTCTATGATCCTCTGACTGAGGAAGAGACCAGTTCTGCAAGGGTACGAAGAAAAGGCGAGGAGGAGGATCCCAGCCAGCAAATATTCCCAAGGGAGCAGAATGTATTCTGATTTTGGCTGTCCTCGGGGATCAACTGTGACCAGGCAAATGCAAAGGGACAGAGTTTCCAAGCCAACCTGTGTCACCTGTGACTGACTCTACTACCTTGTCTGACCACAGCCCCATTTTCACTTTGCTCCTGTGCAGTGCTGCTGTATCAGGAAGATGACAATCACTCATATTTCCCCATCTGCATGCCAGGACAAAGGTTGGTCACTGTATGATCCTGCTGCTGCAAATACTTCTTGTCATCAATTCTTCTTCACATAACAGGACCGTGTAATAGGAAACACATGAGATTTCAAAGGACTGAATCTTTGCTTGTAAGTTAATCAAATTAGACTCCCATACATAACAAATATGAAATTCTTAAGGTTAGATAAATGTACCTGTCCATCATCATCAATAATATAACCGAAAACCTGCCCTGAAGAACAAATGACACTGATTCTGATTTTAGACTTTGGGTATATACATGTAACAGCCACAGTATATGTTCTCCATGCAAACTCTGAGCACAAACAGGATGGGTTGAGAGATGGTATGCCAGGCAATCCTCAGAAACATCTGCAGGAGAGAAGGCACACTTGTGAGCCTTAGTTTCAACCAGGAACTGTCCCATAAAAGGTAGAGGACAGAACTGTCCCCAGCAGACAGTTAAAACTATATTTTACAAGAGCTTTAAACCAATGCAGTTGTTAGACTTTATGGTAGGGAATATTCTTGCTATGACTCTAAAGTCTGTACAGTTTTAGAACTAAACTCAGTAAATCTCCTTCCACTTGAATGTCTGAACTTGTAGGATCTAACGCTGATGGAATTAGGGAAGAAAAAAGGCTTAAAATGCAAGGATTAATCTGAGAACTTGATTGTATTGAAATTTTTTCCACACTTCGCAGTTTTGATCATGACCTTTGCTAGGAGAGATATTTTTCCAATTTATTTTCCTTATTTTCTTACAACAACAAAGCCCAAATATGGATGGAGTTAATAAAAAAGTTTCACCTCATGCTTTTCAGTTCAACCACAAAACTTACAGTGGCTGATTAGTTGTAGGCATGATTATTATCCCTACATTTGTGTAATACTCTTTTTGCTACTGTACTTTTTATAAAGACTTTAAATAAATCATTTGCTGGGTACTAAGCATTTTCTGAAGCTATTTATGAAATGTCAGGAGGATTAAGACTACTGTTTTATGATCCTATTTTTGAAGAGCTTCTATTAAAAAAAAAAAAAAAAGAAAAAAGAAAAAA
>VWZP01000866.1:496006-514786 GCA_013396995.1 Dicaeum eximium
AAGACAGGACAATGTATGTTCAGCCTTAGTGGAGGTTAAAAATACTTCAGGATTAATCCTGAGTCTTCATTTCTGCAAGTGTTGATGTTGCCTTAAGTATTCCAAAGTGGCATTGAGATTGATGAAATGTTTGCAGGAGGGTGTCTATAAAAATTAAGTTAAAATGGCATTAAAAGTCTGATCAAAATGTGCCTTTAACTAATTAGAAAGCTTTTTTCTTCCCCATCAAAACAGAGCTATAATAAAGACATAGCAAGATATTTCCAGAATCCTGTGACTGATCCTGTGGAGGCTGTTACTCCAGTGGTGGCTAGGGACAGTGACATGCCCTCCAAGCAGTCAGGACAGCGACAGCACTAGAAACTAGAACCACTGCTTTCTATAAAAAGCCTTCTAACTTTCTGCATTTCTGCTCTAAGTATGATTTACTGCAAAACTTAAATACCAACACAGGCCCCTGTACCCAAACAGAAACCTTAAGAGAAAAGCTTAGCAAGCTTCCCAACTAATTTCTGTCAGCAGTCAGATACGGAGAGACTCTTGGAGCATTTGAAAAATCCTGCTCACAATAAATAATCCTGGTGCCTGCTGTGAGAAAGCACAGAAAAGTATATTAAGTACCATATAAGCTGTACGATGAAATTCATGCACTTTCTGTCTGGCACTTTTTGATACAGATGGCATTTTTACTGTCAGCCCAAAAGTGGTGCACTGTGGGCGACATTTGACATCTGTGCAAAACCCCATGGATGTGAATCCCTCCCACATGTCCAACTAGCCATGCAGCTCATCAAAAAACAACTTGCAGAGCTCCCAAAACTTTTTAAAAATAATTACTGTACCTGAGCAAAAAGTCACATGACACACAAATAGAAATTAGGAGCAGAATAGTTCATTCCCTGCTTCAATGATTTTATCTACCACACTTAGTTTAAGTCTCAGCAGCAGTTCCTGGCACTAATGCAGCCTTACTTGTCAGTCCTCAAGAAGTTAAATTTGATTGTGAAATTTTGTATTTTAAAAAAAGTATAATATTTTCCAAAGAATTTCTTAAGAATCTACTTACTGTTTAGAGAAATTTAGCACATAGGACCATATTAAATTACAAAGGAATTTTGCTTAATGATAACCACTCAAACTTGCCTAACCTCATAACAGCAAAGTCTCAAAGAAAAAGTAGAACTTAATCTGCCCACACTCCCATTCACTGAGAAGATCCTATCATTTCTTAATATACAGAAATTTGTGAAATTGTAAAATTATCAACAGAAAAAATTCTTAGAGAAACAAATTCTGAAGAGATTTTGTTAATCGGTATTGGGTGATGTAATCAAGTGTTGTGTCAGGATTTTTCCAACTTACAAAAATATGCACACATATACATATATGCACACATACTATGAATAGATATATATGTGCACACTTAGCTTTAACTATATTCTAGTAATTATAAAATAAATATGATTTTAGAAAGCATGTTAGTACTTGATGTAAGGCTGGTATATTTTACTGGGGAGGCAGTGCCAAATTTCTGTGCTTTAATAACTTACCCAAACTAACTGGTGTAGGCAGTTAGCTTTACATTAATGTCACAAAAATAATCCTAAAAATGCGAACAATCAAGATGTTTCTTAAAATGCAGCCTGAAACCTACTGTTGGGGAATCCTAACTGCTTAACTTTATGAAGTTTTAACTACGAGCCTGACTATAAAGTTATTCATTGAAAGGTTTCTTAAGGAAATATCATGAATACTAATAACACAGTATGTTAGCCTGTTACTTGTAAAACTGCAAACTTAAACAGAATACAGAATTACATTCCACATACAAGTCCTTACTGTCTAAAAAGAATGGCTATTAATAGTATATATAGTAATCATCTGACTTTTGAGAAAATAACAACATTCATATTTCATATACCACTTTGTCCACAGGAGAAATATTTAAGCAAGGCAAAGGTCCTATCAGCTTGATGCAAAGCAAATAAAAGTTTCAGGAAAAAGCTAGTGACTTCAGTGAAGTAGCAGAAAAACAGTTTCATGATTCCTAAAAGCACTGCACTGGATAAAATCCAAAAACTAAGACCAGAGCTCTCTGCAAAAGGTCTACACAAAACTTTCACGTTAGTTTTTGTCATATTCAATACCATGTACAAAAATATGCATCTGCATATAAGGTATTATATGGATTATATAATTATCTGGCTGTAAATGCTTTTTGTGCAGAAGCAGTGATTTTATAGGACTCATCTCACACCAGTTTAAATAGATTAAGTGAACATGAATTCAATGAGAACTGGATCAGTAACTGCTGCAGACAGACAGAAAAACAAGCTTCATCAAAAAAAGATTAATGTGGAGTCTGTCTCAAAATGGGTACATAATTTTATGAGGAAAAAAGGCACTATGCATCCATAAAATCTTTGCAAGAAAAAATACCATAGTGTGACGCAGCAAGATGACAGACTGGCTTTATACACAGACTAGCAAATGAAACTTTGAGAGAAAAAAAAGTATAGCACATCATATTATTAAAATTCTTTTAAGTGAGTTTTGGAAGCTATTTTCTTTACCAGTGCAGTCTTATTAAATCATTTTAATACTACAGGAAAGTTTTACACAACATGCTAAACAGGGATGTTTTTGAATTTAAATAAAATTGAAGAAGGTTAATCTTCTAACCTTTATTTATATGTAACACTTTTCCACACAGTTAATGAAACAATTTATGTAAGGAATGGTTACTAGCATTAATGGGACTTGCAGGCTAGAAACTAAAAGGAATTCAAACAAATAAATAAACAAATATATTTATGCTCATCCCTTAAGATCTTTAATGTCAAGTACCACATTATACAAAGCCAAATTATAAAATATTATAACACAAGTTGGTAAAGCAGCAAGTCCTGTATTTCTCACTTCTTCTGTAAGGGAAAAGCCTATGTTCAGGCTCCCCTGAAATAAACCTGCAGAAAGCTCACAAGTGCTTTGAAGCAGTCCCCTGAAACCATAGCTGATCTCCATCCTAGGATTTCCTCATTCTCCTCACTCTTCCTCACCTCTAAAGGAGCTCATCTTCTCTCAGACTACCTGGGGCAAATGCCTGGGCAAGTGCTTGCAGTGCACTAAAAAAGGCAATGGTAAAGGTTTTATGTTGGTTTAATCACAACGCTGGACACAACATGTCAGTGGTGCCACCATTTCATGTGCCACAAGTAGCCATGCAAATGGCCACTGTTCTTGGTGCCTTTTCCTGGACCTATTCTTACTGGCACTGGTTTCAAGATTTCCATTGAGCTCAGTAGGGCAGACCAATGCAGTATGTTCACAAGTGAAATCTTAATAACCTACATAAGAATGATTCTGTAGCATTATTACGTTTTCTCAATTTTTAGTGGACATGGAATTAAGGAACATGTACGAAATTTTAGCCATTTCATTTATCCATTCATTGCACCACCTTTAGCAAAATACTAGACGTAAGCATTTATATACAACAGGGGATTCTAATATGTGTAAACCAAGGATGGGCTTAGAGTGCATATGCTTCTCCCCAAAGGAAGTATTCTTTGCATGGACCTGCTGGATTTGACAGTCAAATTGTACCATCACATCACATCACAGTTCTACAGGCACAGAGCTTCTACTGTACAGATATACCCAGAGACACCATTTGTCTCCAAACACATCAGAAAATGCCCTAGCTGGTCTCCTAAAAAGATCTGTCATGAGCTTCCTTTGACAAATAACTCTTATGACTAGTTCTGTTGTAGAAATACAGACACTTTTCCATTCCACTCAGCTTAGAATAGTCTCAAGTCTAAAGGTGCCTTGCACTTGAGAGAGCACAAACCGTACAGCCAAGATGTGATATTTGGCAAAACCGTACCCCTTTCACCCTTCAGGCATACAGAAGGTCACCTGAAACCCAGCACCAAGCACGTCTTCTTGGAGACACTCAAAAAGAAAATCTGTTTCCCTAAAAGCTGTCATGAACAAGATTACAGATGTGATCTCGCTCTTCATGAAAAGTAAGAAAGCCAAAGCAAATGCCACAGGCTCCCCTCCAAGGCTACCCCAATCCTGGATTCCAGCAGAGGTAGGTCACTTTGCAGTCCCTCTCCAGTGAATCACGTCATCTCATCTCAGGCTGGATCATGGCATCTTGCAGTGACCACAAACGCAGGCGCACCAGAGCCTCCTTTCCCCAGCCCACCATGTGCAGCCAAGGCAGCATCCTGCCTTCAGCCACCTGGTGTGCAGCTGCCAGAAGGGTTTTGCTGTTAGGCAGCAGATCCGTTTCAATGGATGTCATCTCTGCCTGCGAGAGGTGGTTTGGTTTTGCTGGAAATTTGCCCTTTCCCCTGCTGCTTTGGCTCTCACTCGCAGAAAAAAGCAAAAAAAAACCACTTACGTAACTAAAACCTTCAAACCAACTTGTGTTTTACCCCTCCACCCCCATTAAATCCAGAGTGCAAAAATGAATGCTTGTTTTTCCCCATGTAAAAGTCGGTCATGTTTTTCCCTTGCCTTAAAAAACTTCTGAGAGCAAACACTTATTTGTCTTTTTCTGTGCAATGGGTTTTTTGCACAAGAATGTGAAACCTGGCTCAGAACATTTACTGCATGGGTAAGGCCTGAAATGTAGAAAATATACACAATCCAATCTTTTACTAAATCTAAGGATCTTTTTCAAAAAAATATAGGTTTTATATTCCGTTTTCATACGTGACCTACGCATAAGGCACTATTAATAGCAATTAACTTTTTGTATTATATGCAGAAAGCCATTACTGCTCTGCTTAAAGTACTTAAAGCACTAGAGAATTCTGATCCATTTACTAAATCAATTCCTGTTACCACAAAAGAACCACTAATGTGCTTCACGACAGTCTTTTAAGTAAGGAGCAAAAAAAAAAAAAAAAAAGGATGAGTATGACCAATGTTCTATTTTAAAGTGTATTATATTAACATTTCATCAGCATTTACAGAAATATGAACCTCACAACCATGCTGGACTTAGCTTCAGCAAGTGGAATCATTGCTCACTTGCTCTCATACACAAGCACAGAAACACACAGGCACATTCTCTTTTTTATTTAATTTAAATTAATTTCAACAGAAATGTGTTTTCTGTGTAGAGTTTAAAAACTGCAAGTGGCTGCAGTGGAAAGTAGCAGCCAGTCTGTATAAATGGCTTACTCTGAGAAATTTCTGAAAGAAAAAACACTCAGTAGGTGCATTGTAATTAGTTGCTCTTTCTAGTTACCTCTTGACAAATGATGCATGCGGGTCTGGATGAGAGCCCAACTCTTGACCCATGCCACCACTACACACTTTAGTACTTCAAGCAGAAACCCCTAGCCTCAGCATTATTTTCATTTTGCTTTTTCCTGAAACGTGGTGCTAAGTAATGCACAACATGAGAATCAGAGATGATTAGCAAAGCTGGAATTCTTTCAGAAGTGCTTCATACAGCTACGTCCTAAATATATCTGAGGAAAGTTTCCTGCCTTTGATTCCTTCCAAATATGTAGCATGTTTCAGGGCTCCATTCAAGGACAGAAGTACATGGAAATATACAGGACAAACATTACTTCCACACTTAATGATACACTTTGGCAACATTTGTAAGTCTTTCAAACAGAAGATATTCTTGTGATCATTACTTTAATATGGGTGATTATAAGCCTATTGAGAAATGCAACTTTTGCCACAAAAAGTACCCATAAAAATAAACATTTTTTTGGATAGCACTTTACTGCCCCCTTTTGCACTTTAACATTAGAACAGGTTTCAGTGTGAACATACATCTGAGAACAGTGTGAAGATACCGGGTAAAACGACAGGGCATCATGTTTAGTCACTAATACACTACCAGGCACTGCTTTAGGGACATCTTCCACTTTCCTACACTGCAAACAAACAAAACATCTAGCTTTCATTGTCTTTAATCTTCCATGGGAGAGATCAGTAATGGATGGCTTAAATTGCTGTCTTCCATTGCAATCTGAATGTTTATGGGAAACTGGAAAAGAGGGGGATATTGCTCATTAACACTCGTTGACTCTAGCATAATTTTCTAAAGCAAAGATCATCTGCAACTGGTTTATTCATCAGGATGACAAAGGGCTTTCCAGTCTGAGGCCATGCATATGTTAGCAATGCCTGAACAAAAAGGATGGGTGTATCCTTCAGAACAAAACTTCACAAACTGGCAGGCAAGAATATTTCCATGAAAGGTGAAGACAAGAAGCCTAGACATTCAAATACTCTGCAAGCCTAGAGGCATAAACCCGTTCTGCAACTCTGCACTGCAATTACAGTCAGTACAGAATCGATGTATGTCTCTGTGTGTCCACATAGATCTGCAAAAGGTAATAAATCTATAGTCTAGTGGCCAGTTATTTACAAAATACTAATTCATTATGACAGAGCCAGAGGGGGACCCATCCTGTACCAACCCTTGGCTTCCATTTGAAAAAGTCCATGTGCTGCTGTGTACACTTACATTTAAACTTAATCCATTTTTCTCTGTCATCCTACAATTACAATACAAGTCACAATAATATTAAATTTCAGTGCCTACAGCATTGCACAATTGAACCATTACTGTAATGAAAACTGACTCCCTTTGATATTAACACTGGTGTTTTCTCTCATTTGCTAGCCATGAAATACAGGAAGAGACCAATGTTGTTTTAATTAAAGAATTGTTGTTCAAAATATGCTACTGGGAATATTAAAGTAGTTCTTTGCTCTTATGGCAAAGATAATCAGGTATTTATATGGTTTGAATTTTGGGGGAAAATAAAAAAGAAAGTAAAATAAAAAAATCTGTGCCATGAATTCAGCGTAACACAAAACCATTGCTTTACTTGACTTGTGCTCACAGAGGCAGGGTGTGCCAAACCCAAGAGATGGCACTTTATTGAAAAGATGCAGAGCAGTAGTTAACATGAAACAGAAAGTCAAACCAAACCATGTGTGTTTCTTACACAAGTCACTAAAGCCCTTGCTTTTACAAAGCTAACAGAGAGCAGCTGGCATTTGCCAAAGAACTACTTTTTGAAAAGTGCAAACCAGATTGTTCTATTGCTGTGCTATTTTGTGCTCTTCTCTACCATTCCTGTTAGAAAAACAAACGTCTTATGTCAGCCACAATATAAGGATGCCAACCAAAGTTTGCAGTCTTCCTTCTCTTGACTACAGTTTGCTCACACCTGTACAGTCTTGTTTCAAGACATGCTCCAAGCAAAGTCTATAAAAGAGGGCGGGGACTGTCTTGTTAGTTGATGAGACATTAATAATCGGTGATTGTATCTCCAATTCAAAGACAAAATTTCATCTACTTTGCAGTTGTTAGAAAATGTATTCTTGCATACCATTTGCCTGAATAAGTAAACACTGGAAGTAGAACAAATTGTTAACTCACAACCTTCAGGAAAAGTTATGCCAAATCAGTTACAGAATTGTATAACAAACAAACCTATTTTGGCAAATCATTTTTATGCCAAGGAGAAAACGACCTTGAGCATAAATCCAAGTGGGAGACCTATAATCAGTCTGCACTTGCTTCTTATATTAAACCCAAGATTCAGCCACTGAAACTACTTTACTTTACTTTAAACTACTACCAGAATAGTTTTAAAAAGTTTGGATGTTTCTGTAAACATCCAAAATGGGCATTTGACACAACTGACATCCCTACCCCAGATGAAAGAGTCTGCTGGAGGAGTTCAGCAGAAAGCTGGGGATAACAGGAGATCCAGCCACTCAGTTTTAACCCATTGCCCTGCACTCATGAGACACTGACACTGGGTTCAGCTTCTACTGCAGGGAGGCTCAGCCAGTGCATCCCTCACAAAACAAGCCCTCTCTAGCAGGGGGAAACCTGGGCTCTTGGGTCACTCTCAGTTTGGCACTGAACAGTGAGCTAAAAAAAACACAGAAAACTCATTTGAAGCAGAGCTACCTGTGCAGCCAGACTCCAGAGGCACAGCTGATAGACCTGCTTGAGCTCCCAGCTGGCACAAGGGACACACTGACTACTGGCAAGCTATACATCTCTTTCCAAATGCAGACAGGGATGTAGCTTCTGACATCATTTTCTGATTTTAAAAAAGACAACGAAGCTTTGGAGAGATCTGTATTTGTCCAACCCCAAAAAACCTCTTACACTGGCCTTGGTTCAAAGCAGCTCATGCTTAATTCGTCCTGCTTCAGCAAAAATATTCAGCATTCAGCACATGCTCGACATGAGCTTTTCTGAATAAGGACAGTTTCCCAAGTCAGGCTGTAGGAGCACAGTGCAGTCCTGCTTGCCTGGGTGTCACACACTGATCCACAGAATAGAAGACTACAATACGCTATAAATCTAAGATGTGGCTTTTGGTTTTCTTCAAAAAGTGCCTGAAAATTGTCTGATACAAAGAATGATTACCACTAAAAACCACCTTTTAAATATTTCTTTCAGGCAGTGAAGTAATCTGTACATCAGTGTAACTTTCCCATTTCAGCTTATCTGTTCAGCTCAGAAGTACACCCTGGAAAAAGAAACCCCCAAAAAACCTGAAGGTAAAGTGTTGTGCAGTGATTAAGCTAGACTGCTTCTGAACTAAACTGAAATTAATTAAACATGAAGAAAGCAACTGAAGTATGGACAGAGAATGCTATGGGACTGCAAATCCTCAAAAGGAGTCAAGATGTTCCTAACTCCAAATTTACACTTTCATCCAGTCAGGTATAGAAACCAACTGCTGCTCAGGCAGTAAGTAAGCAGATGGCAAGCACCAAGCAAAAATGAAACTGTGAAATGATGCACCACTGACGAGGAGTCAGAAGAAGCACAGTTATGTGTGCTTCCACCAGTGCTCTCTGCATAGGTTCCTTAAACAAACTGCTTCAAACTTGGAGAACATCAAAAGCCAGATGGGTCTTCCTGAATGAATCTGCAGGCAAGGAGCCAGGATTCCCGTTTGCTGCAGAAATAGGCCTGGACTTGATTTGAGTCGTCTTAGCTCTGACAGGCTGGAGCCTGGCAGAACTCCCAATCCAAAATAAAACAGCATTCAAGTGAGACTGGGCTTTAACTAACAATAATAATAATAATGATAATAAAATTTCAAATCATTCTTATTAGCTTTGAAACGTATTTAAACTCTTTACAGTGCAGTGTTCACCTTCCCCACTGTTGTTCTCTGGTTTGGGTATATAAATAGATGCCCTATTCAAACAAAAGCTAAGAAAACTTTGAGAAGCAATTTGCAGCATCACAAATTTTTCAGCCTAACATCATTTCACCATCTAACCTATCCTGTTGTGTAAAACAAGCCAAATAATTTCTTGTTGACACGTGTAAAACTTGACTTTATTTTAAAGCGTGCAAAGCTCTGATCATACCAAATAAAGTTTTGTAAATCCTATTTTAGCCATCACCCATGAGACATTTAAAAAGAACACTACAGGTAGGAAACCCACCTTATAGTTATGTATATGTCATACCTCAGGAATGATTCACCTAGCAACACAGTCCTCTACCAACCTTTATCTTTTTTGGCTTGGAACTTATGTTTAAAACCAGAAGAAAGCATAGACTATTACATCAAAGTTTAAATCAGCTGCATTATAATTATCATGCTGATACCTCAATAAACACTGGGTGTTGGCTGGCCAGGATTGCCAAAAAAGATAGAGGTCCTGCCCTTATTTGCTGTCTTTGACAATGTATATAATCACATCAAAGGAAAGTTCTCTGCATCACAGCTAACAGAAAAAAAAATAATCTCTATGTTCTCTTTCCTAGAGTGAAATGATAGATTTTTTTCATAACAAGAAAATTTAAATTTTGCTTATAATGAAAAATAATTATAATGTAAAGCCCTTTCAGGCTTGCAGGACTTGCAGTACTCACTGAAATCACTGAAGGTATTTTCATGAAGTTGAACAGGAGCTAGATAGGCTAAGATTAAACCCGAATTTACAAGGACAAAAATGATAACAACAAAAAACCCCAACCCAGATAATTCAAAATTACACTGAAGACACTTTAAATTTAGGAAATTTCTGTGTGCATGCTTTTATCTTTTCGGGGTTTAGGTCTATCTGGGGGTGGAGGAGCAATGCAAAACTGTTTTTCGTTCTGCCATGTTGTTTTCATACTTGGCTTCCAGAAACATACTGAACTCAATGTACAAAGCCTGTCCACTTTTCAGTGTTGGGTTTTTTCACCCCACGTTTAGGGAACAGGATTGAAAATTGCAAAATCTCTGTTTTAAATACACCTTCAAGCTTCTCTCAGTGAAAACTCCTTAAAGTGAGAGGAAGCTGGAGAGGAAAGACTCTGGATGCAGGGAGAGCTGGGGTCCACTGTCCAGGATGCTCTTCCTAGATGGTTCCCCATTTCTCCCTGTGTCCTGCCAAACCTGTCCGGCCTTATCTGGGACATTTCTGAAATGTGACATGACAGGCAGGTTCGAAAGCTAAACGTTGGATAATGGTGGGCAAACAAAGGACATCGGTTTTTGCATTATTTCTTTAATTACTTTAACCCTTGTTCGAACAGAAAGCATAAGGCCAGAGTAATTCAGCTTCCCCCTTTGTCATTTGCCTGCCATAAATATGCACCAGTCTGCATTTGAAAAGCTGAAGGAGGCTGCAAGCTTGCTGGACATTTATCATGCTCTGTTCCCTGTTAACAAGCAAATACTTTAGTTGAATGGCCCATTAGCAATCATTGTCAAATGCAGAATGCAAGGTGCTTGAATGTGACCGGCCTGTAAATTAGATGAGGTTACCTCTGTGCTTTGGAGAATTTCAGCAAATGAATTGGATTTTTTGCTATAGATTTGTGAAGGTTAAGTTTCAAGACAGGAAACCCATCTGAGCACTTCAGGTCCTGTATATTCTGCCAATCCGTTAGGCTCCCTGTATGCACTGGTTTATTTTTCATTTGTTAAATCACATCAGCAGCTTGACAGTTTGGGATTTGGAGTTGTCCTTTCAGTCAGAATTGTGAAGATTTCCAGCATACTATCGGATAGGGCAAGAATAATAAATTCAAACATGTAATTAACATCTTTATATTTAAAAAAAACTGGAGTAATTAAAAAAAAAAAAAAAAAACCCAAAACCAAAAACCAAAACCAACCAATCCACTTTAAAAGTGTCCGAGCCACTGCCAAACAAACAGCATGAATTCCATTTTGCCGAGCTCATCCCAGGCTCATTCCCAGTAAAGAAAGACACAACTGTTATTGTAGGCTTCGGTGTTTTTTCCCCTTGTGTCTAGACTGCGCTTAACAAATGCAGAGTGCTTTCTTCTGCCCCCTTCGCAGACAAATGAACAGGCAATAAAGTAGATATTTCTCATTTGAATCGTACCCCTGATTTGCAATGTAATGCTGACTTTAAGTTGTGGGCGTTCAGGGTTGTCAGTTGGGTAGAAAAGCAAGTATTAACTATTTAAAGGCTCTTTAGGAGAAGAAGCAAAAAATAACCACATCCAAGTAGTCGCACTAGGAGAGGTATTTTACTACCTTTGCAGCTGCAGATCACTTAAAATAAATGATGAAACAATAGCTATATTGTATGCCGGCTAAACTCAAGGGGCTGACAGCAAACTCATCCCAGCGACTGTAAATTGGCCGGGGAGGAGGGGAAGGGGGGGGACGCAGATGCTTATCTCATTCATTTCTAGATTTCAGCCAGCCTTTCGGAAATAAACACCACCTAGAGACTGAGCCAGAGACATTTGGTTATCTGCAGCCTGACTGGTAAACAGGAATGGATGCTGGTTTGTTTGTGGTTGTTCGCTTTTTGGTTTTTTTTTTCGTTTTTTTTTTTTCTTTTATATTTTTGCAGGGTGGGAAACACAAGAGATGCTGAAGTATCACCTGGCCTAGGCACAGACAATGCAGCATGTTTATCTTTGCTGCTCCCATGGAGTGTGAGATGGAGACCACAAACTAAAACACAGCTGAAATCAAAAGCTCTCTGTTTTGCTTCCAGATAACCCCAATACTACTTCTCCCCCCTGTTCTCTGTGCCTTGCCAGCATGCTCCTGCCCGAAGCCCAAATAGATTACGGCAACAAATCCCAAGTGCAGCCAATTCTTCAGAAAGGCTGCTGCTGGGACAGGAGCTAAAAAGGAGAATCTTCCACACCTCACAATTGCAGCCATCTCAGGTTTTAATCGGCCCCATCTCGGCAAAAAGCAGTAAATGAAATCTATCTTTACCATATTATACACCACCAATGAGCAAGAACTGAGCAGCTTTTCTTCACCGCTCCAACCACCCCAAGCCACAAGTAGGCCTTTCATAGTTCCTAATCCCGGCCCCCAAGTTTTGTGCGGTTTTCACATAATACCTTACAGCCCGGAGCAAGGCCCTTAGTTTATAACACCCCTTTCAGAGACGTGTCATTTCTAACATCAAGCTAATCTATATGTTGCCATGGCATCACCCTTTATCTGCCTTTACATCTTATGAACTGCATGGATTTACCACATTATTTTTATCTGAAAGACAGAAAATGGTGGTTTTATTGCCATACAATCAGATTACTGCTGCTAGTTTCTCTATGCCTTTTTACCATACTTCAATCAAAAGGGATCAGTTTCTTTATACTCTGCCCTTGATTTACATTACATCTGTAAAGACCTAGTCTGGGTTGTAATCCCCTTATTAACTATGACCAGGGTTGATTTGCCTAAAAATAAAAGCAAATTGTGTCAGACCTTTTCACTTTGTTTTTGATTCGGAACTACAAAATGGATTACTAAAGAAATCTTCAGAGTTCACACGGCTGGTATAGTACTGAATTTAAAATGAGAATTAAACAAGTTAAACATGGGAGCTGTGTCAACGGTTTACATTTTCCATCATGGGAGAAAGGCTGAACTGCATTTGTCTTTGTGTTCTCTGGCTTTAAGGAGACAATGAAGCCACAGGAGATTTTTCCAAGCTCTTCTAACACTGTCCATTTGCCATCCTCCCTTCCTCTGCTTTTTCAAGCAACTCCCCCACAAACTCTTCTCCCTTGCTGCTCCCTTCCCCACCCCCCTAAAAAAACTTCCCCTCCCTCAAGACAACAGTGTATTAGTTAAAAGTCTACGTACTGTGGGACTCAGTATTTTAATCAAAATATTTCAAGCAGTTTAACATTCCTATGTAAGTTTCCACAACGCCTCACAAAGAATGAGCTCATAAGCAAATCCATGTAGATGTATGATAAATGACCAGAAAAACAGGTTTCTTTATGTCAGCAGCCAAGGCAGACAGACATTAGGCACACATGAATAACATTTTAATCACTATTTTTTTCTCAGAAGAACACTTTCTTCTCATTTGCAACAAGCCATTTCAAGTACTGCAGGTTTGCACGATGCATGAAGACCAGATCATAATGAAAAAAATGTCCCCAAAGGAGGCCTGCCTGTGGCTGCTGCACAGGGCTCAAAGGCCTGTCTTTGCCAGCGTGTCGGAGCAGTCACCTCAGCTCCTCCGCTCCTGATTTCCCATGCCAGGAACCTTGGCCAAATTTGAGAGGATCCAGAGTGTCACACCTCAAGCAATGTGATCTCCTTACAATAAAACACAGAAGAGGAAAAAAAAAAGGGGGGGGAAGACAAAAAAAAAGGAGAGGAAGGCATTCTTGTGTGTGGGAAGGAGAACTTAAATGATTGTAGCATGACTTTCAGTCACTGCCTTTCTAAAGGCAATTACTTCATTAAACAAAGTGAAATAACGTAGCACAGCTTACAGATAACATGCTTTAAGCTAATTACTATAAATAATATAGCAATTATACTCTACATATAAAAGGCTGGGGAAAATAACCAGCTCAAGAAATCGGCCTTCAGTTTATTCTGAGTTCATTTTGCTAATTCACCTGTGCTTCGGAGACCTGGCTACTAATGCTAGAACTATCAAATGGACTGACTGGAAGCCACCACTCGCTCCATCTATTAGCACACCAAGTGTCAACAGCTATGTTTTGGGTACAATTTAGGAGCATGTGTTTAAACAATTTTAACCTTCCACTCCTGTTTCTTCAGCTTGAAGCTGTAATTGCGTAGGTTAGAAAGTGTAGTCCCACAGCACAGGACTCCCAAATAAATTCTTGTCTAGCTGAGAGCCTCCCAAACGTGTTGTGAGATATCGTTTTAGCAAGCTCTTTGTGCTCTGGCTGGCTTGCCTGTCCTGTGAAACAAGGGCTGTCCATTACCTACAGTTTATCATCCTGACAAAATGTGAGGAATGTGGATGTGAAAGCACTAACAATTCCACCCCTGGTGCTTTCTCCTTTTTTTCCCCTCTGTATTAAAACCGACAAGATTAACCCAAATGCAAACTGCAGAGCATAGTTCAAGGGGCTATTCAATTGGTAGTGAATGTGCATTTGTTTACTTACAAAAATAAGAATTTCAGATACAATGAGAAGCAGACTAGCCTACATACTACTGAATAGAACATTTAGCAGGGTCATCAATTGTAGTTTATTTTATCAGTTTCTGACATGTTAGCATTCATTCAGAGGCAGGCTGTGAAATATCCCATATATAACTGGTTATCAGAGGGAGAGAAAAACAGCTATATAATCTAACTTAATCAGTGTCAAAGGCACCACTTCTGCGGATAACCTTCCACATGTCACTACGGAGACCCGCCTTGCTCGCCGGCCTATAGCACGCAGGGAAATAGTGACGCTCAGACATAAGTAATGCTTTTTTGAATGAGATTTCTCTACTGCTTCACTAAAAGGCGCCCCATAGCATTACGTGTGGTCCTGCATGTCAAAGGCAGTGCTGAGCCCCTGTGAGGTGAAACTGAGGTAATCCATGCTATCTACATACAGTGCTTGTCTTGGCAGAAACAACACAGGCAGAAAGTCTCCCGTTAAAAGTGTCAACGGGAGTTAAATCTAGAGTAATTTTTCCTCCGTGTTTTCAAGATCAGGTGATCTGAAGTTCTTGAGATGATAAATCTATAAAGTCTGCCAAGACCATCTACAACAACGATGTTTTAACCTCCCAAGTAATAAAGTCACAGGTATAATTATTTTATGGAGGTCACTTCAATCTCATGATTTGGTCAAGGCAATAAAGCAGATCTCTAAAAAAGTAAGGGGGGAACAGGGAGGGGAGCTCTGTGTTCAAATAGCTACCGTGTGCTCTCCATCCCAGCCACCTGCTAGAAATTATAACCTCTAGACTTCAGTGCAAAACCAATGCAGTTTATATGTTCACCTTAACCTAAAATTTATTATTTCATACTTTATATTAACCTAACAACTTCTCCCATTTTAATTGCCTACCTGTTCAAAAGATTTATGTCTTGAGACTTTCAATAGAGTTAAATGCACAGCTTCTCCGAATAAATTAACCAGCACCAAAGATAGTTATTATTTCAAACCGAGAAAGGAGCTTTATTATTATACCATGCCAAGATCTATTCAACAGCTTTACTTCCCAAGCTAACATTCAGCTTGAATCCAGAGTGAGGACAACCTTATCTAAGGAGAAATTATTCAGGCTCCTTCAGGCAAACAAGTGTGAGAGGAATTAGTAAGAAATTCTGCTCGGAGAAGTAGAATGCCTCACCAGCAGCACTATCAGGAATGCATTTGCAAGTCTCCTCAAACTCCAGGCCTCCAAGAGGCCTATAAATCACTAGCCCCAGCAATTGGAAAGACTAATTTTAATAGTGTACTTCTTCACTGTGGTGATTAAGCCTCAATGAATCACTCAAGAAAATGCAATTACATCAGCAACACAACCTATTTTTAAGCGTGCATTTAAGTTGAAAAAGTAATTAGATATTATCATTAGATCTACCATTAACAACATTCAAACCTTTTTTGCAATCAAACAGTTTAGAATTAACTAAATGGAAACACAAATCGTGTTTGACAAAAGAAGCATATCCCCAGGCTCTGTGAGATGGGCTGAATTCAGCTGCTCGGATGCTTTCGTTTCACTGATGGCTAATAAAAGCGATCAAGGTAAGTTAAAAAAGCAGCGAAAGCAGGTTGGGGCTGGCAGAGGAGAGCCCCGAGCAGCCGGCTCTTCTGCTTTGGAAGAGTGACCTCTGTAGGCACAAACAGCGAGGGCTGGGATGCAAAAGCATTCCCCTTCCTCCTAGGACGAGCCAAGGCTGTTTTCCACCAGCACAGCAGGCCCACTCCTGCAATGCAACCCCGGCTCTCAGCCTTTGCCTTTCGAGAGCCTGAACAGCCTTATAAAGCCCGCTTTATAACCCGCCAGGCCGCTCCATCCTCTGATGTGACGCCGTGCCTTTCTTAAGCCAAAGAAAGGCTCTAGCTATGCAACACCATGGAAGTGCTGAGCCAGTGACTGGAGGTAAATTTTAACAGGCTTCCCACCTGATGCATATACAAAACAAGCATTTGTCAACCAATATTACAAATAAAGCAGTCCAAATACAAATTGAGCAGTCCACTAAAATTTTGCCGGTTTTGTTTGTTTATTAGTTCTTTTTCTTTAAGATAGATTAGGAAACTTCTCGGTAAAGAGAAACAGAGCAATTATTAAAAAATAGAGGCAGAAATCTATAGTGATTTTTTCCTTTAGTGAAACCAACAGTAGATGATGACTGTAAGGCAAGGTTACTTGGTAAACGTGAGATGCTACTCCTAATTCAAACTTTGAAATCTTCACCAAACTCCTAGAGATCCTGCCACCTGTGCAGGATTAATCCCTGATCCAGGAAATACTCCATTCATACTTGTCTCATCACCATCTAACATTTCCTCTACAAACTCCCCCGGGAAAACAAGACATGTACTTACTGGAGTTAATGGGAAACGCTAAATTCAATTAACACATTGCATATGATTTAATTTTAAATACATATAACTAAAGATGGAGCACGCATATTAAAAATTTATTTTAACGCATTTCTGCTTTAAAATTCCCTTAACTCATTACAGTCTACTTCCTCCTATCGTGATTTTTGTTCTCCAAACTAGTGATTCTAATCACAAAAGTTCAGAGGCTCTCACAAGTGAACAAAGCCAACTTCCATTTTGTATGTCAAAAATCCAAGGAGACAAAAGAGAAGTGTAAGTAGCTTTACATCACTGCCTCAGACTTTTCTTCAGAAGAACAGCCCACTTTTCAAAAGTTCCTCTTTCTAACAGCAGTAATCTTGTAAGTTTAAGTAAAGACGTTGCTGGTTTGTTTTTTGATTTTTTTTTTTAAGATAACGCATTTTTTTTAAAAGTGAGCTTTAAAAGTGAGGACCCGGGAACGCATGTACATTTCTGCTTGGGTTTGTTAATGAAGAATGACACTATATGGTTGTGTGATGGGTAATGCTTAGTTCATTACTCACTGACATGTGCCTTGATACCATCAACTCCACAACCAAATTTAGCCCTGTTATAAGCAGATGTAACTTCGCTGGAGTCAATGGGATGAGTTTGCATCTGCAGACGGAGAAGTTGGAGAGTATCACCCTTTCCTGGCAACTCAGCGCAGCCCGGCTCCTCCGCTGCTCCAGCCCGGGCGAGCCCGGACCTTGCCCGCAGGTTTTATCCTGCTACCGCCGCACCGCTCCCCAGCCCGCTCCCGGTCCGGCCCGGCCTCTCCTCCCTCCTCCCTCCCGAGACCCTCCCGCCGGGGGAAGGGGCGACGGGGCAGCTCCGCCGTCACACGAAACACCCTTCCCGGGAAGAGCCGGATCCCGCGGCCGCCGCTCACCGCCAGCGCGCTCCGCCCCGTCCCCGCGGCTCCCGGGGCCGCGGCCGACCTGCGGCACCGTCCCGACCCTCCCCCGCGCACGGAGGACAGCGCCGGTCCCCGGGGAGACGGCGGGCGGGAGCGGGATGGAAACTTACTTGGGGTTAGAGGAATTCCAATATATGGGGTCTAAAACGATGGAGCGCGCCAGTGCAGTTCTGCATAAAACCATCACGGCTCCCCAGCAGTACTTCCAGGCGGAGGCATCTCGCCTCCGCGCTGCCATGGTCGCAGGCGGCACCGAGTCCCTCCCCGGAGCCTCGCCAACTCCGCCGTGCGCCTTCCCACGCACCTGAGCGGAAACAGAAGGGTGGGTGCCCGGTATCCCAACAGCCGGGATGATTGGTAGGGAAAAATTAATAATAATAAAATAAAATTTAAAAAAAATCACACAGCAAGAGTCGACGATGCACTTGGCGAGAGGTGCAAGCAGATCTACTGAGTCATGTATGCCACTCGCATGTAGGAATATCTCCTGTGAGGTCAGATCCAAGCCACCTCCGAAGTAACAGCAATAGCAAAAAAAATGCAAACGCCTTAGTCCTTCCTCTTAGTGGGGGTCTCCCGGCTGCCTTGGAAGATGCCACTCAAACTGCCAACTCCCATTTGGATCCAGAGCGCCATACGCGTTCACAGTGTCTAAGGCCCGCGTGAAAAGGAGTACAACAAAAAATAAATTTTAAAAAGGTAAAATAAAAGGTGGCGAGAGAAATAAAAGGGTCGGGGGGAAAAGGACACAGCGTCGGCGGGCGGCTCCTCCTGTATGTCTCTCACTGCTCCCCGCAGTTTGCAATCCGCACGGGCACCAGCCCGGGCTGTTTCGGGCAGCTCAGAAGCAACCGCGAGTCAATAAATCCACTCCGAGTCAGCTCCCCCAGTCCCGGGGAGGCGCATCCGCAGGGCTCCGGCTTCCCCGAGGGGCACTGCTGTCCTTGTCGCCGGAGACCACGGAGCGGAGCAAGGAAAGAAACAGGGGCGGACAACAGTGAATACAAAAATAAAAAATAAAATAAAC
>VWZP01000866.1:514856-546867 GCA_013396995.1 Dicaeum eximium
CCAGCCGAGCGGGCCGGCAGGTAACACCCCCGGCCCCGCCGCGCCGCGCCGCGGGCGGCCGCTGCCCGGCGTGCGCGGAGAGTCCGCTCGCTCTCACTCACACCGCGGCTGGGCGGGAGGCGCGGCGGGCCCAGATGGAGCGAAATCAGGGGGAAAAAATGAAATTAAATAAGCATTAAAAACCGGCCTTGGCTAAAACTGTTTCCTCAGTACACTGCCGTTCGAAGAGCGGGGAGCAGCGGCAGGGCCGGGAGGCACGGGGCTCTCCCGCGCTCCGCCCGCCGCTGCGAGCGCAGCACCCGGGGGAGCGCGGCTGCAGGCGCTGCGCGGCAGCGGCCACCTCCGCGCCGTGCCGCGGGACAGGGCCGGGCCGCGTTCTCACTGGCGCGGAGCTCCGTGCACAACTTTCTGCGGGTTCCTTGCCGGGAAAGAGGTGCTGCTGGGAGTGTTTCCGCGCTAGGTTCCCACCGGCCCTTCCCACGGCTTCTGTGGGTTTTCCAAGTTTATCTGGTTGCGCGACAATTAGCCACGGGCCGTCACTGAATAAAGAAGAGTCGGACATGCGGAGCGTCTCAGAGGGATGCCAGAACGGCAGGCAATACGGGGCTCCGGGGCCGCCTGCAGATTCCCTCGCCTTTCTCTGGCGATTGCTCAGAGACTCTTTCTTCCCCTTTAAGGGGAAGGGGTTCGGACACAATTCGTTTTCAGAGGCTACGTATCCCAACGGCACGGCACCTTGCCCTTTTATTTCATTCTATCATTAATTTCTGGCCAAAGGGAGCTACCTGCGGGCAGCACTGGTGATGCTTTCCCCGCGACTTCGCAGCTCCCCCGGGGGATACGGAGGGCGCCGCGGGTCGCGGGTGCTCCCGACGCCGCGCTCGGAGCCCGACACGCCGCGGCTCCCGCGGCACTTCCACGGGGCCACAGCTCCCACTAGCGGCCAGCGGCTGCCCTCCGCACGGGGAGCGGTCCCCGGTCCCCTCGGCTGTCCCCCTGCGCCGCTCCCCGCGTCCCGCCCGCCCCGGCGCCCACACGGTTTCACCGCCGAAGTCGCCGGCAAAAGCCAAACGGGGCGGCGGTACCGCTGCCCCGGGAAGTGGTACCGGGCTGGGGAGGCGGCACACGCGAGGAGTCCGCGACAAGAGCTGTAGCGAGGCTAAGCACGGGTGGTGTAAATGGCTCCTGTGAAATTAAGGGGGTTACCGAATTTCTTCCAGTAAGAATTCCTTGCCAAAATAGTATCTGCAGAAAGAATTAAAAGTTAAATCCCAGTAAATTACCGCGCTTTTTTCTGCCATTTCCCTACCTTTTAGTCGAGGCATGCAAAGAACATCCTACCAAAAACCCTAATAAAGAGCCAATTTCGCATAAATTTATTCCTGAAGAAATATGTGTATTCGCTTAAAAATCGGCTTCGTGATGGTAGTCGTCCGGCTTTTAGACGAACGCCAAGAAGCTCTTATAAGGAAAACAACTTGCATTGTAATTTATTTCCCGGGTAAATTTTGGAACCCAGTGTTCTCTTTCGACCCCTTTTGAACTAAACGGGTGTTTCAGCCTGGCAGAGCCCGTTCCTCCTGCTCGCAACAACGAGGAAAGAAATTGGAAGCGGGCTCGAAGCCCCATAGATTTTGAGTTAATTGCGTTCGGTAGTTCTCTAATGAAATCTACCACTCAAGAAAACAAGGAAATCAGTTTGCTTTTCACACAAAACATCGAATACATTTTAAGTAAACTGCTTAATTAAATTTAATTTGCAGTGAGGAAGGAATTGCAGATCCGGCGACGCAATTTGGTGGAAAAGGATCTGATTCCCGGGACGGAAACTTAGCACTCAAGTGGGAGCTTAGGTATCTATGCACACCGAGGGGCATCAAAGGAGAACTTCACCAGTGAGGGGAGGAAAGTACTTAATTATTAAACTTTTAAACAAATGTGTGGTGTGTAGCCGGTCGTGAGGCAATGTAAACACGGAGCCTGATAAATGCTTCCAGCAACAGAGACGTGTAAAATAGGTCTACCTCAGTTTTGTGATGCTGCTGCTTCTGTTTGTTTAGAAGCAAAAGGTTACGAGCGGTGTTTTGTAAAAGTGGTGAGTAAACTGTGACCTCTAACTCTTCGTATCCTTGCTTTAAGTAAACCAGAGGAAATGAAGAGCCCTGGTATTGTCTGAAAATATCCTCTTGTAGCTAAATATATCACACGGCTGCTATTGTCCAGTGCCTAATCATTTTTACGCAAATACAGCTGTTTTACTCTACTGTCCAGCACCCTACCGATGCACACTGTAAGAGTATAAAAACCCACTTCAATAAAATCTTTCTTTTTTTTCCAGTAAAAACCAAGGCAAAACTGGGCGCTTGTTTCCGAGATAACCTAATCAACAAAGATTAAGATATCCAAAGAAGCGCGGGCTCGGTGGCTACTCTGCTCAGGTCACCCTTTTTGGCCGAGGAACCGGTCCCTGCGGTTGGGTCGGGCCGCAGGGCCCTTCCAGAGCCGCAGAGTTACGGTTCCGAGCAGGGCCGGGCCGGTCCGGAGCAGGAGGCGGGGGCCGGGGCCGGGCGGGGGCCGGCGGCGCTCGGAGGGGCTCGGAGGGGCTGCGGCGGCGCGGAGACCCTGGGCAGCCGCGCTGCCACCGCAACCCTTCCCCGGCCCCGACCCCTGCGCCCGCTGCATCGCCCTCCAGCCTTTCCGTCTCGCCTCCGAAAAGCGCCTCGGACACGGGAGAAACGTGAGAGTAAAGCTTGGGAACGGGGGTTTCAACGCAAAAAAGCCGACGAATGTTCAGAAGTTAGGAATCGGGTTCGGCCGCCGCTCCTGTGGGGGTTATTTCAGGAGGTCCCGGCGGACATTTCGGGTTTCGCAAGGAACGCGGTTTCCTGACAGACGAACGCACAAGGAACAGGCTTCTGGGGGAAATCCTGCGGCGGCCTTGGGAGCGGCGCCGCGGTCCCCCAGCGCCCGGGCGGCCCGGCTCGGCGGACGGGATGGACGCACACATGGACGGATGGGTGGATGAACGCGGCCAGCGAGCAGGAGAGACCTGCCTATCCCTTGCCTTCACTGAAAAACTGGGACTTTGCTGTTTGTACCGCTTAAACCTTTATTTCCTGTACCTCACAATGGCTTAAAAAAAAAAAAAAATTCTCGTTTATCGCTGAATAACCGTTTTCACCTTCTTTCCAACAGTGATGTCAGCAATAATTATGTAGATACAGGCTGTGCTACTACAAAATCTATAACGAAGGGCAGCTAATCTGAATGGGATCAGGATTGGGCCCACAATCCCTGATTCTCTTTTAAACATCAGTGTAAACATTAAATTTTTGAAGTGGAAAAGCTCACCATCATTCATCATTACATGAAAATGTACCAGTTTTGAAAGTCGAAAAGATGTAACTCAATGGATACAACTACTGCTAAATTCAATAAAGAGAAATGATCATGACTTATGCTTATTGACTTAAATGGATTGTTTATCATTTGTACAAAAGGCCAAGTGTGCCGGATAACTTGAAACAGCTTTTAATACATCATTCACACTGCAACAGTGCATTTTCTGCACTTATGGTAGAGTAAGTACATGCATAGATGTTAATTTGCCTTCACCAGGTCTGTTTTATAACTGTAGTTTTAGTCAACCATAGTTTCTTAGAAAATGAGCTTGGCTTCTCCCAGATACAGCCATAGAATTCAAGCAGCCTTGTAATAAAAATCAGAGAAGACGTTCATACATTCAAACCATGCATTTTAACTGTTTGACTTGACTATGCTGATTCCCTGTACCACTCTTTGAAAACAAAAGTATTTACATTATTCTATGGTTTGTGATTTGAGGGGTAGGAAAAATGACCTGGGATCAAGCTTCTGCTACACAACTGGCCTTTTATTGTCAAAGGGGATCTATGTCCTTTCGAGCAGAGCTGATGCTGAGCTAGCATAACCCTTGATTCTAAGTGTCAGTCCATGGAAGATGATTGTAAGCATGAGGCTGTTTAGTATGGAAATGTCTACAGAAACTCAGCACCCTTCAGCAGACCAACAAAATGGTGGGATGGAAAGAGGAGGATAACCCTGAAAGGCACACGTGGCAGTACCAGCATGAGAATGGAACAAAGGTGTGTGAAAGTCATGGTTCAGCTCCTGCTAGACTGGCCTGTTGGTCTGAAACCATACCAGCCTGGGCACTTCAACATATCCTTCTGCCTTGGAATGAGCCCTAGGCACAGTCAGCTCCACAGTTCTCTTCTGAAATAAATCCCCTCTGTAACGCAACCTGGACGGTGTTTATTGACTTGAATTTCGCTTGCACTCGCACCAAGTTGAGACCTTGCAATGACAGAGCTAAGATCTCAAATGCTCTGAAAATGTTTAATTAAATACTGCATGCAGTTAGAAGTGAATAATAACCATCTCCATATTTGGTGTACATGCAAAAAATGGCAGAAACTCAATCCTGAGAGCGTTTTCATAGCATCGCAAAGAGGCGGGGGGATATCAGCTTCATGTCAGGAAGGACAAAGATAGGGCGAGGTGAATGAGGTGGCACATAGCTCAAGAGGAAAGGAGACATCAAAGGTAAATCCTTTTTCAGGACGAGATAGGAACAGATGAACTGTTGATACTTTAGTGAGATTATACATACGAAGGCAGTTGCTTGGCAGTTTAGACATCTCACTAACATAATTGTCTCTGCTTTGCTAAGCTGCAAAGATGCTGTCCGTCCAATACACATCTTAAAAGTCAGCTTTCCACTTGGGCTTGGAAAAACAATAATAAATGAACATGCAAAGTTCAAAAAGCAGTTTAGCAAATCACCAAAGTAAGAGCACGTGTTTAGTGTGCTGTTCTAAGGCCTTCCACACTCTTACCTTAAAATAATTATCCAGGACATTTATGAACAAGTTTGGGAAAACTAAGATCTCTTCTGTTACCATATAAGGGAAATGAATACTGCTCAAGGTAGGTGGCAACAAAAATGTCCACCTGCCTCTCTGCGGTGGTCAACGACACACAAAACCCCAGAACAACACAAAACTTGTCTAGCCAAAATTTGAAGTTCAAACTGTAATGAAATAAAAATTAAGCACTGAACACAATCACCAACAGCATTCTCTCTATGCAGACACATGCAGGGAGCTGATGGTTTAAACACTACATGTCAGTCTATGTTTCTGCATACTTTGCGTTAAAGGGTATGAAGGCCCCCGGGAATACAAGAATATCCCAAGATCTCACCATCAAATGTCAACTTGCCCCCTTTCCAAACTATATGCACTGTTATTTTTCTAGAAATCAACAGTATCCCTGAAGTCCTACAATAATTTAAAAAAGAAAACCCTACAGCAATGCAAACATAAGATTCACCCACACCAGGTCTACAAAGATCTAAGACACAGAGAATGCCTTAGGACAACAGAGACAGCAGATTCCACCAACTGAACTTCTACCCTAACAGAGGAAATCAAACCAAACCAAAGCAAAGACCTAGCTGCTTTTCTTTTTCTTTTTTTTNGGGGAAAGAGAAACAGGGAGTTAAATGTGGAATGGCAGAAGGGGCAATCTCATTAGAAATGGGCATTTTGTCCACAAGAGTCCTAGAAGTGGGACTGAAAATAACCTGGTAACATCTAAGCCTACACAACGTTAAATGCAGAGAGCAAATGTTGCTATTTAACAGCAAATTACGTGATGCAGAACACAATGTGTGATACCACAGCTGCATGTATGATTACTTAGCTTCTTGCTTTTAGAAGAGGAAACAAAACTGCATAAGTCTGTTTTGAGTATTGACTTTTAATAGCTTGTTTCTCATAAGGGAACAGGGTATGTTTTCTGCTTTAGAAATACAGGTATCAGTTGATCTTTAAATACAGCCTGTTCCTGCCAACAGGTCATGTACATGATTTATTTGGCTTCAGCTTTTGTTTTTATGCATTAAGCAACTTTCAACCTTCTTCTGTCATACAATATATAGACAAATTTAAGTACAGTAATAGTGTAGGTATTTTATCATCTTCACATTTTCTTGACATACTGGACAAAGCGATATACATCAGTCTGCCCCCAAGCCCCAGTTTCATACAAAGCTCGTTGAATACTGCTTTCAGTGGCACATTCAACTGGCTCCCACATTTAATTTGCTAAATCTGCTGAAACAGACCCTTTGGGAATATCAGGAATTATTTCCAACTTTGTCCAGTGACATTCAAATGCCCAGGCAACTACTGGTAACTGTCATTTTATGGTTGCTACAGATGTTACACGCTGACAGGAAAAAGAAAGTTTTAGAACTGGACAAGCTATAGTAATCTAGGTTTTGGTAAAGGAATTACATACAAAAAGGGGGACTTTATAGTTTTCAATCTGTAGTTTCATTTTTCAAAATAAAACCTGTATATATAAACGGATAATATTCAAGATCTGTATAACAGTTGCTTTCTGGCTAAAACAATATATTTAGACAGAATCTCACTTTCTGTTTTTCAGTTCAAATATACTAGCCAGTCCAGTCCTTTGGGAGAAAAAACTTCCATTTAAAAATCCTTTAGGATCCATCAGATTCATTATATGGTAATGACCTTAACTTATACAATATATTATATTATGAGGTGAACTGAACGGGTTTAGGTATCGGAAGTATCGGTCTGGGTGCAGTAAGCCAAACAGCTGTTTAAACATGATACTACAGCTGAAATAAGTCTCTGTCAGAATGAAAACCAACATTCATAAAAACAGCAGCAGCCATCAGTAACATTCACAACTGCAGGGATTTTTTTTACTGTGTGTGATTTTGCATTATAAGTAGAAGCCACAATAGTTTAAAGCAAAATTTAAAAAAATATCACTATAGTCTTGAATTTAATAATGTGAATTGTCACTCTTATAGCTGTCTATAGAAGTGTACTAAAAAAATTTACTTAAACATATGAATTTAAGACTTTCACTTTATTCAGCAAATTGGTTTATTTACACAATGGGGAACGCTGGTTGAATGCTGTCAATGTAATAAAAACAAATCCAACAGAGACAATACTGAACTCTCCCTATGTATTCATAGCAGAAATGACAAACTATTTCCTTACCTGTATCAGGAACATCAAGCGCAACAACGGGACAGTATCATAGGACACTGATTTAACAATAAACCACAGAGGTCCAGTAATACTATGGCAATTTACTCATGTATTTACTGACTTTAAAATAAAAACATTAAAAGTCAGCAATACCCAGTAAAAAGTTCTGTCAATTATCAGAGTCAAACTCTGATGAGTAGGTCAGTAAAACCTTACCAGATCATCCACAGTTCATAAAGTGACATGAGTTGCTTCAGACCACCAATACAGAAACAAAATTGATGAAAACAGATTATCCTCTAAAAGGCAACGATGATCTGATAAGGGTTTAACTTAATGGAAGTTTAAAAAAAATAAGAATTGCAGAGCACAGCCCCTATTAGAACAAGCTAACTTTCCAACTTTCAAAAAAGACAAAAAAAAAATTTGAGAGAAAGAAAAAAAAAAACAAAAAACACTTCAACATGAAGCTACCATACAAAGTTTTTGTTTGTTTTCCTTTTTTTTGTTGTTTTTTGTTTGTTTCTTTTTTCTTTTAAGAGTTCAGAGTTGAAATTTAATCCTGGCTTTTTAGGGAGAAGGACAGTTTTGGCCTAGACTTTCCTTTGCCCAGGATAATTTTTTGCTCTTCCTTTTGCTGACGTTGTCTCTCTTGTTCTAGTTTCATCCTCTCCTCATGAATCTTTCTTTGTTCTTCAACAATTTTCAATTGTTCTTCAGCCTATATAGGAAAACGGTAAAATTTAGGCCAGCACATTTTGTAGTCATAAAAGCAATTTACAAGTCCATATTAACTTCCTAACAGGTTGAATCCTGCATAAGTATGTAAGCAGTTCTGCCTGAGCTAGGTGCCATAGTTGGTTTCAGTGAAACCATTTATAAAATGGTTATTTGAACTGAGTTTAAAAGAAACACCAAGAATTTTCTACAGCAAATGTATCAAAATCTGGAGTGCTTACCTGCCATGTTTTTCAGCATTGCTTTGCAAACAACACATTACATTTTAATTAAGAAAGACATTAGATACATACAGAAATTGTCCCAACACTTGTCACGTGTAAGCTGAAGTAACATACATAATGAAATCACATGCCTTCAGGCTGAGGTCTCCCTGCTCCGAAACCCATCTAAAAACCTCTCCTAATCCAAAACCATCTTCACTTGATTTGCAACTAGTCAATCTTTACATTGACCTATGGTTCTTACAGCTCTCCCAGTGGTCTTCTAAAGATGCTTATTTAGTTCATTACATCAGTCAATACTTTAAATTTTCCATTTGTCCTGTTTCCACCATAAGAGGTTGAGAAAAGGGTAAAACAGAAAGAAATCTAAAGCAGATATAGTTCAAGCAAAAAGATTTAAGAAGCCTCATTTTTATATGAAAGAGGTATAATTACTTGGGCAATTGAAACTGACAGAGTACAATCAGGATTTAGAAGCAGCTTAGTTTGTCTTATCATCAATTGATTAGTATCAGATAAATCATATTGAATGTTTCCATGTGGAGGCACCTGATTTAAAAGGGCTTAAGAAGACCAACATAAGTTAGACTTTCCTAACTTACACATCTTAAGCTTATGCTGAAAGTCCCTTTCAGCACTTCTACACATTATACTAGAATCAAATCTAGTTTGTACTTGTCCTGCTCAACAAAACAGAATTAGTCACACAAAGCTGAACATGTTTGCAAACTTATTTCAACCCTTGCCATGAGATATAGTTAAAAACTACTTTTTAAATTCTGAAGGCAGCCATCTTCCCTCTAAATTAACTGCATCCAAACTCTTTTAGCAGCCTAATGTTACTGCTAAGGATCTGCTCTTTTATGCTCAGGGAAAGGAGAGCAATGTTACTGATGGAACCAGCAATACACAAGGTAAATTCTAGAAAAGCTCGATTTGTTTATTTTAATTGTGTTGCAAATCTGGCAGAGACACCTACAGTATTTCCCTACAGAACAGTTAAGTACATCTTCACATACCAGTTTAGCTTGTGCTTCTGCAATTTTTCGATTATTCTCTTCTAGTATTCGCTCCAGTTCCTCACGCTTTGCACGCTCTTCTTCCTAAAGGGGAGGACAGGGCAAGATGTTAGTAAAGTAAAATATTAATTTCTGCATGTTCACTAATCTTTCTCAGAATTCTTTTGTGAACTGACTTAAAGTGGCAGCTTTACAGCCACCTATTTTGCCTCACAACGGTAAACTGTGCAGCCACTAAAACTGGTTTCTAACACTCAATTTAAATCATCCCGCCCAGTCCAAACAGCAACCAACTAAACCCTCCCTAATCATAGAATCTTGACAATTTATTACTAGAATTTTAATATCACACAAATCAACAAGGACAACTACAAAAACTGGATAGTATTTACCAAATTAAAAAGTAATATAGAAAATATAAATAAAGTGAATAGTTTGTCTCACCAATTAAGTATACCTACGTATTCTTTACCTATACTCCTTTAATCAGCATTAAAAGTTGAATATTTACTGTCTTGTCCAGTGTCCTGCAGAGTGTGCTCCTCGGCTGCCATACGCGCCAGCTTCCTCTTTAAAATGATTTGTACTGTTAGCTTGGCAATACCTGCATCAGCAGCTCAACCATTTATAAAGAAACAACATACAAGGAAGGCTGAGCTGAGGAATGCAGATGTTTATGGTAAGAAGGAACAAAAATATGTAAATCATTCCTAAGGCAAACAGTTAATAAGAAAAATACATTTACTGTTAGTGAAAAATACAAATGGTAATCCATACTTCATGGAGCTATGGGCTTCTTTCATGGGGAAAATGGACTTAACATTCAGTATTTTGACAATTTTAAGACAGCTGAAACTGTCTGCAGTATGAACTTGGAATTCAGGAGTCCAGGGAAGGCAAGATCAGGAAATAAAGCCTTGTAATTGTTGTTTTCTTGGTGAATTTTATGGAACTCTGTTATGCAACTCAAATATGAAGACTGCGTGAAAAATTTTGAAGTGTTTCAGTTCACATAATATATATCCAAATTATTTTTATATTTGGAGGATTTAAAGTTAGCCAGAGGTTTGTGTCTGTGTAAGAAAAAAAAGTTAATACGAACAAAGCAAGCATATGAAAACTTCTTACTATGACTAGTAACCAGCTACTAGCTAGCACACTTCACTCCAGGCATGGAGGTTCATTCTGCATTACAAGGAACTGGTGGGACTTCTCCGCATGACGACGATACCAAAAATACTTTTTTTAAAAAAACAAATCATCCAGCTGATCAAATGAAAACCTCTAAATATGAAGAATTTGCTGACTATGAAAACGTAAATTCAACTTAAACTCTTTGATATTAAAGTCTGAATTTGCAAAAAAAGTATAATTAATTTATTCTTTTTAGTATTTATCATAACTCAGCATTCCATTTGTTTCCATTTAATTTGATACTATGTGACTGACAAGTCACATCTAGTATGAAGGGGAAAGCTGCATTGCTACTGTCTCTCCTTTTGTAAGCCAATCAAAATATTAATTTAAAATAAACTGTGTAGGACGTAGAGAGTGAAAAAAGCATTTGACACTTATGTGCTAAATAGTCATTTAGCACAAATTTCCTCTACAGTTTGAAGTTTGTCTTGAAATTTCTGGATCCTGGAATGATTGGTGCAGGCAGGCATCAAAGCCTTTAGTAGCAAATTACTGTCTCACAGAAAGACATTTTCAGCTTCTGCTCCAGCTGCTGATTAAAAAACAAAACAAAACAACAAAAAAGGCCCCAAAAACCCAAGTCACACGTTCAGCTTGACTTCAGACAAGGGCAACCTGCTCTTTTATAACTTCTAGGGAGAAAAAAAGGAGTTGTTAGTAGTTATTAAAAATGGATATCATGATTTGGACAGAGATCCTTCGTGAAGACGTGGATGGGCTTATGCTCGAAGTCCCAGAATTAGTCCAATGTATGCTCAAGGAAAATGTTCATTTTAAATGCAGAATAAGAAACCTATTTGTTAAAGACAGGTACTGCAGCTCACTGCTGGACCCTGCTTTTTGCCTGGCTGAAGGCAAAAGCCTCTTACAGTCTAGGTAAACAAAATGAAACAAATGAAGGATACATAATTACATATTTTTTAACACCCTTCCCCAGAATGAAAGGACTGCTGATAAATCCTGCAGCCATGGCAAAAGTTTCAAACAATTCTGAAATATGTAGGTCAGTTCCATTACGAATCAAGTATCCTTGTTCAGGTTTTAGGAGAGTAACTGTTTAAATATCAGTGAGCTCCTCTGAATAGGCTAGAAATTAAGTTTCGCAGCAATGCAAGTTTATATGAGAAGGGAATTAGATTTGCTGTATTCCATCTCTTTCTGAACCGAACAGGAGGCACAAACCGACACTGAAAGTTTTGCCATGGACTGTCTCTACTTTCCAAACGACCGAGCGTTACCTCTCTGGCTTTTTGTGCTGCAAGTTCAGCTTGTCGCTGTCGCTCGAGTTCTTCGAGCAACTGTTTTTCCATGATGCGCTTAGCCTCCTCCACCCTGCGGAGAACCTCTCGCTCAATCTCATCCTTTCTTTTCTCCAACTCTTCTTCTACGCGTTTAGCTACAAGTTCTTCCACCCTTCGAGCAGTTTCTTCCTCTATGAGCTTCTCTTCAATTTCTTGTTGACGACTGCAAAATGCAAACATGAGCATTACATTTTTAATCAGTAATGTTGGCACTGGACATGCAGCATCAGCTATGCTACTGAATTCTTTTAGGCATAGATTATATATTTAAAGAATATTTTGCCCTGCATTTAAAGAAAGTGAATATTCAGGCAATCAGTGTTCCTATAACAGGGAATCCATTCTATATTTAGTATCTTTCTATATAACAACAGACTAAATTGAAGACAACTTATCATACTACTTCTTGATCACAATTAGGAGGGGGAAAAAAGAGAAAAAACCCAACCCAAACCACAACTCCATGCCCCCCTTCTCCAAAAAATCCAAACCCACCCAACTTTGACCATCACTCACCCTTCAGGAGTTTATATGGTCTCAATTTTAAGACACATATAACAATAATATCTTGCAAAATCTTGCCTTAAAGCCACCATCTTAGAGGCACCAAACTATCTCCGGTATCTTATAATAGAAGCAATAACATTTGTGATTTCAATATTTTACCTAGAATTCCAGGTGTTATACCTGTAATCTAGTTATCCAATCATTTACCTTAACAAATTTTAATAACTTCAGCTCTTAACTTTTTTTTTTTTAAATTGCAGGACTCTGTTTCTACCATAATGATCAAAAATAAATTCTATCAATACCAAGCACTAAATAAATCCTTGCAAACTGCAGCTTTCCATGTTCTGAATTTTGGAAATTTTTTCAAATGTCTTGTCTTTATTTCAGTTGAGCAGCAGTATTATCACTCAGTCTGATCACTGTTTTAATTTTTCATTTAAAAGGATACAAAAATACTAGGTAAATTTGCAGGTAAATTTGCAGGTTAAACTTCAGGTAGTAATCACAAGTACAACACAGCAATTCGATATCGAAGGATGAGCAACAGTGAATACTCCATATTTCATGTAGTATTATTTATCTGGAATTATTATGGACTTTGGGGAGAGAACTCTTGGTTTTAATCTTGATATTGAACTTCTGCTTCAAAAATTCCATGAAGTACAGAATGATCTTATGAAACTTTTCTTCTGGCCTGTCAGCAACACAAATTCAGGATTTAGAAGAACAACTACTGCTGTAATATCTTAATATCCTGTCATTTTCAGAATGCTTGCATTTTCCTATCTCATTTGGTAAATCTTTCCTAATTGATCTTATTTGAAAAACAACTAATTAAAAAAAAAGTTACATGATTTACCAACTTTTAGATGACCCAAGGCACAACTTGCAAATATGCACTAGGAGATGTGAAGTATGGATTACTTATCTAGATAACCACGGGAAATACAAAGGTGAAAGGCTCCCAATTTCTCCTAGTAATGTGTCATCTTTTCAAAACTACTGAACCAAGTGGATGCACCACACTTATGGAACTAAGTGGATCTCCTTCAGGAGAAAGCTGGAAACCTCAACTCAATCACTTGGCCAGGGAAGACCAATTTTAGTCTTACAAACCTCAACAGATAGCAAATTTAGCTGGGGCACATTGGACCAGCATTCATTTTTCCAAAATTGGCACAAAATATCTTGAAATTATTTTTTTCAGAAAAAAAAAACGAAAAACAAAGCAACATAAGGCAAACAAAATAGCTAGACCACTCCCTGAAAAATTCATCAATCCCACTCAAATAAATATGATTTTATTTTAAAAGGTTTCCCTTCCCTCTTATTCAGCAGCGAGTACTCTCACCATCCTGAACCGATCATGTTTTATTAAACTATCATAGTTTTACATTTAACATCAGGAAGTCTAGGAAAAAAGTTAGCTAACTGAATAAAGATAGTGCATAATTACAAAAAGACCATGACACTTGTGTCTGAAATAGATTTTCAAATATCCTCAGCAATTGATGATGCACTCAAATTAAGCACTGTGCCTGCACATGTTTCATTCTTATCACTCCAACAAACGCCATTCAAATTTAATTAAATAAATCAAATGTATTTTTAGACTTATAGGCAATGATATTACAATGGCTTAGACCTTATTAAGAAAATAAAATTATAAACACAGATATAAATCTCGGTGATTTATTCTGTAGTATACCAACTATTTTTTTTTTAAATCACATGAACTTACACTATTTTATCATTTTATCATCCTGGCCTATTGAGTTATGATTCCAGAGCAACAGATAAGTCACTAATGTAAAAAACTATTTTTTGTATGATCCATTTACTTCTTAAAGACTAACTGTATGAAATCTGCAGAAAAGAAAGAACTTATATTTTATCAAATTTCTGAGGGGAAAAAAATCATACTTGCAAGGCAAGGAAATGAGCACTATAGGAAAGGGCTGAAGGTAGGCTATGTATTGAGATTTAAACAAGACATGAGAAGAAAGTCAGTTCCAATCTGTGAACTGTCCACTAATTGATTCAGTCAGAAAGGAAGTACTTCTTTCCTTATCTAACATGAATCTATACTAACATATGTAACACAATTTACGGATTACTTACTAAAATACCATACTTCTCTACTCTGTTTTATTGCTTCTTCTTTTTAAAATTTAAAGTGTGTTGTATAAGTATCAAAATTCTATACCCAATCTTTTCCAATATTGATTCTTCCTCAAATGTCTACTATTCTGTAGCAAGTACTGCTAAAATATCATATTCCTTCTATACAGACTTCATTAGCGTTTTAAAATTTCAAAGCTAACTTACATAGAAAATTTACTTACAGATGAACTAAAACAGCTCCTAAGTACTAGAATAAACTATTAGTTATATTCTCAAAATTTTAAGCACATTTCAATTCTTCATTGTAGACTTGCACAGAATATTTTTCTTAGTTTAAGTACTGAATAAAATTCTAAACCAGAACACTAGGATCAATATGTCAAAATATGTCAATTTTCACATGTTTGTGTTACTGTGGAAGTTCCTAACGGTCAAAACTTTATAGTTAGCAAAGGTGATTATCTTCAAACCAAAATGAAAGTGACAGCTTGGGCTCACCAAGCCCAACAATGACAACTAGCATTTCCTGAGAAAGATATGGCTGAAGTAAAGCTCAACCTGCGAATTAACAGCACCACTTGGCTTCATATGTACACGCAAGTGGTTTTTCGGGGTTAGGTGGTCCAACGAGCAAGGGTAGTGTTCAAAGAAAAAGAATCATCTGATTACAAACCATTTTTCTCTCTGCTGCATAAAGGTCTGTTTTATAATTTTATATGCTGCTAAACATACTAATGCATCCCCATCGTTTATTAAAATAGTATTTGTATCTGCACACTTAATAAATAACCGCACTCCCCATAACATAAATTGAAAAAAGGGCAAGGTTTCAAATGAAACAAGTCACCGGATCTCACCGTCCCATTTGGCAAGAAAGTAACCGTACAGTGTCAATATAGCAGCTGCATAATGTTTCTTGAAACCCTCATCGAGCAACTCCAGAAGCCTCCGCTCGACGCGTAACAAGCTCCACGCCACGGAGGGGAGGGGCGGGCGTGTGGCAGTGCAGCACAAAGCCTCAGGGGCGCCGAGGCCTCCGCCGCACAGGGAACTTTAGGAGCAGCGCAGCAGGGAGAGACCAGCGGCGGCGGGTGGGAAGCGGGCAGAGCCCGGCCGAGAGGGAGGAGGCGGGCGGGGGGCTCGCACCCCGAGTGGGCGGCTCCAGACGCACCTGAGGGAGCCGGGCTTGGAGAAAGGGGCGGATGGCGGGAAAACAGGCACTGCTCAGGCCTCAGCCAGGGCCCAAGCGTCTGTAGCCAGCCGCAGGCGGCCCTAGCCCACAGGAGGAAGGCGCAGAGAGAGAGAGAGAGAGGCACCGAGCGCTTCCCTTCCTCCCCCATCCCTCACCACCCCCCTGGTCCCCAGCGCAGGCCCGGGGCTCACATTTTCCGCTGCCGCTCGAACTCCGCTTTTTTCTCCTCCTCCTCCCGCTTCTGTTTCTCGTCCAGGCTGCTGCGCTTGCTCACCGTGCGCCCGAAGATGTCGATACGGTCGGGGGGGGAGGAGGCGCGGTCGCGGTCCCGGTCCCGGTCGCGCCGGGAGGAGGGGGCCGTATTAGAGCGCGAGCGAGAGCGGGACTCCCGGCGCCGGTTCCGCTTGCTCTCCCGGGACTTGGAGCGCTTCCTTGCCCGCTCCTTTTCTCGGGAGCGGGACCGCGATCGGCTCCGGTTCTTCTTGTTGTGCTTGGAGCTCTTGGTGTGCTTGGAGCGGGACGAGCTCCGGCTGCGGGACCGACCCATCCCGGCAGAGGAGAGGACAGGCCGCGCCGGCGACCGCTCGACCACCCCCGCCCCCTTTGCTAGCGGCGCCCGGGAGAGGTGCGAGGAAGCTCTGCGTGCATCAGCACCGCCCGGGCGGGCCCTTCGTCTTCTCCCTTTCCACCGCTTTGCGCTGCGAGGAGAAGGAACAGGCCCCGGGAGCGGGAGCGAGTCCGGACGCAGCCAAGATGGCGGCCCTGGCTGAGCAGTGACTCTCTTCTCCCGCCCCACAATGCACCGCGCCCTGCTCGAGCCCTTCGCTCCCCTCCCCGCCGCCTCCGGCGCCGCGCCGGAGGAGTACGAGAGCACTCGGCAATATTCGGTAGCCAATGGCGAGCGCCGCTCGGAGCGGGCCCCTCGGCAGCGGTGACGGAGAGCGCGCCGGCCGAGGGGTCGCTTCAGAGGGAATTGCTGCGTTTCCTTTAATTGGAAGTTCTCTTAGACATCGATTGTTTTATTTTTATTTTGTTTTGATACGGGGAACAGAGGGAATTATCACTGCAGATTGAGGAAGTTGCGAAAAACACTTAGAGCCCCCACTAAAATGTGAAAATATGTTTTCGAAGCCTCTGTAGCACCACTGTGAAGACCCACCCTTGGGGGGAAAGAATCACCCGAGATTCGTAAATGGTCATTGGTCGCAAGGAACCACAAAAGTCAGAGGGGTCGCAAACAACCAGAAAGTTTTTTCAGTGAATTACACACTTGGCAAAGAAATTAGTATGTTTGTCCCTGACATACTGTATAAGCACACGGCAGTGGGTTTTGGATAAAGAGGCAGGGTGAAAGGGAAGAGAGGAATTAAAGAGGGAATGATGAATTAAAGGAAAAAAAAAAAAAGAAAAAGAGGTCATCAGTCCTGGTTCCAGCGTCGAGCCAGCCGGGGGGATGTCAATGGAGCTGTGTCGGTGTGGCCGATGGGATGGCCGGGGTGCCGGGTCTGTTCCTGAGGGTTTGAGTGGCACAGGGAAGGGCTGTGTGGGCCGTATTCACTGGATTTACCTGAGACAGTAACTCAGTGGTACCCAGGTCAGGCAGAGTATGAACTCAGAGGTTCCATGGGCATCCCTGTAGGATGTTTTTATCCCAGTTCTGCCATGTAATCGTTTCTGCTATGACAAAATTTGGAACTGGTGTTTATTTCAGTAAACTGGCACAATCTATAGATAGTTAACCTCATTCTTTACTTTGAGCCGCAATTTTAGCTCCTTGATATATTTCACAACTTGTGTGCTGGGTTTTTTGTTCTGTTTTTTTTTTTTTTTTTAAGATAGGTCTGCATTTTTTCTAAGTATTTTTACTAAGCTTGCAAAACATTCCTTTAGCCACCTATATAACTCAGTCTCACTAAAAGGTCTTTTCTTCTAATTCGTTTGATTGACTTGCCTTCTTTTTCTCCAAGGAAGACTTTCTTATTTTGAAATTCAGCCTATATAGTACTAAGACTAAATCAAATGGAAGTATCTTCCTGACAGGTCACTGTGCAAGTAAGAGCAGAGTAATGGACATGGTGAAACCTGCACGGCCGGAATTCCAGCGCCACAGGCCCTGGGCACTCTTGTTTGTCCCTAGCCCTGGGCAAGCTTATGCAACAGGTAACTAAGGAAGTTCATCATCAGACCTTTTCGCCCCTGACCGGGTAGGTGAGTTTCTAGCTGGCACCTTTCCTGCAGCAACTTGTCTACAAGTGTGTACTGGAGCTTTTAAATTCACACCTTTTATTTTCTGGATAAAAAATGGATCTAAAAATGGTAATTTTTTTCGTACTACCACTATCACAGTGGATGTACCAAACGTGACCTGAAATGTAGCAGGGAGGAAAGGGCAGAATAAATTATTTTACAGTCACTTATAACTATAAATGAGTTTTTAAAATATTTATCATAAACTGAGTTTTCTCCTTGCTAAGTCACTATAACCTGGACCTGTATTAAACATTATTTTATTCCTATTTAGTAATATTGACTCATCAGAACTATAAAATGTAATATGCAATATTTTGTGAGAACAAGTAATTATGATATACTGTGTTGAATTAGGGAATTATGTAGATTAATGCAATAATTTCCTCAATCCAATATTCCATTGTTCCATCTCATTTTTTTAAAGTTTCCAAATTAATAAGAACACAAGATTTTTAATAGCTGTAGTAGCTTAAGGTCATTAGTCTATTTTGTTATTTATAAGGACTAAATTCTAGTACTTCTGGAAAAATCTCCTTGTCCTTTTACAAATATATTCCTAATATTCCTAATAGAAATGTTCTTCTACTAATTTTTCATCTATCTATGATTTATTTTTAAATAAAGCTAATAAACTTTAAAGTTTGGTGTTGTTTGATTGCTAGGGTTTCTTTGGCTTTTATTTTTATTTTTTCTTTTTTTTAATTCTATCACCTTATTTTTCTTAGTGTAATAGTAGTAAAATATTTAATAGTAGTAAAATATTAATATTTAGGTGTTTTTTCCCAGATATAATTACAATTGATATGGAATTACAGTACCAAAAGGAGCTTTTTAGTAAATACTTAATTTAAAAACTTTGTTTAATTACATAATTTAATTTATTGTTTTCAGTTAATTAAAAAAGATGGTAATTTCCCTTGTCAGTTTCCGTTCAAAATTTTCAATGTTTGATTAAAGTAATGCAAATTTTTTATTATATAATATTAGAATTTTGAAGTTTTTAATCCCATGTAAGTACGTGTTTTATTCCGTTTGTAAGACATACTGAATTTCCATGCACTCTTGTGGTTTTGCATTTTTTTTTCCATTTTAATGTATCTCAGTATATTAAAATGCATAATTTGCTTCTTAAAATGGTTGCCTTGGAGTTGGAAAATACCTTATTTGACAGCCAAATGGTGGCGTAATTAAAGCACCTCACCCTTCTTTGCCTTGGCTGCTGTCATCACATGAAATCTCTCAACATAGGCATTTGGGGGTAGCTCCATGGAGATGCTGTGTTCTTATAATCTCCAGATTGTACCTGCTCTTGCTTGCACCACCGCTTCTGTCATGAGCTGGGTCAAGAGGGATCTTGGGAGATTAAAGGTGGATTATTTTGGGTTGTGCTAGTGTGGCACAGCTGGATGTGAGATCTTTGCAATAGGTCTAAAATAGTAGAACTCTGGAGGGCAAGCAGGGGAAGAAAGCAAGAGCATAATAGGATAAGGGGTTTGGTATGTAATTTGCTGTCATCTGGTATAGTCTGCCTCACAATAGTAAGAGGGCAGAAATAGCACAGAAGAGCTAAGGAAAAAAAAAGTGGTTTAAATGTGTATTGGTTCTTTCAAAGTAGCTGTTTCAGCCAGAGTTTATTACAAGGTCAGAAACTATGAATACAGGTGGGGGGGTCTTAATTGTTTTTTGTTATTCTGAGTCAGCACTGGGATTCATATCATGTAGATCACAGAAGGTGTACAGGAGTAGAAGTTGTATCTCTTAGTCACTTTTTAAAGATTTTTTTTTTTAATACCTAATGCAAGAGTTGCTTGTTGTGCTCATGCATTTTCTGTCAGGTGCTTTGTTTCTCTTTGAGCAGCTCTGTGGAGTTCTGAGCTGCAGAGGTGGGGAGATGAAGCACCCGGGAGACTGGCAGAACAGCTGTGAGGAAGGCATGGCAGGAGCATGGAACAGTTGGCAGAAAGAGAAATATCCTTTCTAAAACTTGAGAGAAGAAATCACCATAGCTCTGCTTCAAAGGACTGTTAAAAAGGGGAAAAACAATTTAACTAAAAGAATGTAGAGGAAATGCTGTAAAATGAGAAATTAAATAAATGGAAAGAATTTTCACATTGTACCTATAAAGGAAAGTTGAGTAGATCGTATGCATAAGTATAGTTATTAGGTAAAATAACTATTTTCCTCTTTTCCATATGTTCAGATGATAATCATGTCCTTGGAAATGAGCAATACTGTACAGAATGCTGTTGAAAGTGTTTTGTAATTTGAATATGCAAAAAGGCACAGCTTGTATAATCAGGACTAGAGTGTGTATATACGAGATTCAAATTAATTTAAAACAATATCTGGTTTCTTTCCCATGTGGATTTAGTTTTAGAAAATAAATAAAGTTGCCAAATTTAGATCAATGTGGGAATTTAAAAATTACATTAATTATCAATTTCAGAGGACATTTTATTTTTTTCATTTTATGTAAGCCCACTAACCACTTTTTTTAACATTTGGACTACTTTTTTTCTGTCTACATGGAAGAAGGGAAAGGAATGTTCATTTGTATGCTTTGTTTGCAGTGCCTAGTCTATTTAAGTCTTACACAAAAGCTCTTGAGTGCTATTAGAAGTGGGGAATATAAGTTCTGATCACAACTTGAGACACTGATCTGCAAACCATAGCGATTCATAGCAATGCACCGTTTTATTAGTTTTTTTTTTTTCAATATCATTGATACCATGTGAAGTATGCACATTTAAGATCACTTATAATTACTTATATATGGACCTATGACTTGGTTCATCAAAGTCTGGCAATAAAAGAAGTTCAACCAACCTTCCTGAGCAGCTCCATAATCATAGAGCTACTGTAACTCTGTAGGTGTGCTCTTATTTATCAGAAGGATTTCATCACAATTATAGTGCTGGTAGGTGTGACTAGCGATTTAAGCCAATCAGCAATGAGTTGAGGTGTCAGCTAAGCCTCATGAGGGACTGATCCAATGTGAATACTGGGATAATGCCTTTAAAAAAACCCCAAAAACCACGAACAAAACAAACCAGAGTAGCAACGAACACTGTTATTCAAAACCAGGTTGCTGATGATTCAGTGGTTAACACAGTGGTTAGACTTGTTGGACAAGCAGGAAAATGGGATTCAGGTGTGTCCTCATTCATATCAATGTCTCTTCCTTCCCATGACCATATGTTAATCACCAGGCCAATGTCTAGGCTGGAGGAAGGTGAGAAGAGAGCTAGGGGCAAAGTTCCTCTCTGTGTCCTCACAGATTTCACAAAATAGAAAGTGAATGTTCAGAGGCAGGAGGCAACATGTTGTAACCTAATGTCAGTGGCACTCTGGAAGCAGAGGAGCAAGTTGGTCTGGATTTAAGTCTATTCAACAGAGGAGTTTTGAATTTTGTTCCATAATCATGAGAAAAGAGACAGGGCTAACCCTGAGAGCTGGATCACAAAACTTGGCAGGTGCTGTAACTGCTTGGGTGTTGTATAACATTTCCCCTCCCACAGCAGCTGCGTTTCAAAAGGACTGAACGTGTTCTATTCTTCAAAGGCTACTGTAGGCACTGCCCTCAGGAGAGGACTCCCAGTTTTTGGCTCCTGAATAGATGAAGATGCCACCTTTGTGGTGCTGACTCAGACACTTCAGCTTTAACAGGGCGACAGCCACACCTCCTTGTACAGCACTTCCTCTTGGCTTGATGATCCTAGTTAGCATGTGTATTTGATGAGTTCCTAAATTATGTTTAATTCTGAAAAATGTATTTGGATTAAATACTGGCTGTGGAAATTTTATATCCAGAATGTTTTGCATATTTTATCTGTAACCATATTTTTCCTGGTTTTTTTTCCCCTACTTATTTCTTTAAACACACTAATATCTCTAGTACTACCACTTTTTTGTATGAAAATGACTGGGAGTGATTACTGTTTGTTTTTGGTTTGTTTTTTTTTTTTTTAAGTAGTCAAGAACCAACTTGTTTATGGTAAAAATAGGGTTTCAGGTGTGGGAAAAACATCCTATCTACACATCAAAATTAAATCAATGATACCACAATTAATGGAAATTGACCCTGAAGCATTATTTAATGTTTACAGCTATTCTGTTAAAATTTTATCAAAAAAAGGTCAGATGAAACCTTTTTTTTTTTTTTTTTTCTTCTAATCACCATGCAAATTGATGAACTTTAAAACCTGTACATTTTAGAGTGGGCTGAAAATAATAAGTATGCTTAGTTAAAAAATATAAGACATGAACAAGCCAGTTTAACAGGAAGTCTTCTGAGTGCCAGTTTCTGTCTCCTGTATTCACAAAAGTAGTGCTTTGTTTTGCAAGTTGATTTGTTAATTAATTTCCCTGACTTTTTAGGTTAAAGGTTGAAGGAATAAAATTTTGGGGCATGATGCAATTTTATTGTACAGTTTTGTTTTAGCAGAAATTTTACTTTTTAAACATTTTGAGAAAAATCTCACTAGAATGACAAAAGCTGAGAGCCTGTACTTGTAGATGTCCTTCTTAATGGTCTGAAGAGTCATAAAATACTAAGGAGGAAACAGACATTTTGAAATCTATTCTTCTGGGAGTTTTCATTTGAGTGTCTCTTCACTTTTTTTGGAAGACCAAAAATACTGTGGCATGTGTTATTTTCCTCTGGTATTGTTCCTTACATTTTATTCCTAAATTCTGTCAGTAGTAGTTGTTTGCATATTATTTGCTAATTTTTAAGCTGCAATTATAGCACTTCTGCAGCTCAAACTGATTAGTATTTTCATGAGGGGTCTGGCTGACTTGTCCCTGCCGATGATCTGCCACAGAGCTGTAACCATAACCGTGGCCTCAGCAGTACTGGAGCAGGGCTGTCTTGAGATTCACAAAGCTCTGAGCACCGGGCACCCTCGGCATGTGTAGCATCCAACCCACTGCTTACAGAGTGTCCTGCTGCACTGTGCACAGCTACACACTCTGTAGTGTCTCTAAACAGTGTCTTTCATGGGCTGTCAGCCTAGCTGGGCACCGATTTTACAATGGGTTTGGTTCATTTGGGTCTAAGATGACACAATGTTAGAACAAAACCAGCTTCTAAATGCATGGAGTATCTACTGCCTAGGTGTACTGTTCCAGAGGTATAGCTGGCATCAATGTACATGTGGTTTCTGGTCACTGATCGTGTTTTGTGTTGGCGTACAACTTTGGTAAAGTTGTTTTCATGTTTCTATCTCAGATGCTAATTGTGGATTTCAGAAGTCTCGGGATATAATCTTGATAATGTGGGAAACAAAGTAAATGTGGAATGGAAAGCATATTTCTTCTTTACCTCTTACCTGCGTTATTACCAACTTTTGAATGGATGAAACATGTTTCTATTGTTTAAATCACTGCAATGTGGAGTGTGGTATATTTGCACTTGGATGGTTCTCTGTATTTTGCTTTGTGTCCTGTTTTTGGAGATGAAGAAGCAGCTAAGGGAAGAAGAAAAATTGCCCACACAGTGTTAAAGCATTTGAAGAAATACTATGTTAAACACCACTTTTTAAAGGCAGGTACTGCTGATTGTGGATAAGAGTGGCAGAACATGGTTGTATAGATGAAACTGAACAAATCTACAATAACATTTCGTCTAGAATAAAATCTTGGTTTTGCTGTTGAAGCAAATCTCTCAAACATCAATTTGATTTCATTTGGAGTGGTCTCAAACTGGATGAACTGGGTTTTTTTTTGGATAAGGCTAAGTCTAAAATAAAAACTGAAATACGGTACATTCTGTTTGAACATAAACACATTTTTTGCTGCGAGGGTGACCCAGCACAGGTTGTCTGGGAAGGTTTTAGAGTATTCACACTTGGAGATATTCTGGGCATGGTCCTGGGCAACCTGCTGCAGGTGGCCCTGCTTGAACAGGGGAGACTGGACGAGCTGACCTCCAAAGGTCCCTTTCAGCCTGAACTGTTCTGTGTTTCTGTGGTATCTGATGATGTGTTCTAGAACTCTCTCTGCTATTGAGGCTGCAGTCTGTAGGACTAGTCTAGAGCCAGTGGAAAGTAATGCTCTTGCCAAAAGCAGGTCACATGGGCATCCAGTTCTCAGCAGCCACTGTCTTAGTTCACAGACTTTTTATTGCAAAGTGTTACTTGCTGATGCGGCAACATCAGAGAGCTGAGTTAGCAAGTCCTTTGGTGTCGGTTTCTTTGCTTTGGAGCACATAGGGCAAAAAGGCCAAAAGTTGATACAATTACTTTATATATTGTATCTGTACAGATGTAGCCCCTTGAGACATTTTTTTGCAGGCTACAAGACTGTGGTATTTGGCTGCCAGCACCTGATAGATAGGCACCAGGCCAATCTAAATGTGTATAGCATTGGAATATCTAGTTAATCTGAGTGTATAGACTTTCCTGCTGGTTGCTTGATGACTTAGCACATCCTAGACTCTCTTCATTTAGCTCCATGTTGGACAATTATGTATTCTTTATGACTTGCCAAAGGTAAGTAGAAGAAATGAGTAGGGGAAGATAATACTGAGGTTGAATGGTACAGGAGTCATGGGAAGAGATAAAAGTATTGCACTAGATGGTGGGGGAGGATGTATGCAGCCTAGGGTTGGTATGATGCAGGTTCATCTGCACACTGAATTCAGGAGCTCCTGCTGTGTATATTCAGCAAGGAAATAATGCACCAACATGCTCTGACTGCTCAAAACAGGACTTCCAGGGCAAAATGCCATCCATGCTTACTCACCCTGCTGGATAGCATTGCCTGCAATTTTTCTCAGGCTGTTTCTACAGGTATTCAGTCTTGGTGGTGCAGAGAGACCTGGAATTCTCTAAGAAGCTGTACTTCAGGAAAAGGTGACATTGCTGCATCTGTATAAAAGTGCTGCTGCAAAGAGAAAATGTGAACAAAAGTCTGGAGCTTCCCTCAGGCTTGGAGCCAAGAGCAGGCTTGCAGCTGATTGTGAGACATCTGTCATCAGCAGGAGCTGCCAGTAGTGGAGCTGGGGGCTACAAATGAGAATGACAGAAGTACATGATGACCTAGTGAAAGAAAAGGATTTTCTAGGACAAAGGGTGGTAGTTCATGATAAGAAGGCAAAATCAACCACATGAGGATGATCAGGTGTGTGGTGGGGGGGTGGAGGGGTAACTAAAGCAGACAAAACCACACCAAGTTATAGGCTGTGAGTGAGCAATATTGGGGACAGATAGTAAAATGCATGCATTGGTGAGAAAGGAAGAGAATGGTGGGAGAACAAGTAGGAAATTAAGAGCAAAAGAGCCAAGAAATGAAGGATGCAAAATCCCTGAAAACACTCACTGCATTAAGGGAAGAAAAAAACCCCACAAAAATGTATATATATTATATACATACATGTACACTAATTTTCTTTATGGTCTGTTGCTAATGTTGTCAGAATGAATGTTAAATAGTTCAAATGGAATGGTGTCTGAGATGGATTCTCTTCAGCTCTACGTCTCCTAGGCAAATGTGTGAGAACTGCTGATCTGTTCATCTTGTTCAGATCACATGAATGTGAACACATCAGAGATTTAACTTGGTGTTCCTCTCTACAAATATAAAGGGGGAAAAAAAAAAGGAAAGAGAGAGCCTTGCCTGGGAAGAAAGGGAGGGATCCCATTATAAATGAGAGTCATACGACATCCTTTCTGGAGATGTGTTGAAATTTCCCATGGGAGGAAGAAGAATAAACAAAGGTCGGTATTACTAATAAAAGAAAAATAGTTGGCAACCAAGGGAGCAATAATTATTTGATCACAGTGTTCTACAAAGCTAGCAACAGAAACAATACCAGTTAAAAGCAACAGGCCAAATGCATCTTACTTGCAACCAACCCTACCTGTTGTTATACCAGGGTCGTTTGCCTGTTTGCCTTACTGTTCTGAGAGCAGTGCTCTGCCAGGAAAATAAATATGTCCTGACTTTTCACCTTTGCTGCTTTACTCTTCTTATGACCACAGTGTTCCCGAGGGTTTATTGTGTTTGACTTCTCATAGCTATTGTGCAGCAAGCAAGGAGTAGCTATTATCTCTGCTTCACAAATGAGGGACAGAGCCTGCAGGAGAGCAGTGCTTACAGCTGCACAGCTTATGGCAGGCAAGGGACTTTGTAAATCACAGGCCAGCAGCTTTCTTTGCTCACTTTCTGAGATGACAGAATCAGTGGTAGAATATTAGTACTGGGAGAGCAAGCAAAATGTTTTCTCTTGAGCAGTCAAGTTTACCTACCAGGAACTAAATGAACAAAGCTTGCTATTGAAAAAGAAAATTAAAAAAAAAATCATAAAATCATCACTTCAGCAATTTCAATAAGAGATCCACATAGCCTTGAAAAATACATTAATAATGAAATGTCTGTTTGCATTGCAGCAAGACCCTATTTAAAAGGAGTGCGATTTCATTTTAAGTTAAAACTAGAAAAGCCTGTTAAGGCCAAATCGTAACAGCCATTGTTATTTATTAACAGATAGGTGTATGATGAGCTTGACAAAAGGGGGCTGTGCAGAGCTCTGGTCATGTTCCCAGAGCTGGGAACAATGTGGCCACAGGCCTTACTCTGCCCTTCCTCAGAGGCAACCTCACTGAATGTCACCATCTAGTTTAGCTCTGTCACGCTGCAAGCAGTTCTGCGTTCTCAGCGATCTTATCTTTTCTAGCAGCGTGCAGTGATTGGTGGGAAGGTTTGTTCCTCGATCACTTACATAAAAACAGCGTGCTATGGCAAGTACCACTTCCTCAGAGCTCCGTGCAATGCTGAAAGTGACTGAGAGGCAGAACTTCCGAAAGAGTGTGGGCTAATGCTGCTGGGAAGGGTTAGACTGTGTAGCTTACACTCAATCCTCTGGGCTGTAGAACAGATGGGTTGGATGTTCCCAACACACCAATTATGGTGCTTCTGAAGGGACTGTAGCACACTGCTTCTCATCTGCAGGAAAACAAAGGCCGTGGTTAGATCTTCTTTCCTGACTGTTTTTTCGTTCTTTGTTTCAGTGATGTTTCTTATGTTACTGCATTAGGGTATCTGCAAGAGCTTCAGGGTCATCTTTGCTTTTTTAAACTGAATCTTAGAGTTTTTATTCTATCTTCTTTGTATCTGTGTTTGGTATCTCTGTTCCCCAAACGGGTTCAGTCTCTTAGTCTCTTCCTGTTAGTTACTTCAGAGAATAGAAGAGAAAGGAAAACATTACTTTCAATTGTCAAGCTTTTTTATTACAATGGCATTATAAATTGAGTAGCAATTTTAAGTGTAGTCATATTTTAGAACTTGCTGCATAGGAGTGAAACATACCATGCAAATTACTGTTTCTAATAACATTTTTTTTTTAAAGTAGTCTTGAAGCTTTATGCGAAATATATTTTTGTTATCAAAAGAAAGCCAAACCTGAAACTACCATGATAGCTGAACACTAATAGTTGTTGAGTGGTCATTGTGCTGGGACCTTTGTATATGTCTGTGTATGAAACTGACTGTGCTTCATTCTGTAAGGTTAATTTCTAAAAGGAATTTATACTATAAGTGAAAGTAACTGTTCTTACTTCTGACATAACTCTGCAAAGTTAGATATCAGCAACATTTTTTCAAAGAGGTCATTACATTTATCTTTCATTAGATATTTGTGTGCAGATATTTTAAAATGTCAAACTCCTGAATTAATACGAAAGCAATCAGTTCAAATATTCTGTTTTTAAGAGTGATATGAAAAACATGTAGAAGTGAGAATTCCTGAAATATTTTATTTACCTTTCAGTAACAGCATTGCTTGTAAGAAATAAAACAGCCGCATTTTAGTTTCCTCAGTTTTTAACAATGCATCTCAATCTCCTCGCAATTATTTGAGATATTTGAAAGGAAAATGCGAAAAATTAATTAAAATCTTTTGTAATAGTCCTGTATGTAGTTTATTTTCCTTTGTCTGAAGAGTGCTTGAAAAATCTATTTTCTTCCTGCCCGTTTCTAAAGGGGACAAAGAGTTTTCTGTATAGCTAGATAATTTGAAGTGGGAAAACCGTTTTAAGAGCTCCGGATGGACTCGGGGAGGTTGGCAAAAGGATTTTTGCCGTGCCCGTGGCCGTGGGGCAGTGGGGTGGCCGCGTGCATCGCTGGTGATCGCGGCCACGAGCGCATCGATAGCGCTGCTCCCGGCGCCGGTAGAGGGCACCCGCGGGCACAGCCCCGCTCCCGCGGGCCCGGCGCATTCCCGACGGAGCTGCCGCTCCTTCCCTGCCGCTCCTCGTGAAAGCTAAGCCAGGCCCGCTGCTGAAATGGGGCCCGGGCAACTTGCGTTTCACAACTGTCGCCCTGTGAATACATTCACATTGTGCATTGCTCTTTTTCAACTGAGGGTCATCAGTTTCTTTCCAGTTCTCAGCACTTGGTTTGCTTGTGCGGTTTTATTTTTTCCCCCCGAAGCATAGAATATATTAAATTAATGTATCCATTAGAATACTGCAATGACAAGAATTGGAATGGTACAATTAGAGGAACGCTGCTTCCCATTTTGAACAAAAGCAGTGTTGACAAAAATCTGCATGATCAGGTCAACCTTTGTTGAACAATATTCCATTTCCCATTTTACAGGGCAGTCCCTTGCCTTTGATGGAAATGAAGACACTATTAGTCAGTCCCGATGGAAGCAGAATTCTTGAATGAGCCTAAAGTTCCCTTTATAAGAAGGCAAGTAAGAACAATCCTTGGTGACTAGTCTGACGCCTATTATTACTGGTTTATCAAAACCTCCACCCATTCCATGAGGATAATGGACTCACTCAATTTTTAACATAATTATTAGTCTAGACTGGAGAACACGTCAGGTTAATAGTTCCAAAGAGAAGGGTTTTCCCCTTTAAAAGCAGGTGGGAGCTTGAATCACGGGGCTAAATCTGGAACATGCTCCTTAAGACTGTGATTTGGTCCCGTTGGCAAAGATTATTATACTGGGAACTGCTCCCAGAAAAGGAGCATGAACAGCAAAAACTTGAATCACAAATAAGCTATTTGATTCCCTGTTGAAAAAATCTAGCAAAAAAGACTCAAGAGCAGAATAGGCTAAAGGATTTTACATTAATGATGAGTTTAATTTCATGTTTGGCCTTGGCCTACTGCTGTACAGAAATTACTGTACCTAGATATCTGATTCATTTCTGGAAGTGTCAGATACAGTGTCTTTTGCTAAACTGTAGTATAAACTGTGCTAGATTTGATTAGATTGCTATTTCCCCAGCTTGTATTGGATAGATAATCAGAAACAAATTCCTTCAATTTGCCCTGAAACAAGAATACTAACTTTGCAATTATATTTTGATATTTTGGCTTTGCTGACTTCTTCATAGGATGGTCTCTTGAACGAACAAACAAACAAACAAACAAACAAACAAACAAACAAACAAGAAAAGTACTGATCTGCAAAGCTGGGAAAGGTATTTTTTCATTTTTGGTTATAAGCAGAGTTTATCAAAGAAAGCTTCAGATTTTTACGGAGTGTCTGAGAGCATTTGTATGTCTAGCTAGCATGGCTGAAGTAAATAGTTGGTCAGCATTTCCATTATGAACCTTAATTTTAAATATTTTGTACTAGTAGGAATCACTATTTATTTTTTCCAAGTGGAAACCTGGCTGTAACCTCTCCATCCAATTATTTTTGTATATTTTGAGACAAATCACTTTGTCTATTATTAAGTTCCATGAGAGATCATAAATACTTTTATGGCTTCAGGTGCCTTACTGTATTCCTGTAACAGTGCAGGAATTAGTTAAAAAGGAGTTTTGCATTAAAAGTAAAGTTTTCAATATGTTATATATTCCAATATATATTCATTGTACCATAAACCTTCTTGTAAGCAATACCTGCAGAGCATTAATGTTAGAACAGAACCACCAGCAATTTAACAATTCACAGTGGTGAGTACTTTTTCCTTCATTGTCCACGCAGTATAATCCACAATTCTCTGAAAAGCATATTAATTTTCATTATGAAGAAATAACTTCATCACTGGTTTTAATTAGTTTTTAATTTATAGAAATAAAGTGTACCTGTAATGTCAAGTAAGTCTGTAGATGCAAGAGCATATTTAAAATTGGCACTTTTTCCCTGATCAGAGTGTTTTCTTTGCCCATTCAATTTCTGTGCTTCATTTTACTAATGAGTGATAATGGTAACAGCAATGACAATGAAAATAATAATGGGTCTTAATAAAAATACAATGTCTCGCTTCACAAAAACTTTGGAAAGCAAGCGTATTCAGTGAACAAATGCAGTCTGATACTCCGTTTTATATCACGTGTTTTAAATGCACCTGAATCCTTGTGAAATTGCGGAATTCTACAAAGGATGGGTCTGAAAAAGGCAGGTAAGATGGCTTGCTGAGTGCCTGTCTTTGTAGCTGATGCTAATAGGCTCTACAGGTACAAATACCTATGGGAGCAGCATTTTGAATGCCCCTACTGAGCAGATTCTTGCACAGACCTAAGTGCACCAGCAGTCCGTGGTAATCCTGCTGTGGTGTAATGCCAGGAACACGCGGTAGGTTTAATGATGACTCCGGCATTGCTATTTAAGATGCATTTGCCTGTTCCAAACACATTATTACTCTTAGGATCATCATCATTACAAAGAGTTCAAAGTCAGGCCTCAGACTGAGTAATCCTGACAGTTTCAGGGAAGATGTTGCAGATGAATGTCTGTCTTATTCCATGGCTGAAGGCATCAATGTTTCCTCTTATGCTCCTCCAACCACCCTTTTTTCTTCTTGTATATGTAATTAGTTTAAGCTACCATAGTAGAAAATGAAGCCAACTATCTTGGGTTGCATTTAGGAAAGGTAGAGGCTGTTTTCACTAATTCAGACCCAAAGAATATGTTTTGTGTAGCAGCAGAAGGGAAATCTACTTGTCCTAGTACTCTAGAACTTGGACTTCTTTAAAGCTTAGTAAAATTTTCCTTTAAGTGAAATGTTTGGGTTTGTAATACATTGTCTCAGTAGCATAATTCTAACAGCATTTAAGCCCTAAATGAGCTCGTTTGAGCAGGACCTCTTGTGGCTCAGTGCTAGCTGCATTCCTGAACTCTCTTTTGGCCATCACAGCCTTTCTGCAAGTGAAAGAGGGAGAGAATCTTGATTGTGATTGACATAAAGAAGGGATCATCTCCCTAGGGCAGTGACTGTGGCTGGCTCACTGTCATCCTTCCCTGCTGGACTACAAATATGTATAATAATAGAGCTCTGTGAGGGGCGAGACTTTTTGGCAGTGTGTTACTTGTGTCAAGCCACAGGGATTTAAGATCTTCTTGGATAACCTTACAGTAGTTATCTCTGAACCGGCAAACCCTAGTGGAAAAGAATTATTCCAGTGAAACGACTCCCTCGTTTGTAAAAACAAAAGTTAGAATAATACAATGTGACTGGGGATATTAAATATTTTATGTACTGATTTCCTTTAATAACAATCATAACATAAAGCATGTAACTTTTTTAAAGCCCATATTAAAGTCATGCTGATTTCTCGTGATATCATGTAAAAAGAGGAACATATGAAACATCAGAGAATGGGCAAGTTCATTACACAGAACTTGGTTCTTGGCAGTCATCTCAGTTTAGGGAATTTGTTGTTTCTGAGTCTGCCATTTCAGAGATGCTTATTGCCATATGATATTCTGCACAAGAAATTAAAACTTTCTGTCATTTAGCTGTTGTAGCTACCCTTGGACCACTGATGTGAAAAGATAATGTAGCATTCTTTCTGAAATAATTTTGGTTTTATAGCAATAGAACATTACATTTATTTCATAGCCCTGATTTCTTGTCAAAGATTAATGAATTAGGTTTTTTTTGGGATATATTGTAATGCTTCTATCCTACATGAGTAATACATTATAATAGAACTAAAAATGTCCCTTAGAATTCAAATATTGCTGAACTTTTATCTCTTTTTTTTTTTTAATATTAGGCAATCAATGCATGGCTTAGGAGATTTGACTGTTACATTATCCTTAGTTTAGAACTTGGAGTAAAAGAATTCTCATTTAACTTTATGGGTCAACCAAGTCCCCTAAATAGCTGCTGGGAAGAGAAGGAGACCTCCTCAACTCCTATTTTAGCAAATGTGTGGCAGTGTAAGTGGGAGCCCTTGTCCCTGGCAGCTGCCTGTCTTTCTTTTGCCTGCAACAGCTATTGTGGGGAACTGGTGTCCACACAACTGCCTTGAGCAGGATCTGAAGCTGAGGTTTGAATCCCTTTCCAAATGTACAAAATCTGGGGGCAAGTTTAAAAAGTGAAGATTTAAAAAAAAAAAAAAGAAATATTGCCTATGTGTTTTGGTTGGTTTATTGGTTTTTGGTTGGTTGGTTGGTTTTTTA
>VWZP01000866.1:546884-615948 GCA_013396995.1 Dicaeum eximium
TTAATTTTTTAGGGTGTTTGGTTTTTTTTGACGAGGTTTTGGTTTTTTTTTTTTTGTTTTTTTTTTTGTTTGTTTTTTTGTTTTTTTTCCTCTGACTGCATGGAGTTTAGTTTTTTAAATGTTTCTTAGAAGTTTCTATGAGTTAGAAACTTTAAAAAATTAAACTTGAGGGATGCAGTATCATCACAAGCCTTGGGACTACACTTTCAAGAAAAAGATATTTAATAGCTCATGAACCATGATGAAATTGTGAAGACTGTCCATACTGGTAGGCAGAGACAGCATTTTGATTTACCATGTAACTGTGATCTGTTATTCTTTTCCCTCATTGCTGTTATTCTTACTGTTATTGGTGGTGTTCTCATTGCTAATAGTAACACATCATTGCAGACCTTATTAAGTTCAGGGGCAGCTGGACTTCTTTTATTTTTTTGTGGCTGACGGTGCAAGGAAAGATCTCTTCTGAAAGCAGAAATGGCCTTAATATGATAAGATTTTTATTTGTTTCCTTGTTGATTTGGGATTTTTTTTTTTTTATTAAGCCTTGTGTTAAGCCTGGAAACTATTTGTCTTGCAACCTTGAAAAGCTTAGTAGAGCTGTAATGTAACAAATTCAGTTTATTTCACGCTTTTGTCAGAATTGCTGTCTAAAAATGTTGTCCATACATGACAGAATCTAAAGGCAATTAGGGAATAAATAAGTGCATTAAATACATTTGCAATGTAGTATTCAAAACAGTTAAACCAACTGAGATGCAGCCTGAAGGCCTGACTGAAAAAATTACTGAGAGTGTTTTTGAACTACAAAAGTATTGTGAGGAGCTATGCAGTGCTACTGCTGAGTACTTATATCACTGTTGCTGATATTTTACAGAATTCATTTCTAATTGATGACATTGTTTTAAGTGCATATCTTAGAAAAGCTAAGTCTTTAAAAACAAAACAAAACAAAACAAAATAAGAGAAAGCAGCAAAATTCTCAGTGTTGTCACTGGAGCTGAAGGTCTAGTCTAGGTTAACTTCTACTCGTAGGAAACAACCTGTAGAAATTACAAAGGGAAAGGGCAATCTGAGTCCAAATGTTGTATATCTCTGCCATTTATTTCTTAATTTTTTTTCGGCAATAACCTTAGTGCTTGATGTCTTGAACTACGAAAAGAGAGTTGGCAAGTGAAATAAAGTCAAATAACATCACGTGTCTGTAAAACAAACAAACAAACAAAACTACCTGGGACAAATGACTATGTGTATAGTTTCCCTTTCCTTAGGCAGAAAAATGGCTTTTGACAAGAAATTGGGAGGGAATAGAAGACCAGAAGGGCCTTTTGTTATCCTTTTTTACAGTTCTTTACTATGTAAAGTGTGAAGAACTCATTTGGTAATGGTCATGCTACACTAATTTTTATTTTTTTCCGAAGACCACAAGACTGCTGATTTTTTTTTTGTTTAGTGCTGCTGTGGTTGTCTTTCTTGCTCTGCTAACCTTTAAATCTTTACTCCCTTATGGCACTGCATGTAGAACATGAAATTAATTACTTAATATGCTTTCATAGCCTCTTTTTGCCAAACTCAGAAACAAATAAAATTAATGATTTTTATCCTGTAATAGTTCATATTCTAGAATGTAGAAGTTGCTTTGTCAGAATTTTGCAGAGGGTTTCTCTACTTCCAGGGTTGAAATTTGCTGTTCCCCTGAATGAAAATGAAATTGTTTGCAGAAAATAAAAAAAGGAGGCGTTAAATATAAACACACACACACACACACACACACACACACACACACACACATACACACACAATTTCCACTCTTAATAATTAAGAATGAGTATATGGGCTCCTTTATATGGTAATGGATTAAATTAAGATTTTACCTGTGATATATAAAAATTTCTTTCCATTAGATATTTGTACAGTCTCTACAGCATTGTAAATAAGTGAAAAGGAAGTTTAAAAAAAAAGCCACTCTTAAAATAATGATAGTCTCCTTTTGTAGTGTGTAATTCTACTCAAAGATTTTTAAAAATAAAATTTGCTGTTGCAAAGAGTGAACATCACAGCTGAGAAGCTATATAAATATAGTCTCAACCCACTTTTTCTCTCTTACTGAGTGGAAATAAAGAAATTGTTCTGGGAAAACCCTTTCCTTAGGAGAAGGCTGCAGAATAAGGAGCTGCATGACCATAGTTCCACTATTGTGGTGCAATAAGCTGGCAGTATCAGAAGCATTTCATACCATCACAGGTCTTGTGCAGTGAGGACCTGGTTGGGAGCCAGTAGGTCACATTTAGAGCATCTTTGCACCTGAATATTTGTAGGAAGGTGTTCAGTCTGGACCATTTGGAACACTGTGATTGCTTCACTGGTGACAGCTGTGCAGCTGCTTGGTTTGCAGTGTACAACAATGCAAGATGGAAGCGAAGAACTCCTTTTCCAGCTGAGGCTGGGAAATGCCAGCCCTCTGGCCAAGCTGTTGTGAAATGTGCTCTGCTAGTGAACTCTGGGTGTAGTAGTGCAGTGGAGGCCAGCACAGCTTTTTCTTTTCTTGGTAGGGATGCTATGGAGACTCACCAGTGTTTAGAAAATCAGCCTGAAAAACATGGCCCAGTCTTACCATGAGATGGTCTTCTGAACTGTGTTTTGTTCTGAACTGGAAAGATGAGTGCTGCTAATGCCTTGCCTTCCCTGTGTCACAGAAATGAAATAAAATATATGTATTTATTAGCTTTTTTGCCCTGTTTGTTTATGTTCAATATGTGCTGTTGTCTAACTTGTAGCATAGCCTGATGTGTGATATTTAACAAAAACCTTCTTTGGGTTGCCATCTCTATATTTTTCTTAGGTAGAAGTCCTCTTGGATTCCCACCTTCCCCCCACATCTCCCCAGCAGCATTTCAAATAGTGATGAACAATAGCTCTGATTACTCCACACAGACTGTGTTCCTTCAGAATGTATTATCTCAACAGGGACCTGAGTGAAAAGAAAGCTATTTCCTTGTTTTCTAGCAATAAGTCAAGGGACTCTTAAGAGGACAAGCTTTGCCACAGATGCAATTCTTAGGCTATGAGCAAGCAGCAGATAAAAGAGATCAAAAGCTTCAAATTCTGGTGAGGGGGGAAAAAGCTGCTGTTAGCAAGGGGCCAAAAGCTATAGCAACACAACCATTCTCTAAGAAGTGAAAACTTAAAAGGAACTTTAAAAATGTGTATCAAACAAAATCTAGTGTATGTCCTGTGTGGACAAAGGAGTATATGCAGGCTCTCCACTTTCTATCTCCCAGTGAAAGGTAAACAAAAATCTTGTTTGATTGGTCTCTTTTGTATTCGCCTGGTTACATAGAAGACAGTGGGGGAAGGAGCAGCTTAGGAGCTGGAAGGACTGTGCTCAGCAAAATGCTTTTTATTGTTCAGAGACCCGAGTTTTAACTGCTGTATGGAATTAGCGTATCAAACATAGCTTTGCAACAACTTAGCTTTTATTAGAGAATTATATTTAATTTAATCACAGTTCTCATTTAAGGGATTCACAACTTCTGCTGACCTAAACAACAACTGAATCAGAGGGAGACTACTAAATTATCCATGGTACTAAAGCAGCATTCAGGCTGGCATTTGAAGGATCTCATATTTCTTTCTTCTTGTACATAAAAGCATTTACTGCAGAGGACTTTGAGGTTTATTACATTAACAAACACATTAAGTTCTGAAGATGAAATCTATCTTACTAAAAATGTAAAAGTAATTATGTAATTCATTTGCATTTAGAGATGTAATAATGTATAATTTGTGACTCCTTATAGTCTTCTGTTCCTTTTGTACAAAGCAGGTTACTGTTATCTGCACCCAGGAGGTGCAGTTCTTATCACTGGAATATATGTTATATTTCAGAGACACTGCTTCTCACACTTTTTTTGTTGGCCACATTACAAATAAAATCTTTTAGTTCAATTGACAACAAAGAACAATTACGTGGTGTGACATTTTGTTCTTCCAAATTTTAGTTAAGTCTTGTTTTCTTGGGGAGAAGTGTTGTCAAGTCATTTTTCCATTCTGTGCAAGTAAACAGGGAAGCTACTGTGCAGCTGAGGTCTTAAATTTGGAGGGAAAATTCTTCTCAATTAATTATCTTTTCCCATTGAGGAAAAGTGCTTCCCAATTAATTGCAGAGTTTATGGAATGGTTGCTGACTGTGGAAAAAGATTCAGTCTCCATGATAAATATGTGAGAATATTATCAGAGGTTTCACAAGAACTTCTGCTTGATGTGAACAGAGTGGACAGAGTGGGAGAGATAGCAAGCTGTAAAATATTATGAATCTAAACCCATTATGCTTTTTTTGTTGTTGTTTTCTCAGTCTGAACTAGTTTTGGTGATGCTGCAATTTTTTGCATCCTTTTCCTAACTTGAAATATTTTATAGTGATGTGTCATTTGAAGCACTTGTAAGTCTATGCATGTTCAGATATGCAAAAGTCTGAGTGAAATTTGGTAAAAAGATGTAAACATTTTTTTTCATCCTCACATATCCATATGTCTACTTAGCTCACATTTTTGTATGAGACTGAATAGTGTTTTATCAGATCACAAAATATTTTATTAGTCAAAAGTTCAGTATTAATAGAGTGATAGAAAGAGAATGACAAATCTCTAAGTTGTTTTTTTGTTTGATTTTTTTTCCTTATTTCATTCCCTTCTAATGGCACTGGACAAATTAGGCTGCTGCTTGTCTTTTTTTTTTGGGTTTTTTTTTCAGATTTAGCATAGTTCATGTTGTACTACAACAATCCTGAGCAATTCTTTAAGCCTTCAGAAACATAGCCAGACCTTTAACAAATCCTTAACAAAGACTTTCACATCATTATCAGGGAAAGTGATCTTTTTTCCCTGTTCCAATATCTTTGTGCCTTCTATAGCAGTAATCTTTTAATTTAATAAAGATAAAAATGCAATAGCTTGGTTAAGTAATGCAGGACATATAACAGCATTCCTGGTTTATCTGTCTGTTTAGCCTTATTGATCTAATTACAGATTAATTATCCACATGAGTGCACTAGTCTTTTATACAGTATGTAGATGCATCTAAATCTACGTTCCTCTAAAACCTCTTTAGAAAAAAAGTGCTCATGAGTCAAATGTCTCGCTAGCATTCATGGTCCAGAAATTCTTAAGTTTATTAATTACTTTGGCTCAGCATCCCATGTGGAGCAATTTCATTATGGTGATCAGCAAACAGTGCCCTGTATTAATCCTGTGTTAGCCAAATGAACTACCTTGGGAATTGGAGTCTTAGACTTTCCAGCCTTTATCTTAGGCTTTAGACTGTGCAATATTCAAGATTAAGATGTTGGACTTGCAACATCCTTCTCTAAGATTCACATTACTTTAACATCATCTGTATATAAATATTTGTTGTGGAGCCTTCCTTAGCTAGCAGTACAAGAGTAGGCTGGCTTTATTTTAATCTGTCTAATATCTGTTTCAATCTCTCTAGTATTTGGGCTCTGCCCACCGTTAATAATTCATTTGACCACAGCCCTACATTTCTCTATGTCCTTTTTAAACATCTCACAAAAAGAACTTAATAGTAACATTATGAGACTTGGTGCTTCTTTTAAGTTTAGTCCATTTCTCTTGTGTTTATAGGGAGAATACATGTCTTATGGTTTCATCAGGATTTAAGATAATTTTATGTGGCATGCAGCACTCAGCACTTTATTAACATTCACTTTCTTTAGAAACTCTTCAGTACCTACTAACTTCCTACTTACTTTCAGTATCTAATCACCCATTATCAAATTGTCTTCAAATCAGAAATTTTTCTTCCTCATGTTATTTTGAGTCAGGGTCTTTGAATTTGACTAGAAGCTACTGTACAAAAATGTCATTTTGAAATAATGTTTGCTGTATTAATATTTCTTTGGTTCTGATGGCAAAAAGAATTTACTTGAATTCTTACCTGCTTTTCTACCTGTATTTTGCTTTTGGGAGTGGTCATTGCAATAAGCTGGCATTATTTATGGGTTTTGGGGTGTGGTACTGGACATGGCTAGTTGCAGCATCCCTAAACAGAGCCAGGGACAGGAATAACAATTAAGCAACAAGTCAGGTCTAATGCCTGGTGTCCCGCCTAGCTCACTTTTACTTAGCAGTATACTTCCATCCCTTGAAGGATTTACAATATGGATGACCTTATTGACTGTTTCCTGAAATTAGGAATTTGCTGAAAATATAGCTGTTTAGACACTTTCATAATTTATACATTAAATCAGTCAAATAAACTGTGTTGTCCTTACTACTTAGAGTATGTGTGTGCATATGTGTAATGACTCAGTTGCCAGGAAAGCATTCTTAATAATAAGGATACTTTATATTTCTCTCTGAAAAATTATGAATCTCCAACTGGTCTGCTCTCTTTCACATAGCTATAGAATTAGTGTTTTGCTTATGGGGTTATAAAATTGCATATGGTTATCCTTGGCTTCTGTACACTTCTCCTGCTGGGCTATACTACTTCCTAGAAACATCCAATTTTAACTTAACTGTTGTGGGGATATAGATTGCAGCTAAAGAAACAGGAATATTTGTCCTTTGTTTCCTCCAGTAGTTAAGTATTGCAGATGTTCTTCCTTTTCATGCTTTTTGTTCAAGTCTTCAATTCATTACTGTTTTCATCAGCTGTGTAGTTTGTTAGCCTATTCTATGTCTTATCTTTAATGTCCAAAGGCATTGTTTAACTTTTAGTACAGTTCCTGGGTTGTTACAATGCTACTGTTTGTATTTTCCAGGCTGTAGAGTTTCATATCTGTGGCTTAAATCGTGTAATGACTTATACAGCGCCTTTTATACAGTGGAAATTTTTGTCATTTCAGTGGGAACAGTCACAGTGTACTAATTTTATGGAGTGACAAAACGTTGGTAAAAGTTTGCCAATAAGCAGTATTTTTCATAACAAGGCAATATATTTCTGGAGCACTGTAGCTTCAAATGCTAGAGGCACTTCTATCCTACTGTGTTTTTTTTCCTTTATCTGCAGTTGCATGTATTTTATCCAGTATTTGAGTACTCTTCTGAGTGGCTATTGTTTTGGAAACACTGCAATGGGTTTCTGATGAGACTGACAGATAGTAAGCCTAGCCAGATGGAGAAGACTGTAGTTGTTCCACTGACTTGAGGGGGGCCAGGGCCACGTCCCTGAACCTTAGTGCCTCTCTGAAATGCTGCTGTGTCTTTCTGCCCTTTGCCATTCATCAGCTGCACATTCTCCAAAGCTCTTGCCATCTTGTGCTGTGAATCGGGTGAGTACCCAGACTCTGGGTAAGTGGCTGACGTAGGTGCTGCCAAGAACACTGGGTAATCTTTTCCCCATATTCATTTGTACCCCTACTCTGATTTCTAGCCATATGGTTCCACCCCTTCCCCTGTGTCAGCTTTTACAGTAAGACAAATTCGTCTTACTAGTCTGGCAGGAAGCTAGTCAGGTTTTCTTCTGCTGTATTTTTCTGCCAGATTAGTAAAATGCATTGGCTTGCAAAAGGATCTGATGACAGCTTACTTTCCATGCTGACAACTGTCTGAGAAAAGAGCTCTGACAAACGATGCCATCTCTGAAGCAAGCTTCCCCACAGCCCACTTTCTCCCAAGAGCCCCATGGCTCAATTTTGGTGAACACATGGTGGATGTAAGTAGAGGCCAACCCCAAATCTGCAGCTTTGAGGGTGCCATTTACCCACTGGAATTTCCCTTGTGGAGTGAAATCACTTTGGGCAGTTGGATAATCAGAAAAAGAGGCCTCATTCATCTTGATTTAAAGGTCAGCCCCAAGGGACATGGTTTGAGTCCTAAGTGCAGTTCTGTACTGCTTGGAACCAAGGACTGTAGGTGCTACAACACCTTTAATTTGCAGAATATCTTTGGAGGGTCTTTTAAGAAGAGGCTTTTTGTAACATTGCCAGACTTTCCTAATCTGGTGTAGTGAAAAAGAATACAGGCCTGACTCTAGGTGGACATTATTTTAGAGTAGAGGTTGCTTAGAAAAAGCGGCTATCCTGTCTACTGCTATAGGTTTTCAAGAAGATTAAGGATATGAAGATGTAGTTTGGGGGCTGGCAGTGAATGCCTGTTCCTCAGCAGTTACAAGAATAGGGAGAGTAATGTATTTGCTCAAAAAAAACCCCCAAAACCTCAAAGACAGTAGGATTTTTAATTATTATTATTATTAAGTTGAAGGGGGTAACATTTCATTTTATACTTGTCTTCAAATAGAAACTCCTAAAGAACTGAGATTCTCCACCATTAACTCAATTTTCTGCCCTCAGCATGCGTACATGTGGTGCTGTCCCTTATTCCCTGCAGACTAAAGAGTTGTGTTTCTGCCTGCTGCTGTTATCTGTTCATACTGAACCTCCATCCCAAAGGAGGGATTTGGCCTGGTATGGGGCATTTGTGTTGCCCATGCATGAGAAATTAGTAGAGAGGGCACACCATCCTCTTCAAGCTGTGTTTAGAAAAGATGAATTTGCTAATGGGGAAAGACTGAGCCTGTAGGGTGACTTCTTGCTGCCTGCTCCTGTGTTGGCACATGGACAAATGCACCTTATGAGTAAGGAACCCAGACCAGGGCTGAAATTTCCTCCTTTTGTTGAGAAATGCTGCCAGTTGCTGATGTAAGTCAGACAGGGAATTTTGTGTAGGCCATGGGTATTGTAGGCCAGGTTTCTGGCACGCAGATGCAGGAGAGGGGACGGACCAGCCTGAGAAAATCTTGCTGGGCCAGGGCTAGTGGGTAAGGGCTGTCCTTCAGGGTGTACTGACCTAGGTGTGCTCTGCCCACAGTGATCTGAAGACACTCTTAAGAGCCTGAAGTGGAAATAACGACTCCATTGTAGTGTCATAAATGAGATCTTTTTCAGGAATAAATATGCTGTGGAAACAGCCAAAGAGAATGAAGAGTACATACCCACCCACAAGAGAAATTTTCTGGCTTTGAAGGAAATTATTTCTTAGGAACGTTCATACAAGACAGTTTGTAGTACTGCACAGACAATGTGGATTGAGTAAACGTTAAAAAACTAAAGTTGAGAAGTTTCAGGCAATGAAATGCCAGAATTTCAGAATATTTTTCCTGTCAGGTGACCAAAATGCCAGCTCAAATTTAATTCCTGGGAAATGAGTATTTCAGCTGAAAAACTTATTTTGCCTATAGTGAGAGGAATAAATGCTAAATGCTGAGCATATTCTAGTTTTGTTGTCTTGCTGGAATCAAACCCCTTTAGAATAGAACAAAGAGAGTTTTCATTTTAATATCATGTCTCTAATATCTTGAAACGTCAGATAAACATCTCACTTGCAACCCAAAAAGGTCACCAATTCTCATCAGAAGGAGTTTGCCGTTTTTCTAATATTAGGTGACATCAACTTTTGGAACAGAACTAGCATATCCATTAAAAAAAATTTGATTTATTGTTTTACATCAATACCGCCTTTTTATTTTCTTTTGTTAATTTATCAGCAAAGCTCCCATTGTTTTTTTACTGATGATAAATTACACTTTTTTATGGAGTGCCGAGTCATAGTAATTTCCTTGTTCCAATTTCATTAACTTCCTGGTAGTATTGTCTGGAGCAACCAGATGCTGATGTGTAATCCAACTGTTTCCCTAATATGTGGGAAGCAGTAAACTTTTTGTTTATCTCGTAAACAGTTGTGGCTATATATCTTTGGCTGTTTCTTTGGCTCTTTCTGACCATGGGAACATGGTCTGATACCAACTGGCAAAAACTGTGCTCTTTTTGGCACAACAGAGTGCCTAGAAACAGGGACAAAAACATCACAGACCTGTGTCATTAGTCTGGTTCACAGAAGTTGAGTGGCTTTGTTTTGTTTTTAAATCTGTCTGGGTTATGTTATTTTTACATATAATCTATACATGAACAGTCTCTGAAAAGCTTGAACTTTAGAGATAATCACAAAATTAAATATAATTTTCTAGAACCTCACCTAAAATCCTTTGCAAAAGAGGAATCTTAACATTTAAAACCAGTGAAAAAATAATAAACAATATAAAAGAGAGAAATTTTCTCAGTCCTCACAAAATAGCAATTGCAAATCCCAGAATAAGAGGATTTCTAAGTGAGGGTTGTAAGAAATAGTCAATTTGGAACTATTACAAGTTATTACTGTTATAAAAGTGATTTTGCTAAGTATCAACCTGAATTTGAGTTTATGGATTTTATATTAAATCTAGAAAATACTTTTGAAGATTAATGTTTTTGGTTTTGGACATCTCTTTCAAAGAGTTTCATAAGTGTTTTTGGACCAGTTTCTAAAAAGGCTTGAAGTCTTGAGTTACTGCTTTTATTGGTATAGCAAGTAATATCAAGGCCATAATTAATCACCTATGAATCAGATTTGTAAATTGCTTGAATATTTTGGGATGAAATATCTTTGTTTTCCTTAAGATTAGTTCAAAATACATCAGTATCTGACATTTTGTCCAAGTTATTCTGTCAAAGCTTGATATTTTTAAAAACATATTTTTCTAACTCATATTTAGAAAAACATGAGTAACTATCAGCAACTATTGCAATAAGATGTGTTTTCATTTTTTAAGTGTTGAAAGGGTTACATGGAAAGGGAGAGGAAGTAGTGGGAATCAGTACATCATTCCTGGTTTGGAATGTCTTACTGTTGTACTTTGAGGCCACACAAAAGCTTGACAGTGTCACTTCAATTGAGATATTCTTGAGCATTCTTTATCTGTTAATTTAAAATATATATTTTTCAATTTTTACACTTACTAATAATGATTTTTGGAAACTAAATAAGATTTAAGTTTAGTTTTAGTTTTAACTGAATCAGTTTAAGTTTAAACTCCTGAATTGTATTTGCAAGACTGGTATTACCTTATTTTGTAACTGTAGAGTGCCCCTTTGCTTTATTTTAACTGGCTCAGAAATAGGCACTCTAATCTTTGTTTGCAAGACTAGATCGAGATTGGCATTCAGGCTGATTATTTTTATAGAGTGTGGCACATTTATCGTGTTTCTTTTAGATGCAATAGGATTGTGCAGTTGGCTGCAGCTATATATATAACTATATTTATAATATAACCACTTGCAGATATAGGTCCACTACTGAGACTTAGGCCCTGAAACTCTTCCTTTTTCAGGTGCCAGAATTGGACACCTCGTATTCCTATACAATGTGCAGGGAGATTAAAGTTCCTTAGGAAGATAACTGTGGTTTTGCAGTTGGGTTTCCATCACTGGCAGTGGGAAAAAGGAAAAATATGGAAGAGGGAGAATCGTCATCTACATGAAAGATCACTTTGGAGAACGAGTGGGCTTTGGTGATTGGGAATTCTCAGTTTGGTTGTTTCAACACAGCCATTGAGAGAAGGCATGGCTTTGCAAGGGGTTTACAGAGCTGTGAACTGGAAAACAGTGACTACAGTGATATATTCAAAAACCTTTGTTGCCTCTTACTGGGCTGTTGGTAAGCACCTCCAGTATGAAACTGGTATTTTGTACACAGGCCTTTGTATTGGCCTATATTTTGCCTTAGATACCTGCATCCTGTCATGGTCCTCATTCTTAATTTTGTCTACAAAGTACAGTAAATTGCACTATAGAAATCCTGGAATTCAGGTTTCTCTCTGAGGTAAGTTAGCCTGGCTGAAGTATGTCCATAACACGATTTTATTTTCTCTCTCCTGATTTGATGGTTTATTTAGAATTAGCTGTCTTTAGGTGGAACTGAGCCATTAGGTTTATTCTGCTTTATCTAGAAATTTGGAGATTGGAAGCAAATGCAGTTCTGTCAGAACATCTAGACCAGTGCCAAAATGTCTGTTATTTTGCAAGTTCAAAAGTTATGCTTGCAAAGTAGTTATTAATTTGGTTCATAAACTGTCTGCCAAAATGGGCATAGCCAATGGAAGTTTTTACTATTGTTTCTTTTTGTTCCAGCAATGAACAATAACCAAAGACATTGGATTTAAAATTTTAATAATACTTTCGGTTGAATTTTTCATTTAAAACATCTATTTATAGGTAAAAAAGGCTTTTGTGTCTCATAAAAATAGTAGTCATGAAAACCAGAGTTATATGAAGTGATGTTTCTATTCAGTTGCAGCTACTTTTACCAGTTTATTTATACACTTATTTTCAGTGCATTTGGTAAAAATGTAAGGTACTGTTTTACAAGAAACAGCAGGACATGGCAGTTCATGCTATGGTGTCATTGTCATGGGGTTGTTCAGTCAAAGGTTGGACCAGATTATCTGGGAGATCTTTTCCAACCTTAATGATACCACGAGTCTATGACAAGGAGCAGCAATAGGGATAAAAATATTTTAATCATGATAGAAAACATTTTATTGGAAGAAAAGTGTACATTACTTATATAAAAAAATGACAACATTAGATGCAGATCTTTCAATTTTACTACTAGGAGGTAAAATTTGGAGACTCACATACTGTAATTTCTAATATGTTGATATTTTTCCACAAAATTGATTAACATTGACTGAATTAGACTTTGTTCTTCTAATCAGATTAGTATTTCAGGTATTTTTAAAATTTCTAATGGTGAGAGAACAGGTATGCACTTGCCATCTGAGTTTTATATGGTTTTAAATAATAAATTGTCTCATGAAAATAATAACTGAAAATATTAAGCAATTACTTTATTAAAGTCTTCCTACAATTACTGCATAACAGTGTGATACTGTAGGAATTTATTTGAAAATGCATAGTCTTCACTTAAAGGTGTCCACAAAATGGATCTAATTAAAGCCAGAAGAACTGCAAATCAGAGTGCTTTCAAAATATTTGTATGTACAAAAACTTCCTGCTTGTAGGAAAATTGTCACACTGACTGTAAAAAATTATGGTTTTGCCAAAAAAGCCCAGGGTCAATGTATGGAGTAAATGAGACATCTCCTAGCTATCTTTTTAAATAAATGCCAAAGTAGGGCATAACTCAAGCATGTTAGTTTGGAAATATTTAAATAATCTCCCTTTATTTTTAAATGTAATTGTACTCTTGAATACATGGAGCTGTATGGCTCTGTCTCATCTGATGTGGTGGTGTAGTTTAGCATCTCTTCCAATGCTTATGGTGAGCACAGAGGGAAATAAGGTGGTTGGAGCCTCTTTTTTGTAAGGGAACAGTGTGGGAGAGCTGAAAGGGAAGGTGGAGACATTATTGGATTGAATGCATAAATCTCCTGAAAGTTTTGAATACACACAATACAAAGGCATTTTTTTCCTCTGTTCACTGGTCACACAATAGAATAAAAAAAAAGAGAAAAATGAGAGTTACCTTGCATTCTCTCAGTTGTGTGGTGTGGGGTTTTTGTTTTTGGGGTTTTTTTTTTGTTGTTGTTGTTTTTGAGGGTTTTCTGTGTTTTTCTTTCTTTTTTTTTTTTTTTTATAAAGCTGTTTTGCAAACAAAAGGGGTCAAAACAGAAGGTCACTACGGAAAGAAACTCAGAAAATGCCCCTTGCAGGACAGCAGCATTGTTAATTGCCTCTCCCACTATAAAATTCTGGTGTCTGTGGAAAGCTGGAAAAGCTACAAGCAGTGTTATAATCTCTCTTCAAGCAGTGGGTGCCAGCAAGGGTAGAAGACAGCCAGCAGTATGGTTTTTGTTTTTAGACTTTCTTTTCTGACACCAGCTGGCACTGAAGCACTTGATGTGTTTAACAGGCAGGAAGGATAGCAATGAAATGGTTTAAAATAAGTTGAAGAGTACTGAAATCTGTGTAAAAACTGAACATTTTAAAGATGTTTCTATATTTGATAGGAACTGTAGATGAAAAGCTGAGCATTTGTGACTGTTTAGAGGTTGAACACCCTCAGTTTTGAGAGTCTGAATCCCTGGCCAGATTTAACTGCAATCTGGAACAAAAATCTCTAGAAAATGTGCTACTGAGCTATCCAGAATTAACCCTTGGCAAAGAAAGTGCAGTTATATTCCTTGTTGGTTTGGAGAAATAATTATGGCACATAGTTGTGTTTTGCTTGGTTTTTTTGTTAATCCTTGTTCACCATCTTTAGACAAATATGAAGGTTATTAATTACATTTGTGGATAAGATTTGTCCTTGCTTTGTTATGATGTCTTCAGACTCTGTGGGGGGTCTTTAAAAATTCACATAGAGAGAAAGACTTGTTTAACAGTTTTTGGGACTTGAATGTTTTGCTGGTCTCTGTGCTGTCTAGCCTTTTCATTTTGAGTATGAGAAGGTGGTGCTATGAAAATAAATAAAAATGGTCTCGAGTGAATAGTCCCCTTTGGATGGCTTTTCCCATTTTAGTCCCATTTTAGTCTGGCTTTTACATTTTGTCTGGCATTGAGGTTACTTGTGTCTCTAATACAGCTAGCTGCAAATTTTGATCCTTATACATATGCTAGATCTCTTAGCTGCTGATATGAGGGAAAATTAATTTTTTTCTTTGAGTAGTTTTCGTATGTACATTTGACTGGAAGTGTGCAGGAGACATACAAAATTGAGCTTGGAGATTTTTTTTGGCAGTAGCTTATACTATGCATATATATAAACTGAGATTTACATTTGTGCTGAAATAAGACATGCCCACAGTTCATATCAGAGGTAATTCCAGATTTCCATCCAAACCAATGGATTTACATAATATTTTTCTGAAAATCCAATCAAGAAGTGTAGATCTGTCTCTCCAGTTTTGGGGGAAAAAATGTTTTTGTTTTTCTTTTCTTACCTACAAACACAATAAATTTGTATGCAATCTGCCACCATAATTAAGAGGATCACTGGTCAGATAGATGTGAAATGTACAGATATTTGATGGTAGGCTGGACTGACAAAGCACTCCAACAGATTTTGAGCAGCATTGGCAGCTTAACTGAAAAGATTAATGTGTAACTGATATTTTGGTTTGCAGTAGCTGGAAGCAGTTTGTGAAACATGCTAATTTGTTCAGACAGCATGCATGAAAGAACATCAGCAGGTGCACAGGTAAGTAACTTTCTATATGGAAGGAAAGTTATTGCATAGTGATGGGTAATCCTGTTCTGTCAACTCATAAGCAGGAGATTGGAAATGTTATCCCACCTCTTGTAATTCTCCCAAAATTCAAAATAAGTCCTCACAAACTAAGGAACAGCTGAACAATTCTATGATTATGTATAATAAACTATTAAAAAAGTTAATAAGGGTAATTAATATAATCAATCATCAGTATTTCTAGGCATTAGTTTTCTAAAGGAAAAGGTAGAGTAACAAACACATTTCTAAAGTGCTTATTTTGATACTTGGTCATTTTTTTTCTGGTTCTTCTAAGCGTGACCTGATTCAAGTTGCATTAAAAACATTCAAACAAAAGCCATATTTATGCAATAAGTTATTCCCCTAATGTCTTTTATCTGCTATCTAAACAGAAATATTTGGAACAAATAAGGGACTACTATTAGCTATGCCCATAACTGATATGTAATCATGTATGGTAAAAACCTGGCTAAGAATTTTCCTCTCCTTGGACTATGGCCTGGTGAAAGCATCTGAAAATTAACTGGTAAATAATGGAGATTTTTCTTTTTTAGGCATTCTTACCTGAAAGTGTCTGGTTTTTTTCATATTAAGCATTGAATGTTTTTCTGATGTTACTGCAGAATGTGGTGTGATATGTGAATAGGGTGAAGATCCTGTGTTTCAATCTTTCTAACATACATTCATTGCATGTTGTTTGCAGTGCTTTGTGAGACTGCAGTCATCTTTGTCATCTTTGGCGATACAACTGGTGTCCTGTAAAAATCTATAGCTGGTTTAGAAAGAAAAATGTTGAAGAGGATGTTTCTAGGGAGCTGAAACAATATGCTCATCAATGGAGAGACAGCAAGAGAATATGCTGGGCCTGAAAACATGAAAACTGGAAACTTGGCAAGTGCTATAAGGCCTCCGTATGAAGTTTTAAGTAATGGCATTTGGCACTGTATGTTTCAGAACTTCAGAGGAAACACTTACAAAAAGAGAAAATTATCCCTTTTTGACAAGGATGGGAATTTGGACTTTGAATTAACAGTGCACTAAAGGAGGATAATAGGTGTGAATTGAAACTAATTGGTGTTTCAGATCATTGAGCTGCTTGAAAATAACATGTGAGGTAAGAACTGTAGAAGTTAAGTCACTCTTAAATGCCTAATTAAGCACAGTTCTGTCCTGCACAGAAGAGAAAAAAAATGTTATGTCACTTAGTGCAACTGACTGATCCAAATGGACAGTCAGTCAAAAGATTTAGCTTCTGTGTGATAAAGTTCTCTGGATTAGGCTGATCCACTGGTCCAAGGAGGTGTGATGCCCTGAGGCATACAGCTGTAGGCATAAAGATGAGCATAGGTATAATCCAAGTTGTCTAGAAGACATTGTATAAATCAGAGCAGGTGGTTGGCTCAATTGATGAGTATTTTCAAGTGCATGATTAGTGTGGGTGCAAAAGTCCTGTAGCTCAGTGCCTAAATCAGCTCACACCCTGTGGCCTGATTTAAACACACATATGTGTGAGTTACAATATGACAAAGACATTAAAAATTAATTTCTCACTGGAGAAATATCCATTAAAAAGCATGGAAAAACCTCGCTGGAGAAATATCGCTTAAAAAGCATGGAAGAACTCCCCTTCTATTCCTTTGAAAAAAGGCTGACAGATGATTAAACTTATGTAAAATAAATCAGACAATTTGACATGTAAGATCCGTTGCTTTCCAACAAACTATTGAGTTCACTGGCTGCAATCCAACAGAGAAAACAAAATGTGCAGAATAAACACTGTCTATAGCAGGTGGAGGTAATGCCTTATTATACATAAGTGCTGTTTTATGTTGTGTAACCTGGGGACAATTTAGCAGACAATTTTGTACTTAGAAAAATCATGGTTTATGCAGAAAAGGAGAACCACGGATAATGAATTGTCTACATCTGAAAATACCACACTAGATCTGAAACACATGTCCTACCACATTGTCTTATGATTTCAAAAGCAGAGGAAGGAAGAGAGATTATTAAATTTAATTTCACTCCCTCATATCACTTTAAAACAGATGTTTAAAACCAAAAACTTATCCCTTCTTTCCAGTGTTTATTCTTACATATTTTAGTACCAATGTTTTGTAATTCAAGAACAAACAGTGGTCTTTATTCATCATGCAGGAAAGAAAGAACTATTGTACTTTTGTTCATGCAAGCCTCAGGTTAACTGTAAAAGTAAAAGTAAGAAAATAAAATAAAATGTAAACAAAATGCAGGCAAAGCACAACTATGCTGTGAGAGGCATGGGTTCTATGTGTGTACATGTATGTGTGCAGGTGTGGCTGCAGGGGAAGAAGATCCCTGAGGTTTACCTTCCCCAATAATTCTCTGCCTTCAATTCCACACACAGTCAAGTGGCAGTGTTTCCTAGGAGATATGGGTTAACTGGGGTGTGAATTATACTTTTAAGAATCCAGGAGTCATCTGCTGTATTTGTAAACCTGGTCAAAGCACACAGTTACTTCTTGCATGGTTTAGGTGGCTGTGAGCTAAAGGAAAACTTATTAAAGTTTTCAGACTTTTGATGTTTTGTACAAATGAGTCAGTTGTCTTCACATTCCTACCAAACTGGAAAGGCAAAATTATGTCAATACTGAGATAGGAGTATAAATTCCAACAGCCTTAACTGGAGTACTGGAGCCTCCACCACCACATCACCAATAATAGACTACTGCAGTTCTTAATTTCTAACTTTGAGATTAATAAAAGCAGAAACAACTCGTTTTTTAATGCAACATGTTTTGCTGATTTCATCCAATTTCATAATTATCAGCAATACCAATTTTTCTTCCAAGTGATTTATAAATGCTGACTAATTTGTTCTCACAATTGTCGCAACAATCTGAATTTTACTCTCTCAGACTAAAAAAAATCACTGAAGACAAGGAAACAAAATCAGTCAAATATTAATTGAAGGGTTCATTTCCTCTGTGAAGTCAGTCTCAAAATGGCTTTAGATTACATCTAGAAAGTCCTTGTTTCCAGTGTAGGTTTAGTTACTAGGCACTTGCTCACTTGCTCATTTTCTATGAAGCTGGTTTCTCTGGAATCCTATTGCCAGAGGAGGGGAAATTAAAAGAAAAAAGAAGCTTTCCACTGTTAATATAGCTGGTTTTGTAAGCTTACTTCAGCTTCATTCCCACTCTTTTCGGTTAATGTTTTGCTTTGCATATATTGAGGTGGAAATGTTATAGAAGTGGTCTTTTCTTAAAATGTACGGGTATCCTCTCAAGTATGGCATGTGTAAGTATTACCCAGGACTTTTCATTCAGGCAAGTGCAAAATAGCTGCTTTTTTGTGCTCTGTGGCATCAAGGAAAAGAAAGATGAAGGGAGGGAAAGAGACAACAGAGTCGTGCTCATCCCAAGCCCTTAGTGCTCATCAAATCTCACAAGGCTGTCCAAGGTTACCTTCCCCTTCACTGCCAGAGAGACCTGGGTTGTACATCTCAGAGGCAGAGGCTTCCCCCTTGCTTTGTCCTGCAGTGGCACAGCTCTGCAGCTCCCTGAGAGGAGCTTGTGGTGAGCTGGGTGCTGGGCTCTTCTACCATGCCTACAGTGAGAGGACTAGAGGAAAAGGCCTTAAGCTGAGTCAGGGAAGATTCAGATTAGATATTGGAAAAATATCTAATCTGAATCTTCCCTGTGATTGTATGATTGTGTGATTGTGTGATTTATGACTGCTCTGTCACATGCTCCAATTATGTCTGGCTGTCACAGATGGGGTGCTCATGGGGAAGACACTCTTTGTAAGCATGGCTGGTAACAGTGGACATGAAGTGTGGTACCAGCCCCCAGAGGTCTGGTACCCCTTGGTACCAGAGCAGCCTAATTCCCCTTGATTAGTAAAGACTCATGGAAATGTAAAGCAATCTATGATGAATATACTGAAAGTCTCAGGGAGCTTGGAGTGCTGTTCTGAAACCCCCAAGAGAGGTACTTTTTCATCTGGGTGTGTGGTGTGAATTAATTCTGTGAGTAGAGTTCTTATAAATAAGTAATTAAAAACGTTTTTCCTTGGAAAATGGTTTCCAAAATGTGAACTATCTTCTGCATGTATATCCATGTGAATGCAATGGGATGTTTAGCAATGCAGTTTTTCGTATTGTGTTAGTGCTCATTTAATAATCACAAAAGCTTTACTTTTTAAACATTTGCCACTTGTTTGAATTCAAATATTAAACATTAGTGAGGTTTTAATCTGATATAATTGTTAAAGTAGTTCTACTTTAATTTTCCTCCAACCTTGTGTTCACCTTGCCTCTATCACACAGGGAAGCCCGAAACATTATTAGTAGCTATGATTTGTGAAAAGCTTATCTCTAAAGAACATTGCGTGAACTCCAAAAATGTTCCTATTTTCCACAGGACAAAGAGTTATACCCATTCACTGGGGCAACAGATGGAGATGGCTATTAAATAGTAATGTTTCAAGGTTTTATAAACTGCATGTAAAAGATTCAAAGCAGCTAAAATTTTTAATACTTATAGGAGTTGTTCAGGACTTTTGAAATGGAAGGTGAAATTTAATCAATGGCATGCTAATACAAATTAGCAGTTTTCAACCATCCTTCCTGAAAAATGAGATATTCTTTAAAAATTCACTGAATTCTCCAGCACCTGCCACCTCTGAGACATTGTAGGTTATTGTCAAAAGATGACCAGAATACAGAGCCACTAAATATTTCATCTTAATGATAATGTACGCTGCAGAAGGTTTGAACTTTAGATTGAGATTTGAATTGACTTTTGATAAAAGACATACTGGATTCTCTCCTTTTTTTTTTTTGCTACTTTTGTTTTTTTTTTTGCACATTAACTTTCTGTGAGTAGCAGGGGTCAAAGCTAGCATTTAAACTCAGACTTTTCTCTACTTATTGCTAGTAAAATGGGGATATCAGGGGATTTATTTGTTTTTATTGTAATTTTTAAAAGTTGTCTGGATCAAGTTAAACTAATTAGATGTGTTTTAAAGAGGTGGATGGGATAAATGTCAAAAGTGTTGCAAGTCAGTTGTTTAAATGAAGTATTCCCTACTATGCTGAAGTCAAAGGTAATTTTACCATCCCTAACACTTTGAAAATTTTGTGCTGTATTCAGCCATGCACCCAGCTGTGTCCTTCCCAACTCTGTGCATTTATTAGTCATAGAATCAGCATTTAACGCCAGTGACATAAGAGCCAAATGTCTAGCATAGTCAAAAGGTCTGTAGTTCAGTACAGTTCAAAATATATTTCCTAATTCTCATGACTGTCTACAACACAAAACCGGCTATTTTCCTGCATGTCTAGAGTTGTTTTTTCTTTCCTTTATTTTTCAAGGAGTTTTTTTGCAGAAAAAGAAAAATTGTTCAAGCTTAACAAGGGCAAGTCTCACCAAGTTCTCTTTCAAGAGCATTTTACAGTCAGAATGCCATTGTCCAAAGTTGCTGCTGCATATGAAACAGCAATTAATTTTTGTGCATTAGAAAAAAAAAAAAAAGGTAATCTTTAGGGCTGTAGACGTTTCCTGATATATTTATTTTTCCCCTTTATTTTGCACTTTCTATTATTGAGTTTAAGTCTTACGACTATAAGAGGTGCTATGTATACTTTTTTTTTCGTGTGTAAACTCTTTTCAGAATGTCCTGTTTAATCTTACAACATAGCTATAATAACTTTAAACTCACATAGTTCTCTTTTTTTGGAAGGATTCCCAGGAAAATAGCTATGATTTCTATTTGCTCTTAAACTTTGTTTTAGGGAATAAGACCCTGCATTTTCCCCAAATAAGATGGTTAATTATGAGTGTTCTAAAATTTAACTATTCTCAGGAATTTACCTAGTGACTGATTTATAATTTAGCAGAATGGAAAAATTATACTCATGTGTTGTATTACTGCAAGGTCTAAATGTTGATAATTACTTTTTAAACTCATTGAAATGGCTGGTATGGATCTTCTTGTAAGACTGTCTCTGTTTGAAATGAAGAAATCAGTTCAGAGTTTAAAGAAATGGCAATCCAACCATTTATATTCTCCATCCCATACCTGCGTCTTTTCAGAAAGCAGAATATGCTTTACTGCCACTTCCTTTAGTTACCCACATTGGTTTTGCACCAGAGAAATAGGATGAGATGGCTGTCACTTTTTGTGCCTTAACTGTAGAAATATGGACCATCATGCAGTCACTTACACTCAAGAATCCATGAGAAGAAAATTCAACATCTCAGAGGTTTGGGTCTTGTGATACAGATAAAATTTGGGCTTTAATCCCACCTTCATTAATGCAGATGTCTAATTGTTTTGCTGTCTGGAGTGGTACAGGATGGCTCAGAAAGAAGAAGTTTGCAATGGAGGATGATTTGAAGGTCCTTCAGAGGTAAATAGGAAGTCCCAATCATGGAAAGAGAGGAGAAATGAGAAAAAACAACCCAAACAAACAAATTCAGAGAGCACAAAATGCTGTTTGCTTGCAATATTTAACCAAATGAAGCTTGGAAGCTACAAATTTGCTTGATCAAGTCAAGAAAAAAAGGACTGAGAGGATGTCATAGCACACAAGCTTCAGCAGATCAGTGGATGTGCAGCTGTGGCAATTAAGCTCTTTAAGGGGCATGTGTTAAGTTGTAAAAGTTTCAAGTCAGAAATGTTTATTTTGCACACTCATTCATTGTGCCTGATGATGGGGAGGAACATATATAGTGCTATGCAAATAAATGCATTTTCTCTGTTTATCCCAGACACTGGCATGAGTGCTGCAGGTGTTGAATTCCTTCACTGCTCAGGGTCTGTGGGAACAGGGAGTGAGGCTTCTGCCTGTTCTCTGAGTACTCAAAATGAAGTATTTCTTGCTGCTACTAGCACAGGGACAGGGACTACTGAGCTACTTTCACACATCATATTAGTTGGCTATATGCATATTATATTCAAATTGTCTTAATAACTTTAATCAATTGTAAAATTAATATAAAGTATTAAAGAATGCATTTAAAGCATTATTGTATAGGTTTTTTTGTTCAAGAGTAAGCAGTAGAAAGGAGATGGAGGAGGAAGGCACCATCAAGGTTAAAGTCAAAGCTTCATTAAATGAACAAATCCTGATCTTCCAGATATTACTCAGATGTTTCATTATAACCATTGACAGAAGTCTCATTGCTTTTCTTGGGGTCATTTGTGAGTTTGAAAGTACAGCAATGAAGCATAAAGTATCAGGATGAAAAATGTAAGAGGAAAAAATAGCAGCCCATTCTTTCAGCCTTCTGGCAAATACATATTTTCTGTTGGATGTATTGAGCACTGCACAAAAGTGTCTCATGAGAACTTTGTGCAAGGAAATGCACTATGTCAGTCACTTAAAGTAAAAAAGAAACATGTCATCACTCCAAGTGGTATTGATTAAAACAATAAGGATTTCCTGGTGCCAACAGTTGAAACAACTGTGTGAAAAGTAGTGAAGAGGTATTACCATATTGTTGCAGCTTTCTCAGGAAAATTCCAAATAAACTGAAGGATTCCTGTCAATATTTGTATAAGGAAACATGCTGCTCCCTGATTTGGAAGCACTTCACACACATGCACGCGCACACACCCCCCACTCACTGCACGCATAACTCTAGAGAAACTTTATTACAAGCACAAAAAATAAAAAGCACACACTCAGAGCTTGGTGCACTCTTTCTCATGCTAATATTTACAACATCGATCTCTTATTGTCAGTATTTGATCTACATTTCTCCCAGCTCTGGTCAATGGAAGGCACAGCTGCTGAATCCCCATATTGTGTAGGCAGCGTGCCTTTGTGTTTTGCAGCTGGGGAGTTCTCATGTCCACAATAGCCAATCTGAGCACACTAAATTAGGAAAGATTATTGTTTCATTTATTGACTACACAAGTTTAAAACAGCAAGTATATAGTTTGTTTCATGTTTTATTTGTTAAGGTCATTTTCACCAAAAGCCGGGCACATGGACACATCTATAGGGCAGCTGTACTTCCAGCCACCTCAGTAGGAAGAAAATTCCAAACATTATTGAAATGAAATTGGATGGTTAGTTTCTTTCATGTGGCACAGCCTCCCACCTGCTTTCTCCCAGCTATCCATTTGTGAAGACTTGCTGCAGCTTTTTTCATCCCTTTGCATCAAGTTCCTTCCCCACAAAGTGTTTATCCTACAGTACAGTTCATTTTAATCAAAGCTGGTTTTACAGTGGAAGGGAAGACAAGTGAGTTCAATTTTTGAGCTCAGTTCTCCAAATGTTTCTTTCACTGAATGGTCTTTAGAAAAAGGAAGGCAGCAATTTTAGCTGGAAGTAAATATCGCTTCTGTGTAACAAAAAAAGGGAGGGGAGAAGTGGGAGAAAAATCTATTTAACACTTTAGGATATAATGGTATTCAAATAATATATTTTTCTGCCATTTATTCATTTGTGAAGAAACTCAGTGAATAGTAATAGCTGCTGTCAAAGATATTTATATTTAAGAGGGTCTTTATGTAAAATAATTTTTTTTTTTTAATCAGGAGTGATTTTTCTCCAGGAGAAGTCTGCCATCTCCTAGCAACCGATATGGCTATCTTTTTTTAACAGACGCTGCAATAACAATGGGTGCCTAACCTTTATATGGAAGTATTTGCACATGTACAATCAGGCCGCTTATGAATTCAAACCGAGTTGTTAAAGCGCTCCGACGGAGTCTCTGGTTACCCCTTTATCTTCCACGCATCTCATCTATCCAGGGCTTTATAATGGCAGACATTTTAGCTGTAGCTGAACCTCCTAGAGAGCTCCAGAACTAAATCTGGATATGACTCACACCTTCACTTCCCTCTCTCTTCTCTCACAAGAAAGGAAGGCACTCATTTCACCATTTCGGTGTTATTTCCTTCTTCAGCTTTCTGATGGTGTCACTCAATTTTCAACTCCTGCATCACTTAAACTTGCTGGGTAAAGAATCCTTTTAATTTAGAGCTATAAACAATAGAGCACAGTGATCTATATCTGCAAATGGGTAATTCATTTTGAAGGTGCACGACTGTAAATTAAGTTCCTCTGTAGGCTCTTCCACTTTGTCCACTTGTCTAGTTTTGGAGAGTGCAGATTTAGATTTAGACAAGGAGAAAATCTGGCAAACTATAGCATGCCCAGGCTCATTTCAGTGATTCACACCTGCATGCCTGCCTGGAGACTGTTCTGGATCATGAACACCACATAAAGCTTGGGTAAAACATAAAGTGTGTGTGTGGTACCCAGGTAATGTGAGATCTAGCTTCCAGGAATTCAGAACTCTCCAGCTACTGCTCAAAGGCTGTTCTGTGAAATGTTTCAGTAAGAGGTCTTGCAAATTTCCTCTTCTTTGCAAAAATAGAAACTACCATTGGCTGAGAAAGAGGAGGGAGCAGAGTGAATGAAACTTTGGGATGTGTACCTGATACACAGCTTCTGCTCCTGCTCTTAGGGCTGTTAATATCTTTTAAGTATCTCCAAACATCCTTGAACAAAAGGTGGGAATATTCTTGGCAGGAAGCATGCTGCTCGTGATAGGAGCACATGAAACAAGAAGCCATGTCTTTCTCATCAACAGCATGCCTAAACTAATAATTTCTTATCTATAAACCACGATGGGTAAACCAGATCCAAATCAGACAGAAAATGAGGAACAACTACAAGTAAATTAAATAAAACTTCCCCTTAAAAGCTCTTCTATAAGTTAAATACAACTAAACATTGAACTTTAGCATCCCTGTGCCAAACCTGTAGCTCAGTCCCTTACTTAGCAAATTTTTAGGAAGCTGACAAACCCCCGGGTGTGATGACAAAAAGACTCTTCATTAAGCTTCACCGTCTTTCTCTGATCAGAGTTCATCTTTCTCCATTATTCTATCAATTTCATTCAAAGTGATGCTTAAGATTTTTGAAAGCAGCCTTCCGGATCCTTCCTTTAAGTCAGAATATAGAGTTTCTCATTTTTACTATCTGTGTGCAAGCATTTCCAAGCTGATTTAGTGTGTTCTCTGCTTTTGCCACACATTTAATATTTTCCATTACTGATGCTCTCTCCACTGATAAGTAAGACTATTGTGCTTGTCTATCTACAACTTTGGGATTGCAATTTAGATATTTGCCTATAACTATATATATATGTATATATATATATATATCTTTCATCATATATAGATAACTTTCAGCAGAGAGACTGGGTGCTACCTCTGTGGAGTGACTTGGTGATGTATCAACATACATGGGTTTTGGACCCAGCAGCTCTTACTTTCAAAATACATTTCAACTTTAGACATTTTTACATAAATACCTGATGGAAAATATGTGTCTCAGAAAAAGAAAACTGCAAAATCTTGATGTTGGGTAACTAAATTGTAGCCAGCATTCTTTAAAAGTCTGATGCATGTCATTTGAGTGCTCAACCACAAATCTTTAAATTAGTCCTACTAAGAGAATTCATTAATAGTAGATGAACTTCATTCAATGCATGAGTTATAGAACAATGAAACTTGTGAATAATTTGCAGTGGATAATTTACTTCTAAAGTGCATTTGACATATTTAGTCTCTTTTTCTGTTTGTGGAATACCAACCAGTGCTGACTGGCCTCTCTGTCTGGTAAGGACATGAGATGTGAAAGGACATCCTGGGCAATGGGGAGCAGCCACAACCTCCTGGCAAACAGCTCTCTGCTCTTGCTGGCAGCCATAATTTCTTTTCCAGTTTGATCTTAGAAGTAACTAAGCTGCTATTTTACTTCTCTAGCAATTAGAAACCTCCTTCTAATTTTCCAGTCTAATCTTAACCAAGAATACTGTTTTTTGAACATCCTTGGATGAATGTTGGTTTCTCAGCTTTACTAGCTCTTCAACTTCTCTAGTGTACACTTGTTTCTCACATCTATTTTATTAGATTAATAAAGACTTATCTAAATCTTCTTTCTATTCCCTGGACCATCCTCTTTTATTCTCATTTATTCAGATTTCCTACTTTTATTATTGTTCAGCTTAATTCAGCTGTTTTTTCTTTCTTTTTTTTTCCTAACTTCAGAAGCCAATCATGAACAGTTGGTAAGTGCTTAATAATCAACAGTCATTGTTGATTTGTATCAAGTATTGTTTTTATTCATAATCTTTCTCTAAATCTTTCTTTTTATTGTGGCTTACCTAAAAACTATTGATTTTACAGTATTCAATGGTCTGAATCCAATTCATAATTAAAGGATAGAAAATGTACGATTGTTTTCTCCTTTGAAGAGGATGCTACTTGCTGAATTACCAGATGAGTAAAATTAGATAATTTTAGAACCCTTTACAGATATTTTTTTCTGGGTCATACCTGCCTTGCCTAGGGTTTTTACACTTGAAATCACCCTGATTTATTATGAATTTATGATGGGTGATGATTCAAAATATATACAGTCTACCTTCTGTGTCTAGGCTGTCCTATGTCTATTAAACCTTTGTTTCAATCCTTCTGCATATTTATGTTACCTGCTGTAAAATTGCTAAGCAGCAATGACGAGATGAATTATTCCTTACTGATTACAATAGTATTTTGGTTTTGTTTGTGAAATTAACTTCTTTGCCCTGTTACTTGCCTGTGTAGCTGCTCTGTAATTAGCTGTTTCATTTTCAGGCATCCCAAGTGTCTCTACTTGATTTCAAGTTGAGTGAGTGCAGCACCTTGTAATAAATGAGGAGAGCTGCACAGAGGAAATGTGATTTCTAGTGGTGAGTTTGTTGTTGGTAGATAGCAGACCAAGGCATGGTTTGCATCTGGCGCATAGGGCTGCAGGACAGGAGAAGATTGTGGTGCTGATCTGCAAACATATGAAGTAAAGACCTAATGATGACAGAAAATGAGGCAAAAAGCAGTTGTGTGTGGTTATCTTGCTGTGCAACATTTCTTGGATCTCTGACTTGTTACTGGTGCTGTGCCAGCTCTTTCTCCAGCTGTTTGCTGTAGTTGCTTGCTGAACCAAGTTAGGTGTATTTTATCAAAAGGCAAAGGTAAGAAAAGTTAATATTTTTCCTGTGTAATCCAACAAACAAGGTAACAACGCTCAAGAAAGGGGAAGATACAATTTAAAGAAAATTATTTGGCTAGTAAATGTGACGGTCGGGCTCTTCAGGTGAGAAAGTGGTGCCCTTTCCCCGCGGAAAGCGGTGGGAAAGCGAACCCTCCTTGCCCGGCTGCGCTGGAGCATCCCTCCGTCGCTGGCCGATGTACTGAGAGCTCCCCCTCCTGTTTCCTTCCACATCCAAGGGCTGGCCGGTCTCGCACCTCTAACCCACAAATTTCTGCCGTCTTCCTATTCTTTTCCCAGCGGTACGACATGGCAGCGCAGAGCACACTTTCCAGTGCCAGTTAAGTTTCTGCACCCTTAAGTTGTAACCTCACCTAAGGGGACGGGGAAGAGAAGATGCTGCCCAAAACTTTCAGCTACTACTGTTTATCCCACATACAACCACAGTTTTCCCATATTTGATTTTGGGTTTATGGCATTAATTTTCCTTTCTCTGTTTTCTAACTCTAAGATGAGAATCACAAATCTTCCTCCAGTAGGGAATTTGACTAAAATAAAGGAGTCAATTTTATTGTTAATATTTCTCATTAATTTTCAGATGCAAGAAAACCCCCAAAAGAAAACCAAACCAAAAAACCCACAGACAAACAAACAAACAAAACCCAGAACCCTTATTTCTGAGATAATCAGATTTAAGAAACTTCTCCAAGGTGTATTCAAGGAGAGCCATGAAATCCCATGAAAAAGTAATCAGAGAGCATCAAGGAGGAGAAAGTTTTGACTATGAGAGAAAGGACACCAAAAGGGATAGAACCCACGCTGTTGGAAATTTGCAGTGGTTACCATATCCACAATATAGAAATTGAATGATATCTTCTGAGATGAAGGTAGTGATGTAGAATGACATATATTTTGTGGAAAACTGTTCAATTCTGAAAACAAAAGAAACAAATTAATTATATCCACAGCTGCCTAAGAGGGTATTTGCTGACTTTATTTAAAGAATAAACAATAATATTTTTCATGAGCCTTTATATTGATACTATATAGGCTCTTCATTCAGTGGAGAAAAATGGATCTTGGTGTGCATCTTCTATAATGACTTGATTTCACTGAATACTTCACAGGTTGCTTCACTTCAAAGGTTGCTAAAGGAGAAGAATTCGTAGCAATCATATCAGTAATTTTTTCATTTCCTTCAAGCAAAATAGGTGACTGAACAGAAGATTCCACAAATAACCTGCTGATAAAGTGAAGGGATGAAGGAAACAGGTGCTCATTTTGTTGAACATTGTTCACTTTTGTGTAAGAAGTGAGGATTACACTGTTTGAATGCCAATAGAAGAAAAATCAAGATTAAATATCTGCAGACGTATGTAACACTCATGTTACTTGTGGTAAGACAACATAAGAATTTACAAAAAATCAAAGTGCTTAATCCAATGGAGTAGAATATTGCATCTCTTAGTGGCAGAAAGAAACATCAGCAATTAAAAAAGTAGTGGCTACAGAGCTTCTGGAGTGCATAAGTACAGAGTGCTTAGATTGTTTTATTTATACAGATAGGATAAGACTTTGAATGGTTACTACAACATTTAGACATTGTCCTTTAAAGCTAAAAGTTGGGTTGTTACAAGAAAAATATTCTCTGCCATTTGATATGACATTTCATCATTTCTGCTTCCTTCCCTTTTATATTTTACTTTCTTGTGTCCCTTTACCTTTTACTCTTATCCACAAAGATCCCCATTCTGCCTGCTTTTCACTGCTTTTCTGCTCCTCAATATCCTCCCTCCAGGTTTGTTTCCTGAATCAAATCTCTCAGTGAACACATTTATTGAAAGAAAATGGAATTGAGGCAGGAGGAAGGAGGCTACAATCACAAAATCTTCCTTGCTGTGTAAGATACTGAGAAAGTGCATCAGAATGAATTTCCAAGATATATAACTAGGGTTAGTGATGTGTTTTGGACTGTCTGTTGTGTTTCAAGTGTCCTTGCAACCCTTTTTACCCTAATGAAGTTCTTCCAGAAAATGACTGAATCAGTTCTTCATTCTAAGTGAGAAGACAACCTTTTATTGCATGTTTTTTTTTTTTTTCTCAGTGAACTTCTGTGGAAGACAATGAAATCTTGAAAAATAGAATTATTACTTCTGTTTTAGGATTTTAGGCATACATACACATTTAAAGAAATTTGTGTGAACAAGAGTATATCCCATTTCTGGGATGGCCTTCCTTTACCTTTCTGCTTGTATGGATTGATGCAGAGCAAAGAAATAGTCTAAAGGGGTTCAGTTTATTTTTGGTTTTTTTTGTGGTTTTGTGGGGGGTTTTTTTTGTTTGTTTGTTTTTTTTTTTTTCAAATTTCCAGACACTGCTTTTCCCGTTCACCTCTGCTGTGCCATCTTTCATAGCCTGGCAAGAGATTGAGGCAGCCTTTCACAGCTGAGGGAATGGGTGGATTGCAAGACAAAAAAAAAAAAAAAATGTTTAGTGACATGAGAACTCATCAGCTCTCAGCAGTCTGAGAACTGGGACCAGCAGTGATGTCTGGAAGGAAGCAGGGCCTCAGGAAGGATACAATGAGGCTGGGCCTTGCAAAGCACATTGTGTCTACAGCTGCAATTAAGATATTTCATTGCTTTAAGGTTGTGTTTTGGTTCTGTCTGCAGAATAAAAGATTTTTTCCTTCTCTTTTTGCTTTAGGACTGATACTTCAGGCTTGACAGTGTGAATTTCTGGCTCCTTCAATTCTTGAAGTAAATAAAATCTGAAGATGTCAGGATCCCAGGTTCAGGGGACCTTAAAGTCTCAGACTCTTACAAGTGAAGGGTTTGCTTTAAAACCACCTTATTTAAGGATAATTTCACTAGTGAATCACAGAGAAAAAAGGTGTTCACATCTTCTGAATTGCCTGGCTTTTAGGTATGTTTCCCAGAGGAAGTGCTGGTACATTAAATGCTACTCTCCTTCTCTTACGTAGTTCACCTTTTCCCTACAACTCCAGCCTACCCACAGGCACTGCTGGCTCTTACACAAAGGAGTGTTTCTGGAAGCCTCTGCTGCAAGATTGCATAATCACTCATGCAATTTAGTCAGCAGGGACAGGAGAATGAACCTTCTTCACTGCATTGTGTGTAGCATACGCAGAGGAGTTATGGCTGTGTAATAGCAGCAGCAGCAGCCAATGAAACATCTACATTTGGATGGCCACTCAAAAAGGACAACTTTTTCCTGCTTTTTTACTGCTTCATTAATGTAGGCAATTATTCATTTTATCTACTGATTGCTATGTACAGGCTACAGATAACTTGGGGCAGAAAACTGTGAGACAAAAGTAAGAGACTGCAAAGGTGGGGGAGAAATCTGCTGGAAGGTAACTTTGAGAGGATGAGAAAGTGAAAAGGGAAAGAGTGAGATCGTCACCCTTGAGATCAAAGAGCTGTTCAATACCTCTTCCTATCTGCCAGAACTAGGATAGGAAAGAGGATGCTCCTACATGTTGTCTGCTTCTTTTGGATGCTTCATAGCCATCTGTAATATTGGATACAGACTAGGAAATAAACTTCTATGGCTTTAAAAGCCAGAACACAGGTGATGTAACAATGACAGCTCTTTTCAGCTTTGTAGGTTTTGAGGCAGATGACTAGAAAACTTGACTTTGGGTCTGTTGATCCTGACTCTGGTTTCTCACTGCATGTTTAATGATGTGAGTTCCACTAGGATGGACCAGCCCCATCTGTGTTTCACAGTTTTCGTGGCAGCAGAACATACTGATTTAATATTTTCCTTTAGCAAGGGTGCCATTCACTTTCTAAACCCTTTAAATTTGGCACACAGATTTACATCTATTTTTCCAATAAGTATTTTTTACTTTTATTTTTATTCTTGCAATTAGTCACTCTAAAAGAACATTTAGTTACTCTAGAAGCATCTCAAATCAATTTCAGCAATTCAGATTAGCAAAGTAATCACTGCATTACTTGAACTGAAATTCTTTATATTGAGAGTAAGGAATGACTGTATTAAGGCTGTTCAATTAATATGTGACTACTGTCTGTGTTTTTTTCTGTTTTTTTACCGTATCTATTTTTCTTGTTATATGCAGCTGTAAGTCTGGGTAGACACATATGCTTTTGTAAGAATTAAAATAACCCCCTAAAACCCCTAAATTAAGCATGTTAAATGGAAAATGTTAAGCACTTGTTATATTCCATTTTATTTTCCCAATACAATTCCCAGTGAGATAAAAAAAAAAAAAGAACAGCTTTATTAATAAATTCCATGGTATTTCTGTATTATGGGAACAATATATTCTTAAGCACTCCATGCATCTGAAATTTGTCTCGATGTGGCCCATTTATTTTAATTTGGATCTGTCAGCAGAAAAAAAGAAGTAATTAAACTTGTGACTAGCATGGAGAAACATTTTACATCCTAACACTGTAGCTTGATATGCAGTAGTTTCTTTATGTTTCTTCCAGTTGTCAGATCAAAGTCCCTCAAGTACTGTAACTCAGCCATGCTTTGATTAATTACTTTACACAATGAATTTGCAAATTATATTTCTGAAGTGATTTATGTACTTCTAAACTTCAATCACACACACTCTCCCTCCCCCCAACCTCATTTTGTTGTGGGTTGTGGTTTTTTTATTCCAATCTTTCCCCACTAATTTAGTCAGTCCACACCTTGGAATAATATTTCTGAAAAAATAACTGCTATTATTTTATGCTTAACAAATTGGTGTAAGCACAGGTTTCCAGTAAAGAATTAAACCTTACCTGAATAGTGCAATTTAACAGAACTATACAAATCACGAAATTGCAGTCACACACCAGCAAAACTAGTCAGGTCTTCAGCCTCAATGCTTTGTTCAGATACATGAAATACCCCCACTAAAATTCCAGCTGCAGGTTTTGTTTAGGCTGCTGTTTTGTTCAGGATAGGTCTGCTGGAATAGCTGAGCTAAGGCAACCTTTAAAATACATGTTCAAACCAAACATTTGGTTACTGTAGTTAGACATTGGTAAATAGTATTTGGGGCAGTAATAACTTGCCTGTACCAGTGATGTGCTTGTCTGGGCAAAGTTTAATATTTACATTTGTGGTTTCTTTGTACAATCTCACATGGAATACTATTGTTCATGTTCAGCCCATTCACACTGCATAGTGATATCTAATCTGTTTAGTGGTATTGTGCTTATAGGTATCCATGCCTTCCCTATGACTTGCTCTGACAAGCTTCTGAAGGAATGGTATGAGGTTATTTCTCTCCTTGCTGCTCTCTGATATCCTAAGTTTTGAATGTTTGAACAGGGCACTCATTCACAGCATTTAATAGCCATTTTAATCTAGATGCTGCTCTGTTTTTCCTTTGGGTATGAACCAAACAAAGGTCGTGTGGGTGGAGGTGAAGGAACAGAGGTAGAGTCCTGATTGCATGTGTGTGATTGGGACACTACTGTCCCAAATACTCTTGTTATTTTTCAAGGCTTCAATATAATTGATTTGTCCATTCATGTAAGGAACTGAGCACAGTGACATGGCCTGAAGTCTTACAGACTGGAAGTGTTTATTGACTCCCTGGCTTTCTTTTGAAGTATGCTAATAGCTCTCCATCAGACAAAAACTTGCTATAGATTGGGGAATAGTTCATTTTGTAGGTCCCCCATTATTGGAAAAGTATTAATGGAGAAGATTTCAATAAATTTAGTTATTTGATGTTCCTGGCAAGATTTTCACTCTGAAGCACCCACATCATGCCCCAGGATCTGCAACAACTTCCTTAGTAAGTGATACATAACTACTGTGCTGTGTATAGAAGTGTTGATCTCACAATTGTTTGAACTCCTTGAACTGGAATACAACCCAGCACACAAAAAAATATTGTGTTGTAGGGCCACCAGCATGGGGCAGAGGGGAGACAGGCAGGAAATGCTATGCAGTGTGAGTGAGGCCATTTTCCTCTAGATGGGAACAGCCAAGTAATGTACATGAAAGGAGCTGCAGCACCTGCTCAGAGCCGAACAGTCATTCTCTGGGACAGATGCATTTATCCATATAGATATAACACTGGCAGAACAAGCTTTCTGCCCTGAGTAGTGTCTCCAATGACAGCTAGTAGGGGAGGCATGATGTAATAGGTATGCATTTAATCAAATTTAGAGTGATACTTCTCCTTGTATGCCTTCCCTGTCCTACCGTACTTGCGCTTTCCACATTCAATTTTAAATAGACCCATTATTTCTAGGTCTGATCTTGGACGTTGGCACAGACAGGTCTATTTCTCCTTGTCAGAAAACATTTTTCAGAAACGTTTTTCTGGTCTTTCTGAAACTGCCATAGTCCAAAATTTTGTAGGAGTTTTAGAAGACTGAAACCTTTTTATGAGCCCTGTGCAATATAGTTTCCTATTATTTCGACATTTTTGCTACTGAAATGCTAATTTTACCTAATAAATGAAATTGGACAATTCATAAGGAGGGTACATATATAGGAATACCCTTTACAGACTGCTTAATTTGGTCACTAAAGCATCAGGAGAGGAAATGTAGTTTCTTTAGTTTAAGTACTGTCATTTGCCTATTTAATGCTCTGTTCATAGCACATGTCAAACTACATTTTAACAGTAATATGGGCTTACCCTGAGTGCAGCTGTACAGTGTCACTACAAGATAGGGCATAGCATTGACTCAATTTTTTTTAAAAGCAAACACAGCTGACTCAGACTGAATGCACATGGTCATAAAAAGCAGCCTCCATGTACAGTGTTTTCCCATGACTCTCCTGAAGGATGCAAAAAAACCCCCAAAACCAGGCTACAAGCTTGTTTATATTGCTAAATCCTAAATCAAGAAATAAGCATGTCAACAACCTAAGTGCCAGCTTTACATGAAGTCTAGAGTCATAGGAAGGATCCTTAAAAATCTGATAGGTTGATTTTTATGTAGGGGCTATTATGAAAATTCTTTCCTTATGAAAAGAAAATTAATGTCTCCATTTCTGTGCTGAGACTTGAGAAAGCAGTAGACCTAGCATATTAATAAGGCATTTTAGAATACTTATCATTAGGATATCAATACCTCTTGTGTACTGAAGCAGGAAATCCAAGAGTGACATTCTTCAGCACACAGCAAGTATGTCAGAAGACTGATATCATTGCAGAATAAATAATAAAAAAAAAAGGATACATTCCTGGAAGGTTCTTTTGTTTCTTAAAGTAAGATGGATTCATCTTGTGTTTGTTTTCCAATGTGCTTATACATATCTGTGATGATCCTTGTAAATAATCTGTTGGAAAACCTGAAATGAACTACTTTATAAATAAAACTAAAAAAGTTCAAAAATATTTTTTCTTTGCATCTGCTATTACCTCTGTGTGAGTAAATTCCTCTCTTGCTTGTTAAATATTGTCAAATCTCACCAGATATATTTTGTTCTCTCATCCCAGTACCCTAAATAGCCTGGTAGACATTTCACACTAGTTCATAGTTTAGTACTTAATCTAATTTATGTTGTTATCTCCTTTCAGTTTGCCTATTGCTTCTTACTAAAGGAAATATTTTTAATAAATGAAGAAACACCCCTGCCCAAACATAGAAACACCCCAACATAGTGACTTATGAAATATCACTATGAAAAGTGATAAAAGAATAGTGGCAGAAAAATCCCCATTGATATGGCCTATCACATTAGAGTAAGGAATTATGATTGCTTCTATCAACATTGGAACTGACATTAAGATCTGTATCCAAAGAGTGCTTTTGTCCTCAGTTTTACAGTTAGAGTCCTTTTCCTGCAACACAGGCCTTAGCTCAACTTTTACACATCCAGATTTTTCTCATGACTGTAGCATATCTGGTGACATGCATGGATAAACCTCTGGAGAATGATTTCTTGATAGTGACAATGTATTTTGATAGTTTTCAGCATGCAAAATTAAGCTCTTGTATCGATCTTCTCTAAGCTGGAGTGTGTTAACCCCAATTAGAGCTAGCAATCTTCAGCATATAACAACAATCTGTTGAAATAATAGATGTTTATCCTCCCCAATAAAATTTTATTTCTTGCCTTCAGAAGAGAGTCTGATGGGATACCTATTGTCCTACATCTTATTTACTTATTTAAAATAAAACTAGATAATATTTCTTTTGAAACATGACCTAGTTGTTGGGTTTTTTTTTCAGTTAGGCCTTTCACAAGCTTTCCTTCAGCAGTACCTTCCCAACACTCTTTGGGTATTGCCACCTGATTGTGTGTAGGAGCAACTCACTAGGCTAGAGAACTAAGATTAATTTCTTTATTTTAATATCAACGTTCAGAGAAGAAGTGGCTTCCTCACATTTACCAGCACAATTATCAAACCTGATGTGTGTGGAAAATACCTGGTTTTGCACATGAAGACTCTCAATTGATTTAAGTTGGCATGATGCTTCTAAATGGTTCTGTGGTGATTTAGGCAAGCTGAGGATCTGGCTGTTCTTATCTGTAAGAAGAAAACAGGTTTAAAGCTTAAAAGTATGAGCTCACCTTTCTTTGTGCTGAACATGCATTTATATAATGTTTCCAAAAATTCTGAAGAAAGGTTTGTCGGCTGCTCCCCCTACTCCAGCCTTTAGTGCCCTTGAAGAGCGGCAGAAAAAGTCTCAGGCCATGATGAAGGAAGCAACTTATTGGCAAAACAACTCTTCTCTGGAGCACCAGAGAAAATAACACTAGAACATCTGGTTTCTGTTTAGACCAGAAGCCCAGAAAGGTTGCCTTCCACTTAAGTTTGTCATTTAGGATATGCAAGCATCTATTTTTCCTTGGTTTCCAAAAGAAGTGAAGATGCTGTCACTGTGTAGGCTGTCACTCTGTTCACTCTCATTTTTCTCTTCTTAATAACTTTGGAAACACTGGCCAACTTCCAAATCAGACAGAGAGGTAGGTGTTTGAAAGATACAGACTTCTCACGTGGCTCTTGAGAATAGCAGCCAAGTAGAGAATCTACCTAATGTTCTCAGTGAAGATAGGTGATGGTGCAGGAACTCAGACAAAGATCAGAGAACTTGGGACCACTGTGTTATGAATGGCATAATTGGAGGGAAAAAAAACCAAAACAATGCAAATCAAAATCTTCATAGTCATTGTTTATAACTTTTTTTAGAGATCAAGAAACTTACAAATTATGTTACTTACAGCTGACAGTCTGATCCTGTGACTTCCAATAAGGCACGAACACTGACTCAAGTTTTCCCCACAGTTAATAGACATAAATGTCTTTTTGCTACATGGACAACCTAGTATATAAAAAGTATATATAAAAATTAATTTATTTGAATTCAGCTAAAACAGAAAAGAGCTACATCTGTTGGAAATTAGGATTTTGGGATTTGGAGTCTCACATTAGATCAATAGGTAAATGTGGCTCAAAATTAAAAGCGTTCCAACCATTTGAGTATAACCTTGCTGTATAGTCTGAGTTTTGGCTTCCATTTCCTCACTCATTTTCTAATGAAAATTTCAATTTCTGGACAAATCTGGGGACAAGACACCTATCTCTTTTCTATGTTTTTGAGTCCTGTTTCCCTACACCTTATTCTGCAGTTCTGAGGATTTAATCCTTACCTCACTGTCCCTGCCTTTTTATTCCTTCCATACATTCTTCTCTGTGTTGGTCTGCTACAATTATTTATGAGGCAATAAACTAGACTAGGACAAAAGAAAAATAACTTTTCTGAGGGTTTTGCTTTTATCTTCTAGTCTTTTAAAACCTGCATGGTTGTCTGACCTGACTCAGTGTGCCCAGCTGAAGGGACAAGCTGGGGCAGCTTTATGTTAGGGAGGTGAAGAGACATTTAAGTTTACCTGATCTCTGGGATGTAGCCACAATGTTAGAGGGGGACACTAAGCAATGTATGCCTATGCTTGTTGAATTTCCTGAGAAAATCACTGTGAAATTTGTCCTCTCCTATGGTGGACAATCTTAATCCAGCATTTATTATACAAATGCCCGAGATTTGGAATATGTTAATACAAAAGTGAGCAAACTGTGATTGCAATTATTTTCTCCAATATCTATTCATTTTAAAGCTCATCCATATTATCTGTTTTGGTGTTCATGATTAAAAATAAAAAATTGGAGTAATGAGTAAAATTTCCTGTGTATGGATAATGAATACCTGCTTTGAAGAAAGACCTCTGTATTCAGATCCTGTCCCCTCTGTAAAACACTCCCCATGGCATACTATTATGTTAAACCAATAAAGAGGAAAATGGTATGCCACGCACATGTGAGCTAATAACAACTGGCATGCAGAACATAAACACCACAGTGGGTCACACTCAGGCAGACTGGCAAGCTGCTGTGCTAGCTAAGTTTCCAAATGCCTGAAGATAATTGCCCCAGTATATCCATGCAAAACTTACAAAGAAAAAAATAAGATTATCCCAAGCATGAAACTAGCTGGAAAATTACTCAGCAGTGTTATTGAAAACTCGTTTTACTTGCTGTGATATTTAGCTAATATGATTAGCGACATTAAGACGGAGACTTCTGCCATAGTTTGGAAATAAACTCCAACCTACATATCACAGTAGGAAATTTATTTTGTTCTGTAACATATCAGCATTTCCTGCCTGCATGAAATCTCTTAGGCATCCACCTCTGCTTCCTTGCATCACTAGTGTCAATTCTGTACTTATTCACGAGCGATGTATAGTTCAGAACCTCCACACAGTGAGAATGGTAAGAATGGTAAAGAGAAGCATTATTCCAATAATTAATTGCATGGAGCAAAAGTGAAAATATTTTTTAAAAAATTATTTACAAGAGATCTGCATGCACAAAATATTATTTTCATGCTGAGATAATTTTCAGGCTTTTGCATAGGTGAAGTCTATTTTATTTATATGAGCATATAAGAGATTGAAATGCCGATGCTTATATTTAATAAGATATAAAAACAGTTTTCCCTTTCTTGAAGTTATTTCCTTACATTTCTGTCCTCATTGACCATACCATCTTCCTGGTTAATTTGGTAATTACACCTTCCTCTTTCATACAAAGCCTATAATAATTACAATGTTTAAAATGAAATAATAGCATGTAACTATAGCACCCGGGGCCTGTGGCTGTAACAAAGACCTCATGTGTTGAGGTCTTTGAAAGAAAGCACAGAACAAAAAATTAGTTTTCCCTTTCAGAGTCTCTCAAGAGAACACATTGTAAGGCAGGAGATAACAGATAATACATACGTATGGGTGGGCTGCAAGAGAAGATAGCAAGTAAGGAAGATGTGTATAAAGATCAAATTATCTCTCAATGAGGCAGTGTCCACTTTGATACTCTAAGTACTGTAGCATCTACTAACTTGAAGATCCAGAGGTTAAAACACCATTTTCTAAAAGTGTATTTGAAATCAACCTTATAACAGGTGACAGTTTATGAATTTAGTTCACAGAAGGCAGAAACTTTTCAAGACTGTTGGTATGTTTGCGGGAAATCTAAGGAGTAATAGGGAACAGTTCAACTAAAGCACCCAAAGACTTGAGTGGGAAGGAGGTACACAGACTTCTTGTACCAAAGAATGGAGAAAAATAGTCATCTTGGAATAGAGAGAGGAAGCTACCTGGATTAGAAAATGGGTGTAATTCTGCCTAAGTCTAGCCAGTTGGAAGGCTGGGGATATGCATGAAATCCCACCTACATTTTTCTCATTTACAATTTCTAGAGATGTTCCTTTTCATTTGCAGTTTGCAGCCTAGAATTCAAGCTCTGTCTGGAACACATGGCATTTTAAAAAGGAGTGCCTCATTTGGCACTATTGTTTTTAACAGAGCTTCAATATCTCCCTATGTGCCTGTGTGTGTATAAACATATACAAGTTGGCATTTGGTTCTAGAGACCATAATTCAGATCTTCTCATGCAAACCAAGAGATTCTTGAGGTCATCCTCTCCCATTCCCTTCACAAAGCAGGCTGAGTTAGATCAGGTTGCTGGGACATTTGGCCAGTAAACTTTTTAGCATCTCCAAAGGCAGTGATTCCACAGCCTATCTGGGAAGCCTGCTCAGACATCCGGTCATCTCCATGGTACCTTTTCCCCCTCTATGTCTAAAGAGAATTTCCTCTTTTCTAACGTGTGACCATCATTTCTTATGCCATCAGTGCATGAGATCTTTAGTATTCTTCCTCTGGCAAGGGCATGGCTCTGTTAGCTCTGCTTCTTTATATTTGGCAGCTGCAGAGAGCAGTAAGATTTCCCCTTCACCTTCTCTTAAGGCTGAACAAACCTGGTTCTTTTGGCTTCTCCTCTTATGCCACATACTCATCTTGCCAGCTATCCTCTGGATTTGTTCCAATCCTTCAAAATCTTTCTTCCAGAGAGGTGCTTCCAACTGGAAGGTGCAAATGCAGCCTCAAAAGTGCCAAATAAAGTGGAATAACAACTTTTGATCTGCTACAATTAATTATGGTGCACAGTGGCACTGCTTCAACAGCATTGATTTGAAACTACACTTATGTTGAACAATCTGTATCCTAGTGGTTATAACATTCTCTGGGGGACATGACAGTTGTGGTTTGCATTGATTCAATAAGGGAGTCATCTGAATCTCTCTTCTACATCCTGACTGAACATTACAATCATTAGGTTTTGTATCAAAGGGAAGCTGTACACTTGGGATGCTGACTAGGGATGCTAGGTGTGCTCTGAGAATGGTTATTGGATCATGATGTCAAAATAAGTGCAGAAGCATCTGTTGTTTTTATATTGATCTGATTTAGGTAAGAGAAATGTATTTGTTGACTTAGTACTGTGAAGGCAGAGATACCTCTGTGCGTTCTGGATTACCAGAAAAGTCCATGGATTTACCAAAGGAATATAGGTAGCTCCAGGATTAGGCAGGATCTGAAAAAGTCTATTCAGAATAATGTGTCTTTATCATGTAAACCTAAATTCTTCTTAAATCTTACTCTTGAGCTACCTCTGATTGCTTTCAGCTTGCACTGCCCTCAGGGATATCTCAAAACACAGCTTATACACAGGCACAAGCTTTCTCCCAAAAAAGGCAGGAGACTGACTCTACCAAATAGTCAGTACATGCAAAAGGACAGGCAAGAAAAATGCAGTATTTGAAGTGCCTTGAGGCTTCCCAACATCTTAGGTCACTAGACAGCATCTTTCCAAGTGCTTCTTGATAATAAGCTCCCCATCAATTTTTTAATGTATTGAACTCCACCCTCAGCTGGTTTCTGACTGAGTCTCTCCTTTCTACATGGAGCAGATGTACTTGTGCCTACTGAAGCAGTATGGTGTTGCCACTGAGTTGCAGGAGAAGAAAATGAATCTAATCTCCAGTTTAATACTCCCAGTTTTGCAATCCCCTTTCTTCAAAGCAGAGATGTGCCACTGACGGCCCATGCAGAGCCCAAGGCAAAGTTAAAAGTGACGGCAGTGGTGCCTTGGGCACATGTTGCTGTGGCTGGGGAACCTGCTGAGCCTTGGCAAGCAGAGCAGGTGCTTAGAGGGGTAGTTGTGCCAAGGGCTCTGAGCTACTTCAGCCAGCCACATTGCTATGCCATTTAATGTGAGGTCAAACAACATCTTCAGAACAGACCAGGATTTTATCAGTCCCACAGTCTTGTTCTCGGTCAAACTCTCTCATGGGTATGGTTGATTTTCCTTTGAAATAAATCAAGTTTGACTTCAGTTACACGTTTTTAATTTACCTAAGACTTTATCAATGTTATCAGCTCAGGAAAAAAAAGCATGTTTTGGTATGAAATTGCATACAATTTAATCCTTTATCTCTGCTCTAAGGAAAGTACTGACTAAACAGAAACACCGGACAACAGTACATGAGAGTCCTGTTGCTTATTTGTTGCATTTGTATGCATTACTGTCTGGGAAGATTTGAAGGGTGGACCTCCTCTTATCCCTCTGCTTCAACTACAGGCAGGAAAGTGCTTCAGCAGTAAGTCACGTTTCTCTTGTTTACTCTCATCAAGACCTTTGTGTTGCGTAACTCTTTTGTTTTCCACTGTTGTAATCTCTGATGCACACGGATCCCAGACAATGTAGATGACCCGTGTGGGATGCATGAGGTTCCCTGTCAAGATATTGTTGTTCCTTGCTGGCTGGCATCCAGGTTTAGTACTAAGCTGAAAAAAAAATAGAAAAAAAAAGAACAATGGAGATAATTTTAGATGCTGTTGGGAAAAAGAATCTAGGACACTGTCCATCCCAGCCCTTTGAAGCACACCCAAAAAGCAGTTTCCTGACTTTTTCAGGGATTCCCAGATTTTCACAGCAACTTAGGCAACCAAAGCTGACACCACCTGACTAACATTTGGCTAACCCTTTGCAAACTCCTTCCAAGTGCAAGCTAAGAAACAGAGTTTGGTGTCCTAAGTTAGAGCCTGACTGTGTGCGCATTGAGCACAACTGGAAACAGCTGGAGCATGGATGTTGGTACCAGAGGTGCCAAGGCAAATCCACTGCACTGATTTCCTGAAGGCCACTACCAGCCATATTCTGCAGGCAACAGTGACCTAGGCCTGATTTTAATTTTGCTAGACAAGCGCCTCCACTAATACTGAAATCCCTGCTACTAGGTCCTCTAAAATTCTGTTAATCACTGACTTTGTACACCTATTCATTATTTTGATTAATAGCTTAGTTACATGACTGTGTTTCAAAGACCTCATTGAGGTATTACTAGCTAAACTGATCACTAATTCCAATCCTATATATTGCTGTTTCTGTGTAGATGTGATGTTTAATTGTTCAAAAAGTGTAGGACACCAGTTTCTCAAGTCAAACTCTGGGGCGTGGGGAAGGCCTTGCCCCTTCTACACCTTGGGGTTTGCATTTTGCTTGAATGGCTTCTTTTTTGAGAGTTCTTTCCATATGTTTAGAAGATTCACATTCAGTCATTGATGAAATGTTTTCCAGTGCAATTTGCATTTACATAGCAGTTTGTGTACAGAAGGATGCCATGATGATTTTGATCTACTGACAGGTGTAGCCAAATGTAATGTTTACCAGTGCAGTTACCTTTAGTTCCATTTTTTAAAGTTGAAAAATTTTGCAGTGTTGCTTTGGGTCACACCTTGTAAATTTTTGTCTCATTAGTTAAGTTGTTTTTTTCTAAAATAATAGAATTTTCTACGTGATAAAATAGCTTTCATTTTAACATCATGTAATTGAAATACTTACTTTTAAAATTTCAAATAATATTTTGGTAAAAAGGTTATTTTTGAGATTTTTGAAATGAAGTCACTATGTCTCATGTAAAAAGACCCCAATCCAGTTGCAACTTATTTTATTTTTCATGTCATCACAAACATATAAAAATGAATAATAAGTAGATCATAAATTTTTCTTTCTGATTTAACCAGATAACAAAAAGCACCCCCACAAACCTACTCTCACCAGTCCAGTCATAATTTGTTAACATACACTTTCTCTTTGGGCAAAAGCTTTGAATTTGTATGATCGGATTTAATATTGTGGGTTTGAAGGCAGGTCGTGTTTTTCTCTCTCTCTCATTATGATGTCAAACCATATCACAAAACTTTTTTCCATCATTTAATGTAAAGGTATTGGGGTGGAGAGTTAAAATGAAGAGCTTGAATGGCATTGCACTTGGAAAGTGAGCAAAAATTATCAGAAGGATTTTAGCTGGAGTTCCAAGCTGGAAAGCTATTTCAGCATACACCAGTCTTCAAGGATTTCAACAGTACCATGAGACTCTCAAAATTGTTTGATACATAATTTGGTGAAATTTGAAAGCTTTTCCTTTGCAGATGTTTTGATTATCTGACTATAATAATTCTTTGACCTTAACCTAAGTAGATAGATATTGTATGTTTCTAATCAGTGTGTGCTTATGTTGTTTCCATTTTATTTTTTTTTTTAACTTGTATGCTGTAATTTAATAAAAACCTATGCTTAAAAAAGTACCAAACTTTATTAATCCACTTAAAGGCTTAACTGTCTATAAAAATGTGCTATGTAAATTGGACTTCTTCCCTTCTTCAGTCATCATGGCCAAGCACATAAAGCTTGGGGAAATTTATGCATTTTGACCATCTCTAAATCATTAGAGGCCAAACCAATTTAAATAGCAATCAGTGACCAAGAACACCCTTTGCTCTCTGAAGGTTTGTTTTTTTTCCTTGGTATTCTAATTATTCAATTCAAGCTTGTTAGGTTCAGCTCTGCTGGATGCTTTGCAGTTTGAATTCATTCTGCCTTGTTTAATTTGCCTTTTTTCCTTTGCCATTAGATTGCTAGCTCTCAAGATGAGAACAGAGTACTAACTCACCACTGCATAATATGAACAGAAGCTGTTTCTTAAACTATTAAAAAAGATAGGATGATCCTTTCGATTTCACACTTGGGACAGAGTTTTTGTGCCTTTTTAATTGCTTTCCAGACTGGGATCATTATGCTTAAGATTTCCCACTTGTAAGACTGAACTCCTCCCATTTTATAAAGTGTTTAGAGGTCTTAAAAAACCCCAGTCTAACATATGAAGTTTCCTTGTATTAATTTTTCACTGACCTCGGTGGAGTCAAAGTTTGTCTCTGAGATATCCGGAGGTGATCACAATGGAAATGGGAAGGAACTCACAACAGATCTGAAAGTTATTTTCAGAAGTGGCATCTCAGAGTGGGCTGGAGGAACAAGCATATTATTCTCAAAATCTATAAGAAACTCAGCTCACTGAAACCCCAACCTTTTAATAGTCTACCACTTTGGAAATTGCACAGGTTTAAACCCTCCTCATCATGTTTATTCTGTTTGAAATGTTGACAGAGGCATTTAACTCTGGTGTGGCTTTTACTATCAATTATTATGTCCCTTGTGTAAGATCTGGTCTCTGAAGTCATCGCTGGGAAGAGGTAGAAAAAATCTAGTAGTGGGCAGATTTTTTATGACTGTGTCACTCAGATTTATGATATTACAGCTTCTATATGCAAAAGATGCATCTTTTATGGCAAGATAGCTTTTCTAATGTCTTGAAGTGTCCTGAACTCATTACAGCTTTTGACTTGTTCCAGCCTTCAGATTAAAATGGTTCAGGTTACATCATTTTAAACTGCACAAAGGGTCAAGAGACCGTATCATTTCGATGAGGCCACAGTTCATTTGCTTTGGCTCAGGAAAGCCAGAGGATGAAATACATATTAATGCTCACAGTTTGAAAGAAGGATTGCAGCCTTGATATTTCAATGAAGTGAAACATTTCATACATGATGCAGCAAAACAGTCACTGGATTTTTGCCAGTTTGAAGGAGATGGAGAGGAAGAGACAATGTAAAAAAAAAATTAAAAAATGCACCTGGTACCTAATTTTTTTAAAAAAAGTTTTCATTATGGGGAAAAGCAATATTTGCTTTTTGCTTCATGGAGTTGAAATCAGTCCATTAAGAGGGTGGGAGAAAAGATTAATAGATAAATTCAGCGTACTGACTCCTTCACATAGTTAATGTGCTTCATTTTACCTAGGTGATGAGCTGCATTTGCACTTACAATGAGTGGAAAGGGAGGAGGTGAGGTTAAATATGTGGTATGGGGAACAAAGTTAATGAAAGCATATTACAGGATTTTACAAAAAACATATATTACTGTTCATTTAATATAGTCCTTGGGACAAATACATCCCTGGTGTAATCTCATTAAGCTAATGAGATCACATCAGTGATAAATTTGGCTCTTGTATTTGAAGTTTTAAAATGGTGGTGGTATCATAATTTTCTTCTTTGCTTAGAATGTGAATGAACATTGGAAGCCTGAGAAAAAAGAGAAGTTTTAAGGGTGGTGGAGACCGGTGAGATAGGGGGGATGGAAAGTATAATATTGAACCAATTCATTTTTAGCTCTCATTGTTCTTGTCAAAACTTTTAAAGTTTCAAGCTTTGCACTTCTGTATGTGAAGGAACTGTTGCCATCTGAAATCCAGAGTCTTAAGTTCTAAGGTACCTGCCTTTCTCTAAGTAGTGCTGAGGTTCACCTTTAGCCATGAAAGACACCTTCAAAGTTATCCTCAGCTTCTGATCTTAACTGAGCTTTAATACCTGGTCAGCATTTGAGTGTCTAAGATGCACACAGCTTGGATGGTGCCTCAGGTAGCCACTGCTGACCATCCCACAGCAGATTTTCCAACTGAAACAAAAGCTTCCCATCCTCTAAAATATGGCTACTCAGAAGCACTATTCATCTACTTATGTCTCCTGTGAATGTGATGCATAAAATACTCATAGCGTACTCTTCCTCTGTTGATTCCTGGTCTTTGTCCTTGACAGTGGCATGTTCAGCAGTAACAAGCTGTATCCAAGACCTTTCTTTGATGGCAGGACTTCAAACTGAATGTTGTGAGAGCTCCAGCCATTAAGTTGTTGGATTTTTATTTCATGTATTGATGAAGCAATTGGTGGAGCAGTTGCTGGAGCTGAGGCTTGCACCAGTATCTTGGGTACATGTCTTAGGAACTGGGAGGCAGCAGCTCCTTCCATCTGTGGTCTAATGATGAGCAAAACAAATTCCTCTAACTGGGAAAATGTCTTGGACCAGTAACATAATATTCAGTGACAAACTGCTGAAGGTAATCTCTCTAAAGTGAGTTCAGATTTCTGCCTCTCTGAAGTTACAAGAGAAATTAGATTCAAGTCTCGTAAAGCACAGGTGAATGACCCAAGGAAGCATCTACTTGATGGTTTCTCTGTCTTCCTGTGGCTTCTCACTGACACAGAAAACTAGACAAAAATGCCCTTAGAGTAAATTCATGGCTGACAATCTGTCTCACTGCAGAGGAACATCAACCCTGTGCTTCACATGGATCATGTCAGTGTGACAGGAGCATCAGCACTGATTTTCATTATTACTCTGTAAAACTGTGCATAGTCCTGCTTAGCTAGTTTTTGAGGTATCTGGCTATCCACATATTTGGGGGAAAAGAGAATATATCTGCAGTGTAGCAATTCTCTGATTATTCCTGTTTGCCAGAACCAAGAAGCAATCCAGGGATTTCTAAGAGTTATGCCAGCAAATCAAACCTAGCTTTGGGGTGAGCTCAGTAAGATTCCATATAAAATAAATTACACTTCTGTGAAATTTATCCTAAAACCTGCACAGTTATAATACCTCACTATTTTTTAATTACCCTACATTGCTCCTTTTTTTTCCTTAGTATATCTTTTAATGGTTTAAAAATACCTGCAGATTTTTTTCCCCCCAATATTTTCCCTTAAATATTTACAGGAATTTTCCAGCTGAGATATCATAACATTATTTTCTTCCATCCTACCTTCTTGTTCTACTCCAGCAGTCTCACAATGAGCTTGTTCTCAGAATGCACACCCAGCTGCACTTTCCTTTTATTACTTATGACAATCTTCAGAGTGCACAGGAGACTTTTTTTTGCTAGACCTTATTCTTCATTTGTCATGACAATAACACAATGCTCAAGACCTTAATAATCTGATGTAATTTTATTTTTGCTATCAATAATAGATCAGACACATTCTCTCCCCCTTCCACCCTGCCCTCACTAAGGCGCTTTTGAATTTTTCAATAAGATATGTAAAAAGAGAATTATTTTGATTGTTTTACCTGTTATTAAAATAATGTGATGTTAATTTCTGTTTCACTTTAGTGCCTCTGCTATCATTGTGAGGTAAGTTATGTTATGTATTTATATCTATATCTTCCATTTTTCTATTCAGCTGTATTTTGGTCTAGAGTGAGGCTGATTCAATTTGTAATGTCTATTCCTAGACAAATGTTGAGATATAATTTTATTTTATTATTAATTCCAAAACTGACTGAAGTTTTTACCAAATATGTGGAGACTGATGGATATGCTCTACCTAAAGAGCATTGAAATATTGTCCTCTGATTCAGACCTGTGATTTTTTTATTCTGCTTTTAACTAAAACAACCTTAGAAATGAAATACAGTTCTGAGATTATCAGTATTTTCTATCAGACTTTTTAAAACAAAACATCTCTTTACCAGGGCATTTCCTCACTTTTTTTTTTTCCCCATATAAAAAATGTTTTCTAATATAAGAACATAATTATTGGAAGCTGCTTATTCTACAACAGAGCTGGTAAGGTCTTGTAAGGTGTAGAATTCAGTTGAAATCAATGATCCTAATCTTTTCAGGAAGAACCTTGGCCCCAGGGAAAACTGGGGGGCAAGAGCAGGGAAATCCTGGTGCTCCTCTGCAGGCAGGAAGGCTCCTGCCTGGACCTCAGTGGTGTCCCACCAGCTCTTCCCTCCTGATGACTGTATCAGGTTTAAGGTACTTAAGTAAAAGAAACAAACAAACAGAAAAAGAGGTAAAAGGGCATTCTTGGAGCTCAGATAGTGATGAGAAGGGAAAAAGCATGCTATCACAATCCTGGGGGAGATATATGGTTACCCAAAAGTGGAGGTAAACAAAAAGCCTGGGTGAAATTTGTCTCTCTTTGAAATCTGTTGTTTTTTTTTTTTTTTTTTCTCCCCTTTTGACATGGTGGGCCAGGGAGTTAAGAGCATGGGAATGCTTTATTTTGTCTTACTGAATTCAACAGCATTTGTGGGTTTAATTTCTTCACATAATAGATGCTCCATTTCTCCATTTTAAATGCTTTAACATCTACAAGGCTCTCAATGTAGATGAATGAACGCTGCTATCATTCCAAGCACATCACTTTTATATCTTGTCAGACGGTTACAGTTATTAACAGCAGCATTTAAAATTCCCTTTCTTCCTTGAAGAAAGCCCCAACTATAAGATAGAACAAATTACAAGTAGTATGTATAGTGCAGCAGTGCTAAAACTGCTGTCAGCATCCCAACGTGGCCATATGTCTGACATAAAGTACACAAAAGAAAGTGTTGAGGATTGGAGCACAGGCTAATGATAAGTAGGCTGGTTAAACAATAAACCCCTCAGGTGAGCAATATACATTCTGTCCTGTTTTTCTTACTTTGTGCTGCTTTAAATCAAAGTCCACAGGTCTGCTATTGCTGGGAGGTTGGACATGTTGTCTGCCAGTAAACAGGCCCTCTGCCAAGAAACTAGAGCTCACTCTTGGTAAAGGAAGAACATTGTTCACTAAAATAGTTTGTCTTTTGATGCCAAAGGAAATCAAATTGTAATCAAGGGCTGAGAACGGACTGAAGTCATAAAGGCTGGCTTGCCTCAGACTTTGGCAGCCTCACTTGTTCCCAGGCATATTAAATATAATTTACGTTTGCAGAGGGGAGAGGCTTTATTGCACTGGAAATTTGTTTTAAATAACACTTAAGTGAAGCACTGTCAGAGGCAGACAGGGATACACTTCTACTGTCATTTAAACTGCTGAAAACCCAGAATATGTTCATGGTCTTTGCTAGATTTGTTCTGAATGTGAATCTGTGTAAATGGATATTTTTGGTCGATGTTGATGAAACAATCACGTTTCCTAGGTTCTGGTCACCCATGCTGAGTGGAAAGTTCATGATGAAAGGCTTACCTCAGTTAAAGAAAATATTTATATGTTTTTCTTCTATTTTAGCATGCATGTGAAAATTCAGATTAACTATAAATAACAGTATTTAGATGAAAATAAATGCATTTAGGACAGTTGAATCAATTATATCCTTGATCTGCAATATATGGAGTGAAATAAATTTTACTGATAATTCATGTTTTAAGAAGTTAAAGTTTAAAATATGTACTTTATGATTTCAGAAAGTAACTTAAGAACACTTCAAACTAAAGGAAAAATATGTTTTTTATTTTTCTATATGAAATTTATCTTTTGGAACAGTAAAACTAGCTTTTATTTCACCATGGATTTAAAAACTAATTTAAATATAGCCTCTCCCAAGAAGTGATAATTCTACTTTTCAGCATCTTGTTCATAAGTAGCCAGCTAAGGGAAAATGTTGTTTTAATTTTTTGCACACTTTTGGATGAGATATTTTTCTTCTAACCTGACACCATAATGTAGGTTACATCTGAAATGTGTTTTACAGATTTGTACTGAGTCAAAGCAATGGAATCTGCCAACTAAAAAGTAAAAAGTCTTCTATGAAGATCTCATTTACAATCACATTCACTCCTTTGTTTTGCAGCTTTGTCACACTGCATATAGCATTTGTCAGCAAAATAGTTTTAGCTGCATATGTACTATGTAAAGGGAAACGGCCCAAGGGAAATCATAAGGTATAATTAAACTACCAAAGAAATGGTTGAGTAGCTGCTTCTTTAAAATGTAGGGATTTTTTTTTCTTTTGCTGTTTCAATCTTTCTGCTGACAATACTATTGAAACAGCAGACTTCTTCCTTAGAATGGAAATATTTACATAAGTTTGAACAGCTCACCTCTCTTCAAGCAACAATTGACATTTGAAGCAATTTAAGGTTAATTCTGTCAAAAGACTAGGACAGATCATTGACCCTGGCAACCAGTTTGGAGGTCTAACACTATGCCTTGGTGCTTGAGGGACCAAACAGGCGTCTGTCTGATAGGTTTCTTAAAGCTCTGCCCCTGCATGTATTTACCTAAGCTTTGATGATGCCTGACATATAAATGACTAGCTTAGTGCCCAAATTCTGTCGTCTCAGAGTAACCTAAAGCCTCATGACTAAGCTTTTTCTGGAGGCTCTTTTGAAAGTGTGTGTTGTTCATGTCTTCTGTATAAGCTAGCTGATTTAATTTGACTCAGGGCAGTGGGGCTTAATAAGAGGCAAGGCGTTTAGGAAATGTGACCTGCATTTCTCACCATTGCCTCAGTCTGTGTGTGAGTCTAACCTAAGGCACTTAAAAATAACTTGGTGGAAATTTAAACAAAACTGTCTTTTCCTGAAGATGGGACTCCCCCTTTTCCAGAAAAAGAAGGGCTAAAATTTATAAAAGAAGGCCTTATTTTCAGAACAAAATTACTTAGACTGTACTATTGATATTCAATCATTTGACACAAAATATTAGGGTTTTTTAGTAAAGAAATGAGACTAAATCACTGCAGAAGTTCTGAAAGTACCCTTACTTATGATACCAATGGTTATTTCAATGGGAAGATGACAGGGTAAAATTTTTTACATGGCAGCATAAAAATACCAGGACTATCAGCTGTAACCCATGGCAGCCTTTTTTCCCAGCTGTAACACACTTTTAGAAGATATATGATGAGGGCCAAGAAACTACAAAAGACAGGAGGGTGACTGAAGAGGTAAAATGCTATGACATTAAGACATGAACTAAGCTTCCTGGCACTTCTGGCAGCCACAGGCACTCCCGAGGATTTGACAAATTGGTGGGTGCTTTTATCTAGTCCACGTCAGCAAACAATACCACATGGCATCTGAGCGTGGGCTTTTGGGACTAATTAATGCAGGACATTGCTACCAAATTCAATCAGACTAGGAAGTCATTCCAAGAAGTAACTGGAGAGACCTGAGTACGTGAGTTCCCTTATGTGCCTGCAGAAATTATGGTGCTATGTGAGCTTGCACCTGTGGCTCCTGCAAAGAGCTGCAGCTCAGATTCTCTCTGAAGTCATAGAGAGGCTCTGAGACAGACCTGCTCTCTCTGAAGAAGTCCACCCAAGGAATTGCACAATTCCACAAAATTGCTTCAGGATTCAAGTCTGCCTGCAATATTCCCCTCTCTAGCACAACACAATCCTGTATCGTAGTTTCCAAGTGTTATCTTTCTGTTGCTTTTTTTATCCTTCCCTTTCAGTCGATGTGACATAGTATGTTCAGAAGTTAACAGGACCATTTGTGTATTTCTTGAAATAGGAACAGACTGCTTTAAAAGTTTTTACTTTTATATCTAGATAGGTATATAGATATATAGATAGACATAGAGATATTTATACTTTGATTATGTTTTCTGCTTTCCCTTTGTATTGTCTTGTAAACACATTGTGGACGTGATCCTCCATTTTTGAAAACAGTAGGAGAAGCAAATGAAAAGCTCATCTCTATTGTTGCAGTTTTCTTAAAAAAGATTTATGCTTTTGAAAATCTTCTTTGAAATACACATATTGCAAATAAAATAGGAACAGAAAGAATATTTCTATGCCTGAACTATCCCATCCACTCAACCACTCATAACACTAAAAACCTGGCAGACGGATATAAAGACAGCTCAGCTGAGTGTGAAAACAAAAATGTGTGAGAGGTTTGAAGCTTGCAGCCTGATACTTCCACTGACTCACCATTACCTTGTCTGTAGATGCTCACTGGCAAATCAGCCAGCAAAAGCCCATCATTTGTTTGGGAACGGAATGTCTTACGATGTTCTTGCAGTAGGAAATCGGTCCTACTACTGCTGAAGAGACTGAGCAGCCTATTTCCATCACATTACACTCTTCTGTTGGGCTTTTCTTTTTTCTTCCCAGAAGACCCAAAGCCAGTCAGGTCAAAGTTAACAGCTGCTGAAATTGCTCTATGCATTTTAGAGGAGACATGAAAATAAATGTGTGCCAGAATTTTGGCCGAGATTGTGATGAACGCATTTTGACAAAGAGATCCTCCCCCCAGACTTATTTCACATGCTAAGAGTTAGCAATATGGGAAAAGAGGGCTGATGGGGGTAGAATTTCTAGCCTGTCACCTTAACAAAGGACTTTTGGAAATGTATTGCCTCCTTGGGAAAGGGATTATCCTTCACGAGGTTTAGTGTCAGATAAAGTACAAAAGATGGTTAAACAGAAAAGTCTGTAAACAATAATATTTTAAGATTTGCAACAATCATAACAATCATATTCATTAATATAAATCTCTAAATTAATCATCATTCCTAAGTGAAGAAATTATTTTTCAGCAGTCAGGCAATCAGGTGACACAGACCCTGTAGTCATCTCGCTAATTAAAACCATCCAAAATTTCTGTGTGGATATATATTGGTGTAGATGGGCATATATCTGTATTGCACCTAAAATTAAACACCTCTCTCTATAATCATAAAATATAATTTTAAATAATTTTTCTTAATTAAAATACAATTCAGGTGAAACAAATGTCTGTTACTTCTGCTACAGGAGCAAACACTTTCTTTCCTTGTGTTTGTCTGAGTTGGAATTAAGTGAAATACAGCATCTGAAACAGGATGCACTGCAAATAACCAGTTCATACAACCTATTGAAACCATAAGCAGGCAAATGTTGGTTTTCAGCTACTGAAAATCCAATGCCATGAAACGGTGAAAAAAAAGAACAGCCTTAACATTCAATAAAACAGGAAAGAGTCCTCTTGATCATTGATGCAAAAAATTGCATGATTTCAGCCAAAGTAAATTTAAACAAACAAATAAACAAATCCTTACTCCAGATCAGGTGCTTGTTCAAGGAATATCAGAAACCATGTCAGACAAAGCATAAAAAATTCAGGAGACTAATTTTGGAATATGCTGTCAAAAGCAAATGTGAAAGACTATTCAAAGGCAAACATATCTGTTCACTGTGATGCATTCTAGTACAGGCTATTCAATTTCTTGTTCAAGCTCAAAGGCCCTAAAATAAAAACCTAAACTCAGTGCCCATTTCTTTGCCCACAAACATACAAATAACTTTAAAGAAACATATTGTACCCATCCAATAACTTTCCCATGAATATTTTCATTTTTAAGCATTATTGTTTAATTGCCAAGTCCTCAAATGTGATGAATCTGGGTGATAAATGGAAGTTTGCAAAACAAGGGAAATTTTAGCAAATTTGTGCACTTTGGAGTCGCAAAAGATAAACAATATCAAAAATCCTTTTAAAAACCTCTAAAATAAATCCTGTGATCCAAATGTTAATAAACAGTAGCAGTAGCAGTTTTAGGACACTAAAACCCTTGAATGTTATCCACAGACACTTTTTGCCTTTCTCTATGATAACAGAGAGTTCTGAATACCTTTGTATCTTCGTAAGACATAGTTTGCCTCATGCTCTGCAGTTCCACAAGAAGACACAAGGAAAAACAAGCTCAAAATTCAAAGAAAAAATATAAAAGTATGTTTTTTCTGCTTTATCAAGAAAGGATGAATAACTGTTGTGTACCTAATATGCAGAGACATCTTAGTATAACAAGATACAGCTTAACTCCTAGAGTCCTTGTTATTTAATCCATTTAGTTCTACCCAGGGATCACATGAATTTATGGAAACCCCCTGCTACCCTCTTTGTTGACTTCCATCCCTGCTGGGAGATCCCCATCTGCTGGGAAGCAAAAGTCTGTTCTGAACTTTACCTCATTTAGCAGAGTGTCACATGTAAATCCAACTTCTTCATTTATTACTTTGACAGAGCAGATGGCATTGGGCTTTTAAAAGACTGTAATGTTGCTTACAACTAGCTATATTTGTAGAAATAATAGTTTTAGCTGCTTGGATTCTAGTGCCTGATTTTTAAGAAGAGAATCTGACACAGACAATTAAATTTTTGAGCCATCAGTACTTAGTGATGCATCATAATTTAGCTGTTTTCAGAAAATCATATTGTGACCAAATAATCATTCATTAAGACAGAAAATACTTTTTTAATGGAAATTTGAGACTCGTGTTTGGTGGCTGATATGAGTGACTAGTTTTCTAATAGCCTTAATCACTGGAGTAGTTCTTTACTTGTTCATTTAAGCCCATTAATGAAAAAGTATGATGTTAAGTCTAATATCTACTAACCCTTGATGACTGTTTTGACTTCCAGCATTGTCCTATAAATAACTGTGAATGACATGCACTGAAAATCAAAGAGTATTATTTCACTGTGATTAAAGAGAACAGGTTCACCCAAGACTTCCTTTTCATCCAGTAAGACCACAGAGAAATTCATTGTTAGTTTGAGTCAGATGTAATGTACTTCAAAATGTCTTGTCCTTAAAAATCTTACACTAAATGCATAATGCAGGCTTTAAAAAGAACTTGAGAACTCAATGCCAGCCACTGGGTTTTCTTGTAGAAGGCACATAATGGGATAGGGAACATCAAGCACAATCATAGTACCTTGGGCTTGAAGACTACAAATAACATAAATTACTTGTTCTCAAGATCCAGTCCAGTGGTTTGTATGTTTTCTGTTTGTTTATAATTGGTGATAATTGAAAGCTTTTCAAGGCCTGAAAAAGGGAAGTAAACCTTACATGTCCAGTACTGACTGTGCTTTTCTAACTGAGAATATCAGCTGACTTGATGCTCCGTGAAATCCAAAGAGCCTGTATTCATCTGACACAACTGGGATCTTTGGTTATGTTCATGTTGGCTCTGAACCTTCTGATCACATTATAACTATTATGGCCAAAGGGCACTGGTTGTTTACGTGACATTTGTGGTCTGTCATGCAATCATCTTGTGTGGCTGCTTCGGGGTGAGACCTCATATGAGGTGAACAATCTGTGTTCTTTGCTCTGAATTAAACAAATTCCTCTAATATGCACTTCCTCAGTTCAATGTCAGGTGTTTTAAGGTATTTCTGTCTTGTGCATATGCTTAGGCCCTAATGTCAGATACCATGATTCACAATAGGTTTTTGCTTTTCTGATGATAAATAACACTGTTTAGAAACAAGGCTGTCTGTCCCCAAAGGGCTTTTATAATGAACTGCACAGGCCTCCTCTGCAACTCTGCTAGTGGAACTTCTGTGGTACAGCACACTGCTTTTATTGATCATCTGGAGAACATTATACCAGGAGGGGTTTGTCTCTCTGTGTAATTTCCTTTAATACATATTGCAACGTATTTAAAATTTCAGTTCGGATAATGGAATTTTCTTAAGCTTTACTATCATGCTGATTTTTCTTGACTTTAGTTGCAGATAATTTTTATGATTCTTGAGTTAAAGTTTAAAAACTTAAGCTTCATCTCCTGCATGAAAAAACCCTGGAAGATAACCCTAGTGGCAAATTCCTTTGCAATTATTTTCTGCAATAAGATATGCAAAAAAGTTATGCATTGCAGTAAAAAGCCAGGGAGCGTCTGTCCTTACTTGAAAAATCCCCTGAGGAAAAACTAAGGGAAATTGGAGTCAGATGTGGCTATTCCTGCTTTGGATATAACCTCAGGAACACACCTCACTCTTTTCAAGCAGCTCCAATGGAAAAGGACAGCAGTGATCTTCTCTGCCAATAAATGTGATAGGAAATCACAGGATAATTAGTGGCCTCTGTATGACATAATCCAGTTGAGAAACTGGGCTGCTTTGGGGGCAGTTTAGGTAGCATGAGGAACTGAGGCCCAGGAGAAAGAAGACATCTAAATCCTGCTGGTGCAAGCTCTGCTGGTGCATATACACACACATGGCTCTGCTGGTAAAACATAACTGTGGTGTGTTTGAGACAAAATAAAAATACTCGTCCTTTCTTGCATTTGTGAGGCTACAGATTGAACTTTAGTAAAAAAATTGTTATTATTCAGTAGTGAAAAAAAAAGAAAAGGTGAAATCAGGACTTTAGGTTTGTTTCCTAAATTGTCTAGGATTACAGTTGTCTCTTTTTTTGTAATTAGTACTTAAAGCAAATGCATAAAATGTAGAACATATTCTTTACATAAAGGGAAGAATATAATCACCCATGAAAGTTAACTCTGCCTGGAATTTAAAGAAAAAAGCAAAGAAAATCCCCAATGTGGTTGCACAAGGATTTGGAAAAAAAAAAAAAAGTTGGTAAGCCAGATGCATCCTTTTTTCAAAGGTTGTGTGTAGGCAGTTTATGGTATTTCGGTAATTCCTACCTTTGTCTGACTATGTGGCTGTGTGAGAATAGAAGTCTAAACAAGGAAAGCAATCTCTCTGTGTACAAGTGGTTAAAATTCATGGCTAGCAGGGAGCAGATTGCAACAGGAAAGCCTCCAGCCTGTCCATCTACCAGTACCCTACCACCAGCAGAGCTCCTTTTATTCCAGCTTCTCCCTATGGTTGCCTTCAATTCTTTTGCAAATCTTTCTCTCCCCTCACAAATTTATAGCCCATTGATGCCTTTCTGTGGGTGGCTTGAAACATCTGGATAACAATCCTGCAGTCTGTGTCCTGCACCCTTCCCTGGAACAATGGTGGGTGCAGGGCTGCCATCAAACCCAAAGGAAGAATGGGGCTGGTTAACTTGTACATGCACTGCCCACCCCCACTCAGGGGGCCAGGGAACGTGGAGGAGCTCAGGGCGCTACTTTGTCAGTCTCAGAAAAGCAGTTCCAGCCATTGTTACACCATGTTTCGTTAGGTTAATTCACTTTGGGGGATGCTGATTTCCTCCTCCTGGATGTCAGCCCCTTCCCCACCAGCAGCCACTTTTACAGGAGGTTTTGGGTTAGGTTCAGCCTGAGGTGGTTAAACTCACACATAGACAGCTTTCGTTCAGAGTTTTAAAATAATTAGATAGCTTGGATAAAGCTCCCTATTGAACTCTCAGTTAAAATATTTTAGAAGAAATGTCTGTATTTCAGTTATCTGAAAAGCTATCTCATTTATTAGAGATTTTTTTGGTTTAGGATAACCAGGAGAGAGAAGAAAGAGTGGAAAGAACCTTTCCTCACTTTTTCCTAGACAGTACAATCATTCTAGGAGATTAAATTAGGAGTTTACAGTTTCAATAAATATTGTTTGTGGTTTCCTTGTGGTTTTGTTACCCTTATATACGTATATCGGAGGGTTCAGTGACAGGCAAAGGAAGAGCATATTCTTCCTTTGTATTTATGTTATGCAGTGTTATTGCTAAATGATACAAGGTAAGTCAGAGTTACTTAACTATTTTACTGAGATCTCTTGAACACACCGATGTTTCTTTAACTTTCTCATTGTTAGACCACCCAAGTACTGCATGCCATGTCCTTCCTTGCAACCTGCAAGGACAGGAAGTGCCACAACTTACAGACCTTGGTAAATTCTCAGCAAAATTTTACTCCTGATCTAGACTAACACTCCCATTTTTGTATGTCAGGGGTAAGCACTTAATTTCCATAAATGATGTTGGTTTTGTTGACATTATGTTCTATTTTATAGCCACTATCTTAAGTTTTGGGAATTTTGCGCAGATATAGAGACTCAAGCCAAAGACTGAAATATGTCAATCCACTTATCAAAATTTGCTCATGCAGATGGGTTCCCTGATACCTTTTCTGCAACTTCCACCCTTCAACCAAAAAAAAAAAAAGCAGAACAACAAAAAGCTGCACCTCTGACTGTATTTGATGGTATTGTCCCTTGATGAAATTTCTTCCTAGCTTAATAACACATGTACACGAGCGTGATCTGCTTCATGCTATTGTGCTGGGATAATAGGTCTGTGACCTCAAATGACACACTTCAGATGCACCCAAGTGGCAAAGCAATAGTAGGATGACATACCAATCTTTTATTACCTGCAGAGCAGTAAATATGTCAGGTGATGAGGTTGATTCACTGTTGGTATGGGTGGGACATAAACTTGTGGAGAAACATATAAACGTATCTGACCCATTAAGAAATAGCTGCTTTTCTTCAGCGTGTGCTAAAGAACATTGATGGCTATTAGTCTACTTTTATTGAGAGGACTACTGGCAGGTGCTATAAGTCTCTCCAGAGAGCCTTGATGCAAAAATGATTAACTGGCTGAGACAGGAGTTTGAGCACACATACAATTAGTGTGTGCCACTGTAGTGAATTTGCAACAATTCCTTGTGTTGCAGAACTGCTCTGGAATCAAGTATTAAATACTGAGAACTAAAGTATTAGAACCCATTCTAAAGTGCCTTGCTTTCAGAAAGAATGATCTGTTTTCTGTCATTCTCAGAATATAAAAATTTACTGAGAAAATTGTTCGTCTGTCTCTAAAGAAAAAGCGCGTACACAAATGTTAAGTGATGTGCTACTCTGTGGAGAGTAGGATGGTGTTATTATTGAACAAAATGTAAGTTATATTTAAGAACATTGAAGAAATTCAGATTTTCAGATGTACTATTTATAGAGATGTGTTTTCACACTTCAGTATTGTCATTATTTTGTCAAAACCACCAAAAGCAACCCAACCATGACAGGCATTTAAATTAGATTAAGTATCAATTTCCAGCCAAAACAACTGCTGTAAAAGCTTACTAGTAATATATTTTTAGTCCTAATCAATTAATAAAAAATACTTTTCAAGGTGATGAATTGATTTATTTAGCAGCTATTAACTACAAATGAATGGATCCATCTATTAAGAGAAAGCAGAGGTGTATGTTTCAGTACTGTATGGAAAGTCTTCTCTAAATTCCTGCAGCATACTATTTCATTGATTGGCATCTGTCTGCACTTAAAACAAAGGGGAAAACAAAGGGAAAAGAATTCCCTGTGGCACATCCCCTGAGGACTGGGGAATTTCTTTCTTTTATCTATTGTGGATGTAAACACTACATTTCACCCTACCAAACTAAAGCTTTTGCTCCTGAAATTAGAGATGCTTTGTGCTTCTTGTCACATCCCAGCTCTCTGTGAAGAGAGGTCCTCTGAGGAGCTTCTGCTTATCTTGTTTTACTTTGAAACCTGTTCAAAGGAAAGAAGAAAGATCCCACTTAGCCTAGTTAGCCTGAGACTAGATCATTTGGTTTGCTTATGGAAAGGCTTCCCTTTAAAGATAAGAGCCCTTAGAATGTATCAGATAATTCGAGTTAAACTTTTGGGTTGTATGTCTTACTGTTGGTCTAAGTACTTCCGTGGCTGTCTGCTCTAGCATGTGAGCACATCACAGTTACTCAGTTTTGTCATTATAACACCCCAGTGAGATAAGAAAATGTCTTTATTTTGTGCCTGGGGAACTGAATCACAGGGTAGGTGAATAATCTTGCCTGAAGTCAAATGGAAACACTGTGGGAAGCTCTGTGGTTGATCCAGGGTACTAAAACTAGGTCTGGTGTCCCAGAGCTGAACTGTCTCCACAAAAACAACCTTTCTCTTTATTTTTGTCAGCTGCATCAAAACTTAGTAAGTGCTTTTTATTGAGAATTGTGATCAAATCATGCACAGACCTGAATGAGCATCAGTGAGGTATACAGCACTTTTAAGATACTACTCACATTGTATGCACATACACATTTTTGTAAACTGTGCATCCATTAACAGTGTGACTACATATTAAGAACTTAGACATATGAATAAATTTGCTTGGCTTCTAAGGCAAAATAAAACAATACATTCCATTAAAGTTCAGTTTAAAAGTTGTCAACTATTTTTCAGATTTTTGAGATAAGAATAGATAATGATTTACCACGATTAAGCAGGTTCACCTAATTTGCATTGCAATAATGGGATGATTTTATTACTGAATTTGCATTGTTTTAATACGTTAAAATACATGGTCTCTGCATTCTGGGGCCAAAGTGGAAGCATCTCTTGTAGTGAACAGGAACAGGATACAAAGTGATTACCCTCTCTGCCTACAAAAGACAGTGATAATGAGATTCTGGACTAACCTTTTATGTACACTTAGCAAGAACTAGAACAAGCTAGGATCAATTCTTCAACTGAGCAGATTTGGGGCTTTTTCGGTTTAAATAGGACTTGGACATAATCTATGGCAACCCTGGAATTCAGTTAAGAGAAGGTATCTGACGCAAGTTCTTTGTTTCCCCATGTCTGCTGCCTGCAGCTACAAGTAGCAGAGGAAAAGGGAACGGCAGGATTTTTACTGAGATAGGTGACAGCAAAGCAGACGCCTCCTGTCTGTGTAAGTGACACGGGGAGGGGGAAAGTGCAGTCTCTGTTCCCTCCTGGGGTGCACCTGGGGAGGTCACTCTTGTCTCTGTATGTCACTGTGGTTACTGCTGATGTCTGTACTTGTCACAGTACTTACACTAAGAGCCTATACAGTGGAATACACAAAGTGGTACCCAAATGTGCAGACAGCCCCGTGAAAGTGTCATAACAGTGGGGGAAAGGCTTAGAAACAAAATTAAGTACAGGCATTTCTGTTCCAGTTTCCAGGGGAAAGATTTGAAATCTCCATTGTAAGAAATGGTTGTACCATTCAATAGAAGTAGCAAAAGTGTAGTGATGCTGGCTGGAGTGTGCATAGGCTTCATGTACATGTGTATATGAATGCATAATGTGTATATTTACACTAATCTGAATATTTATATTTATTTATATATGTTGAACTGTACTGTATTTTTTTCTTGTACTGTTCTACACTCAGAAAAACAAATAAAAATTTGGTAGAAGACCTCCGCTGCCTTTGGAATCTCACTTGCTCAGATTAAAAAAGGTTACATAATAAATAATAATAATAGTAATAATAATAATAGTAGTAATAATAATAATAATAATAATAGCTTATTTGATAATAACAATAGGATAAAAGTTATTTCAATTGTAAGTGAAGGCACTTACACTTGAGGGTGTAAGGGAATCCACCTTTTCCCAGTGTTTTTTGTGTCATGAGCAAATTGTTGCTTTGTGCTAGTAGACATTCCAGTTTTTTGATATCCAACAGATTGACAATGACAAAGGGTATTGTAAATTTTTGATTAATGAAATATTACTTTCTTAGGCTATTTTTCTAATGTTAGGCAACGTTGTCTTGTTTCTATCCTTGCCTGACAGCCTGAAAAATTTATTGATTTAGAATTTTATTGTCTAGTGTCTCATGTCTCATGTCTAGTGGCTCCTATGCATTTCCATCATCTTTCTGGGACAGTTAAGATGACACAAGCTGAGTTTCCTAACATGGCTCTGAACATGGCTTAAATTCAGCTGGTAACTAAGCACCACACAACTCCTCACTCACCCCATCCCACTGAGGAGGGAGTAAGTAGCACAGAAAGCATAACACAAAAAGCAGAGGTGCTATGACTGGTGTCTCAATGAGCTTTAACTTTTGATACTGTTATAATTTCCTCCACAATCTCACTCAAATTCTTCAAAATACCATGGACTAAGAATAGTTTATGATTGCATCATCATGTCTTGCACTACTTCCCAGGTAAATAAACTTACCTACTACAAACAATGAATAATTTTATCAGGTGATACATAAGACTTAGCAAAATCAAACACTTCAAGTGTAACAGTAACACACTACAATATTTCTGTATACCTCAGGCCTCAGTTCTGAATTACAGCATTTTTTTCTCGAGAGTGGGAATTTATTTACGGAATTAACTCTGCTCTGGCTTCTTGATTTTTAGTGGTGTGGAGAAATTTACAGTGCTGTCAATAAGTACAGGAGATTCTTATAATCTTTAAACATGAAACATTTGTGTAAGCCTTCAAGTTTTTAAACATATACTTATTTTTATCTCCTACATCTTTACTACCAAAAGAGGTATTAGAATATGTGTTCTATATTGACATGATAAACAAGACCTGAAAACACAGTTGCAATATGCCAATTTTACTCTAGTTAAGGATATGATTCAGCAAATAATGTAGAAAACATAGTCTGGAGGTAATACTCAGAATGATATTACTCTGCAGAGATATTTCTGAACAGATTTGTTTAATGTGTGTATTTTGTGTCTACAAACTTTGCATAAATATTCCAAGTTTGGGGAAGATAGAAGGGAAGAGTTAGAAGGGAGGCTTACCCAGCAGAAGAGAAAACTGACACAAGAATTCCTCCTGTGCAGCCATTAGATGCCAAAACCTCTCATGCGATAGTGATTTATTGTGGGAAAGAATAAGAAAGATCGTGTGTATAAATCAGAGTGTTAGCTGAGTTGTGGCTCAACTTCAAAGCCTTCACACTTCCTTCCCTCTACTTTTTACTTTATTGTACAGCTTCTTTTCCCAGTGAAAACTGCCTTTCTCCTTCATCTGTGTCTTACTCTGTCTTCTTGTGTACTTTAAAGATCCCTGATAATAGCACAGTTTTTGATCTTCTGTATTAGATTCCATGTAATTATCAATGTCTTGCTTAGGGGCTGTTATAGATCTTTGCTGTGCTGGACTGAAAGCGCTGAATTGCTTTCAGAGGGTGATCTTCATTGTCCTGAAACAACAGAGGGTCATATGGTAATGTAGGCATGAGAAAAAAAACACTAAAGAAAACAAACTTAAAAATTAAGCAAAATAAATGACATAGCTTCATGTAGCAACTTTGCTGCTGCAGATAGACTTGGCAGGATGCCCAAGCAATAGTCACCAAAAAGATTTTTCTAGCTTTTCTTAAGTCAAATGAACCAGCTACTGAAAGAAAATTGTTCACTTGTTAGAGAATAACATCAGAATATTAAGGTGGGTAATATCATGATAAGCAAATATGATTTTTCCCCCTATTTACATCTTAATAGACTTCAGTGTCTGCAAGGTTAGCTTAGGGGGATTTTTTTTGCTGGGGGAGAAAGCAAGTTGAGAAAGACTCAAGGCCCTTTGGAGATATGAGAGCATTTTCTGGTTTTTATCAGTGATTTCTAGCAAAGGACAAACTAATGAATGTGTAAGCATGCAACCATGACAACAGTGCAAGAAGAAAAAGCCTCATTACCCACAAAATTACTGAAATTACTGTTCTCATAAGTTTCAACTGAAGAGATGCTGTTTTCCCTAGACTCAGCTTCTGTTATTTGCCAGACTGTGGACTTTTTTAAACTTTTCTCCACTTTTCACTTTTCTAATAAACACTTACCCAAGCAGCTATGCCCATCATGAAACTCACATGTGGGATTGCAAGGAGTAGAAACCTGCCTTGAAAACTTAAATTGTTTAGCTACTGATCCTGGGCTTTGGCACCATCTGCAAAACTCACTCAGGATGCTGTGCCAAACTGGGAGCCCTGCCAGTGTTGGTTCACCATTAATTGTCAGCCCAGGTGGTGTTACCTGGAACCAGAGGGGTTTCAGGTAAGTCTGCATGGTGACATGATGTCTGTGTTGCTCTACAGGCAAGTGCTTTGCCACGAGTTCTGCCTGCACTCTAACCACTTCCCAGTATGAATGTGGAGCCCAGTACTAAATCTAGCACTTGTAGGAAATTCTATGAGGATACATTTCAGAGAAAAACTGTTTTCTGCCTTTTTGTTTTCCTTGTCTTTTCTTCCTATTTGTCTTTTCACTTTCTCTCCACTCCATCTCCATATTTTCACTCAGATGCACTGACATTATCAGACTTTGGTATACCTTCATCCCATCCTAGTCTAATAATTCTCTGGCTGCCTGTACTCTATACCTGTGAGCTGAATTAAGCATGTTATCTTCCAAGCTATAATTCAAAATCATAAATAAATCTCTGAGTAACAGTGATCCCTGCAGTTAATCACTGTCCTGGTCTCTACAGGATAACACATTGTCATTTAGCATTACACTTTGTTTACTGTATGGACTGCTCCTCATTTGTACCTTAAAAATCCCATAGTTCAGGCACCAGCTGTCAGGAATGAGAGTTAAGACATTTAGCTCATTGCTGGTCATCTCAGTAACTTCATGTCTTTCCTGTAAATGGTTGCCAAAAGAAAAGGTTAAGAGTTGCACAGTAATAAGGTCATAAGACACATAAGGACAGCACGACAAAGGGGAGGAGAACAATAGCAAGGGCAACTGGGATAGATGAAACAGTAAAAGTTTGCTTGAGAGAATAACATCAGTGGCAATGACATCAAGAGGAAATAGAGAACAGTCGTGAGAAGAGGAAAATAGATCATTAGAAGAAATAGGCAGTGTTGGGCATAGGGAAAAAAACCCCAGTACAATGTTTAATTAAACTGAGGTTACACATCTAGTCAAGACACCTCTTCAGAAATTAAACTGAAGAAAAACTGTTTAGATAGCTGCATTTCACAGCTAACATTTTATTCCAGTTAAAAGTAAAGTAAACAAACAAAACAACAACAAATCCCAAATAAATCTCTTGGATTATTGTTGGATTATTGTTTTGCAGGTTCTGAATTACAGAGGTCCAATAGATCTCAAATGGAAGAGTACCACTGTATTTTACCACAGGTCTGAGCTGGGGTTGTGATTGCTTAATGTGGATAATCTAATATTGTGAACTGCATTAAAGATATCTTGGGATAGGCATTTAAGGAGAAGTTTCTGTAATAGCATCTGTCACTGTATTCTGCAATAATAAAGAAGAGGTATATTTTGAATTATTATGCTGTAGTTCTCTCTTGCGATGTAAATCAAGTGAAGTTTCAGTTCAAATAAATTTTCTCCAAAACCTCTAAGGGCTTCTCTGTTCCTCCCATACTCCTCCCAATTCAATTCCATTCTTGATTACCCTCCAAAACCTATTCATTTATGCTGATTGTTAAATATCTTTTCCCCATTTACACTAACTACATCATTACCAGCCTTACTGCAGCAGGACCATTTATGTCGTCCTTTGCTGTGCTTTCATATTACCATCCCTCCTCTCCTCTGACCACTGACCTTCACCTCCTCCAATGACTCTGATCTCTTTTCTACTGACAAAAGCTCCTTCCCTGTTTATTGCTACCTGATGTAATTTTGATTGGATTTTACTAAACCTCTGAAAGGTGTCAGATGAACCTGAAGATTTTCTGTTAGTGAATCTTTAAAAGTTCCTGAGTCCTTCTACAGTGTATTTTGACTTGGAAACAGTGAGGAAACTTGAGGAATTTTCTAGTTTTTTAATACTATTTTGATGAGATTTGGAATGAAAAATCTTGAGAGGGAAAAAGTACAGGAAAATAAGATGAAAGTTCTAAGGTAAAGAGGTGAAAGCAGGAGGACTTTTAATAATTGACTTTTAAAAAAATTTTATTTTTCTCTCTTTTCTATTTCCATTCCTCTCAATTTTCCTCACACATTCTTTTCTCTGCCACAGAAAGTCTGAATAAAGCGATGTATCATCATTTGGTAGGTCACAAGGTTGGGAATCCAGATCCTATCAGGTTGCAAGTGTACTGAGCTACGGATTTTCCTAACATGCAGTTACAGCAAAGGGGTTTGGAGACATCTCTGTGGGATGTAATGATACCTTTCTCTTCCAAATAACTGTCTGAAGCTCTAAGCAGTCTTGAAAAGTTAAAGGATGATTTTGTTTAGGAACAAACATATAGAAGATTTTTTTTTCTGCTTCCATTTCTCTGTCTCTGGACAGAAAACAGAGGAACGATTGAAATTTTTCTGTACATGGGACAGTATGGAGTTACAGGGAACCCCTAAACCAACAGGATGTGCAACAGACTGGCATGTCCAAGAGGAGTGCTCCTACCCTCCAGCTCTCCAGCATGGAGTGGGAATTGGATGGTGCAGAAAAGCATGGGAAGCAGTTGTACTCACCCTCATAATAAGGATGGAAATGAAAGAGCTTTGCTTAATCCTTTCACATATATAGGGACTGGCAACGATTTTGCTTTATATTTTATGCTCCTACCAGTGCATGAAAGTCCCTTCACTCCTCTGTTCTGCTTAAATCAAGAAGCCAGGCAAAGTTCACCAGTTTTATGAACTGTATCACTCTTAGAGGGAAGGCCTCTTAGGTTAAAAAAAAAAAAAAAAAAGATCGAAAGCCAACAGGTGAAAATAATCAAGATTTAAATCCTCTCTTAATGTGGTAAATTCTGTGGGTCAAGGTAAGGCAGCACTGAAATGGGCAGGCGTGGAAGCTCGCATTTCCCCAGGGTGTGACTAATGCAACTCTAAAACAACACACATGATCCCAAAGTATTAAAGCACTCATAAAAGAACACTCCTCTGAGTATAGGAATATTGTGTGAAGTGTTTGTCTACTTTACAGAATGTTGTTTCTTAGTCAGACTGCTTCAGTGTGGAATATCCTGGTATTAATGCACCTCTCTCTTTCCTCTTCTCTGTTTGGCGATGCAAGTTTACTAACTTTAGTGGATTATCCCCTGACATTTTTATATCTATGGGACAATAATTTTATTCAGCTGTTTTTCCCTGCAAATAATGGAAAAGACTATCTTAGTGCTCCTAATTTAAGTCTATCTGAATGCTGACAAAATGCAGCAATGTAGTGCACAATAAATAAGTTTGCAACAGGAGCATGAGGTGCTTTTCTGTCTCTAGATAGGTGGACACTGGTTAATTGACATGATATTTCATAAGAACCAGCCAGATTTGCTTCTGACCCATGCACTGATGTTTCAGGTTTTCCTTTCAGGTACACTGAAGCTGTGCTTTTGAATTAAAGAGTTAGCAATGTGTGCATTAAATTCAAACAGCAGTCCTTCATGTTTGAGCTAAAAGAGAGAGCTCAGGTTGGTGGGAATTTTGTGTATCAAGGAAATTAAAAAAAAAAAGAAAAAAGAAAAAAACAAAGCCTGGCCTTGCTGTATAAAATTCCACTTCAAAAAAGAAAACCCAGAAATTGAGTAGTTTGTTACAATCAAGCGGAAAGTCAACAGAGACTCTTGAACTTTTCCTGTTTTTGTTGTGTCTAATGTCCAGCAATTGCTTGAGACTAATAGTCAGTTTCTCAGGGTTACATTAATACTTCAAAGAATTTGACCAAGCCACAACTGAAAAAATGGATTTTCCTTTTGAAAGTGTTGATGGCAAGTTTGATTAAAACCTTTCATTCCTCACAAACAACTTCTGAGGTTAAATAAGCCTTTATTTTAGACTTGTTTAATTTATTAAAGTCTCATCTCACCTGTTTGCTTAGTGAAACCGTTTCTTTGCAAATGTTTGATAGAAAAGGGAGTCTGAGATGCTTAAGGGCAAGTAAACATCCATAGCATGAAAACCTCTGCATCTTCTCAAGAACGAGCTATTATTTTGACCTGAACATTTACAAGATGTTTAAAGGAAGACAGGATCCTTCTTGTCTATAACAGTTTTGTAGAACTACTAGTGCTGGAGATTATTTGTACTTAATGAGTGTAAGATGATTCACTTCTAGCATATTATCTTCTCTGGGCAATACTGGGGTTTTAGACCTGTCTCTGGACTTCCCTGTGCATACTTTTAACTCCTTACTGCCTTAATATGTAAATATAAGACTCCAGTACTCCTCAAGGCATTAAGTTCTGCCTACAGGGAAATTTTAGCAGCTGAAATGTGAACTATGATAGAAATTATTTTGAAAAAAGCTTGTGACATTGAATACCACAGTACTAAAACATTCTATTTCTTATAGCTTGTACTATTCCAAAAACATGGGGAAAAATAAAAGAAAAGGGAAGGAAGGAAGGAAGGAAGGAAGGAAGGAAGGAAGGAAGGAAGGAAGGAGAAAAAAAAAGAAGAAAGAAAAAAGGAAAGAAAGAAAGCGAAAGAAAGAAAGAAGGAAAGAAAGAAAGGGAAAGAAAGAAAGAGAGAAAGGGAAAGAAAGAAAGAGAGAAAGAAAGAAAGAAAGAAAGAAAGAAGAAAGAAAAAGAAAAAGAAAAAGAGAGAAAGGTTAATTTAACCTGTAACTTACTGAGTGCCTGAAAAAACATTGTGTTACCACAAGGAACAAAACAGCAGGAGAGTGCCAAGTGGTGACTGTGGTGATGGGAGGTGAGGACTATTTTATTCTGTGGAAATATTGGCTGAAAATGGCAGTTGAATTACAGTGTAGCTTTATTCTGGTTTGAATATTGGCTGTCCTCCCACAGTCCCACTGTAAATCTGGTATGATAAAACTCTGTACCAACATATGCTAGCTAATTTAACAGAAGTGTGTGCATAAATCCACTCCTGATCTAGGTAAACTAAAACAATATGTGACCTGGCAATGCACAGGGCTGATAGAGGAGGTTTTGCAGCCTCAGACGTCCTCTGTAATCAGTGTCCTCAGAGATCAGGAGTTTCAGCCACACATTTGGCAGTGGTCTCTGTCCCTCTGCATGCACTGGGCTTTGGATGAGCTGAGCATCCTGCCTGCAGTTTTGTCTGGAATCCCATGCTGTTACTCTAGAGCCCCCTTGATCCATTAATGTCTTAATGACAAGTGATACACAGATCCAATACAGAGCATAAGTATTGAAGTTCAATTTTCCTTATGCAAATATTTGCCACAAAATCATTCCTTTGGAAGAGCATTTGGATTTCATCCCTCATGCATCATGACAAATTTTTTTTTTTATAGTAGGATAGTATATAGCTGTCTTCATTTCAAATGCTAATTCCATTTTATTTAAGATCTTGTCAAGCTAATTCTTTGAGTAAGTTACAGTGAGTAAAGGAGAAATATAAAATCTAAATATAAATATCCATGTAATAATAGAGCTGTCAGAATGATTGGTGTATGAAAGCAAGCAGTCTTCCTGACATTCCTAGACATACCATTCACTTTGTTTAGAGTTTTCTTTCTCATTCTTGTGTCATTACATGATTTCTGCAATGCTGAGAAAAAAGACCTATTTTTTTTTTTCTGAAGAACAAGCACTTTAAACCCCTCATTCCTTATAAAATGGACATAAATATAAGTCTGGTGGCAAATAGCTTTGGGGTATTTAAATCATATTTGCTGCTTAAATTTTAATACATTCTAGTGATCTAGCACTCTGCTGACCTCTGGATAGAAAATACCTTTGTCTGAATATACCTCATTCCCAATATTGTGAACAATCCCTTTGCTGTTTCTTACAATTTTGCTTTCACCATACTGCTCTCCTTTGATTTCCTCCTATTTTTCATCCTGACATCCACACATATTAATGGTTGTTAATATCCTTTCTAGAAACTGATTCCTGGTTTCATTGCTCTTCAGGTAATGGCTAGGGGTAGGCAGGCATGGGACCATAAAAATACAATCTTTAATCTTAAGGACTTCCTGTTCAGGAAGGACTAAGTGCAGACCAAATGGCACCAAGCAAACAATGTGGCCTGCTCTGACTTTTAATGTGAATAAACAAGTCTGATTAAGAGTTATTCACTGCTAGATATTCCCAGCAATTCTGAAAGAAAAATAAAATCTTGTTTCCAGTAGAATCAAATAAGCTCTGTTCACTGGAGAGCTGGAGTGTTGGATTTCCTCTCCTGGGTTAAAGGAGCAGTGATACCTTCCCACTCCCGAACGCTCGCACCTCGCGCTCTCTCTCTGTGGCAGCCAGAGATGCACGAGCAGCAGCACATTGCTTTCAGCTTCTGTTATTAGCCATACTCACAGAGCCAGAATACTGCTGGAACCACCTTGGGAAGACCCTCCTTTGGGAGCTCCTCCTCCAGAGGGGGCATTTGAAGAGCTGGATCTT
>VWZP01000866.1:615972-720824 GCA_013396995.1 Dicaeum eximium
TTTTAAAATTTAAGCCTATTTTTTTTTTTTTTTTTTTTTGAGTCACTGAACTTTGCCATGTATAACGCTGGGTGTTTTGTTTGAAAATCAGCTGAAGACATTAGGTCTTGTTCCTGATGCTCTGTTGAGCACCTGTTTTTTTGCCAAGGGAAAGCTGATCTTGGTAGCGTGAGGAGGAATCTCTGCTTTTGTCCTGAATAATCATTAGGTTGCCCTAATTTCTGCTAACAAAAATATTATGATTATGGTATTTTAAGAGATTTTTTTAAATCTGGGTTTTCAAAGGAAGCAGTAAAATGTGGACAAACCTTTATCACAATACAGATTTTATGCCTCACTGGCAGTTAAGGATAGGTAGCATAGGATATTAAAAAATAATTGTATCCCATAATTTAATTTTATAGAGCTATCTTTCTAGCCAACTGTTGGTTAACCCATCAGTTAAGAACTTAATTTGCTCAGCATTTAGCTAAAACATTCAAATACAGTGCTTTTATTCACACTGTCTGTTATTCAGGATAAAGAATACAATTTCTTTTCCCTTTTTAGCTCAAGTCTCTCCTGACAATGTGACATATCTTGGAAATATGGTGAAACTATATTTTTTACATAGATTATTAAGTTCTCCCCCCTGCTCCCCCTTTTTTTATGGTAAATTACAGGGTTGCATGTAAGTTCAAAGAATTTCTGACATTCCTCTGTGCAAGGGTTGTGCCAGTGTTATTGCTTAGCTGTCTTGCCATATTTCAGGCTACAAAATAACCAGGAAGGCAGTTACTTTTCTGCCTGCAACGGATTTTGTTCAAAAATAAAACCAACTAGTTTTCAACAGGAAACACAAAATCACAACAAACCCACCTAAGAAACTAAAAATTAAAGTCCTCAGAACTAAAGTTGGGTAGAAGACTTGAAGGCTGCTACAATCTATTCCAGTTTGCAGGCATACTGCAGGTATGCTTCTGGACATTCAGGGCTGCACACACACTTCTCAAAGCAGGACTGGATTCAGAGTTGCTTTGAATTACCTTGGTTTTAAGGGATTAAATGGAACCTAGGCCTTCACAAAAATATTTTGACAAATCTCCCTGCTCTCAACCACTTGCACAGCATGGAGCACTAGATTTTGTAAAAATTTTGTTTCCTATCTTTTTTTAAAGTTAATTTGAAAAGCCTAAACTCTCAGGTAAATACACAGTCCATATGCACCATAGTTTTAATGGTAATAGACATAGTTTCAGGGACTTAAATACAATCTATGATTTTACAGTTCACTAATTTTAAATATTCCCAGGTTTACTAGGTACTTTCAAATCTGATTAGTATCTCAGGGAAGTGGAAGGACGTTAGTACAAAAACGAATGACAAATGCTTAACTTAGCCTTCACAATTGGGCTCACACCACTGTTATTTGAGCTGCCTTTTTTTTTCTCTCCTGTGTGTTTCGTGTTAGACAAAACTGGCTTCTTTTAAAAATAGACTGTCCTTGTTCAAGTGTTCCTTGGTACACTGAAGGTAGCTTCCTCTCAATTTGGAAAAGCCAAGAGAACATTTATGAGAAAAGAGTTAGGCTGTGTGTTTTCTTATTTCGTTGGTTTTTGTGAGTTTTTGTTTGTTTTAGATTTTTCTTTCTTTCTTACAAATATCTTGCTGTAAACAAGAGGTGACTGCAATGCTTCTGATAGGGAGCAGGTATTCACAGGGCAGAACAGATTTGGTCAAACTTAACAAGATGCAAGGCAGTTTTAAGACTTTAGAATTAACTCAGTGGATGAGTTTTACTTCACATAAACAGAAGAAATCTTTCCCATGCAAACCACTGTCCTGATGCTTTAGAGAAACAGGAAGCAATTTTCACAGCTCATTCACACAACCAATGAAATGTGAAATAGGTTCCATGGTTAGGTGACAATCCTGGATGTTCCCTCTATCTCTGGGCAAGGCAATCTTATTTCCAGGGCATTAGTGTAAGGAGATAAACAGAGAGGAAAAAGTATTTATTAAGACCAATGTTGCTGTCTGAATAATAGAGAAAAAATGAAGGATTACCCACAGGTCTATATTCTTATTTACATCTAAAAAGTGTTACTGAACAGCTGTATTAACAAACAAACAAAACAATTGTTTTGTTTCATCCAGAATCTGAACAACTAATTTGATGTAAAATCAGTGGACATAGGTATAGCATAGAAGATTTTAACAGTTATCACCTTCTGTATAGGAGAGATAATCAGAAGACTGTAAAACTTCATGCAAAAACAGAGGTTGTTGTTAGTGCCACTACAACATATCAATAAGGTGGAAAAATACATCTCTTCTTACCAGAATTTCATTGACTTAAATGAGGCAATGCAAACCATACAAATGCACAGAACAATCACAGGATGAAAGCTAAATAAATTTAAAAAATTATTCCCCCCAGCCCCCTCCCTTATAGTCAGTTTGATTGACACTTAATAGTTAAGCCAGTCCATTTGTTTCTTAAGAGTGAAGTTCCCACAGCAAAAAAACCCACAACACAATAGTCTGTGCCGGAGCCTTGTGGGCAAGTGCAGCTAGCATGGAGTAGCTCTGATGAGTCTATTGAAAAAGCAGCTGTTTCTGCCTTCACTTCTGACCTGGTAGTGCACTCCGGTTATAGCTGCGTTCAACACCCTTTCACTTCTCACTCAGAGCTGTTTGTCATTCAGTGGGACAGAAACAAAATCTTTACATTGGTTTTAAACTACTTCAAGAAGCAGATGCAGCAATTACCTTTAAAAGCAATAGATGGACCCTGGATGGTGGCAGGTTTTTATTATTGCTGTCTGGCCAGGGAGCACATTTATTGCTAGCAGTCAGTGCTAGATCTTCAATAGCAGTTGATCATTTTTGCTTCAGGCTTTTATGTGTCCATATGGCCATGTGTGGGGAGTGCAAAGACATATTGGGTTTGTGTGGCAAGATTTTGGTAGTGGGGGGGGCTGCAGGGGTGGCTACTGTGATAAGCTGCCAGAAGTTTCCTCGTGCCTAATGGAGCCAATGCCAGCCAGCCCCAGGATGGACCTGTCTCTGGCCAAGTCGGAGCCCATGAGCAATGGCTGTACTTCCTCTGGAGTAGCAGATTTAACAAGGGCAAAAACTGCAACAGCAATGACAACTGGGAAAAGAAGTGAGAATATGTGAGAGAACAACTCTGCAGACCCCAAGGTCAGTAAAGAAGGAGGGGGAGGAGCTGCTCCAGGTGTTGGAGCTGAGATTCCTCTGCAGGTCCTGGTGAAGGCCATGGAGAGGCAGCTCTGGCCCTGCAGCCCATGCAGGTTCACAGTCATATACTCAACCTGTGGAGAGTGTAAGAGCAGGTGGAAGCCCAAAGGAAGCTGTGACCCCCATGTGAAGCCTGTGATGCAGCAGATTCCTGGCAGGAAGGGAGGGGCCTGCATTGGAGTAGGTTTGCTGTCAGGACTCTGGTTGCCCACGGTGGAGCAGCCTGCTCCTAAGGGACTGCACATTGTGGTATGGACACACACAGGAGTTCATGAAGAGCTGCAGTCCATGGGAAGAGCTCATGTTGGAGAAGTTTGTGGAGAGCTGCCTCCTATGGGATGGATCTCATTTTGGAGCAGGGGAAGAGTGCAAGGAGTCCTCCCCCTGAGGAGAAAGGAGTGGCAGAGGCGAGGTGTGATGAGCTGACCAAAGTCCCCATTCTCTGGACTCCTGTGCTGCTGGGGAGAGGGAGGTAGAGAAAGTCAGGAGTGATATTGATCCTGGGAAGAAGGGAGTGATTGAGGGGTTTAGTAGGCACCTGTGTCCAGATAAGCTCAACCCTTGACAAAAGAAAAAATTTTGCTACTGAATAAGTAGTTTTTGTCTTGCCTTTTAATTCTAAGTTATGGTCCATTGTGTGCATACCTCAAAATGAGGAAACAATGTGATTAATCCATAAATGGTAGCCAAACTGAAGGAGTTCCTCAATCAAACACTACATCTCTGGACTCAAAATTATTAACATTGCAGTTATAAAGGGTCTATAGAATTGCTGACGCAGATGGCTTGGGAAATAATGTATAGTTACCAAAGAATAAAATGATCCCAGAGAGTAATACAAAGAGTGGTACAGATTTTTTCACTTGCTAAATTTGTATATACAATTGTTAGAGCTCAGAATGATAGGGTTATAAAAGTAGGACAGGTATCAACAAGTGTGCAACCTTTTTCCTTTAGCAATGTAGCTCTTACAGGCCTTTAGGTAGTCAAGTATTCACTGAAGATATAGCATATTCACTTTAAGTGATGATTTGTTTTGGAAGATTTCATAGATTAAAAATGTTCATGACCCATATATTCTCAGATTCAAACATTTTGACTGTTAGTTTTTCAAGTGGCAGTAAGTACCTAAGGACTAAAAGATTCAGGACTACTGATATTAAATACAGAATAAACTTGGTGGTAATTAAGACTCATGTAATTAGATTAAATGAGATTTCTCAGGTATGCAAAAGGCTATGTAATACTATAATTAGCTTTGTCAATGCTCATTGTTAAGAACTATGATATATTGTTTTATTTTAATGGAAAAGTTTTGGAGGAGTTTATAGAATTTTTATATAAAAGATAGTTGGTTTGGTTTTGGGGTGTTATGCAAGGCTTACCTGCTAAAATAATGTGAGTACTGTGTTATTTATCAAAGCTCAGTTCTCTAGGAATTTCCAGGAACAAAAACCCAAACCAAAGCCCCAAACTATACTGTTTATTTTATTCTGTGACTCATCTTATAAACTGCAACTCATAAATTGCACACTCCAAAGAACTGATCATCCCAATTTTATTGTTTCTCTTCTTTGCCCCTAGCTGCAATCTAAAATAAAATGACAAATGCTGTAAAGGTGAACAGTCAAGAGCAACTCAATCTTCATAATGACCTATGTATCAGTGTTGAAACAATAATGACAAATGGTTATTTGTGGAAAGACGTTACCTTGCAGATGTTTAACCAGCCATAGGTGTAGCATTATCTTGAGTTATCTGTGGAAGAGATCTCTTTATAAACAGAAAAACATCTTTTTCTTTTAGAAAATAGTGGTTTTGAGAATGAACTTAGAAAATAATTTACTGAGGAACAGATGGGATCTCCCCAGTTATGTACTGAATCTTTATATATACTACTTAAATTGCAAATAATTTTACTCTTCCAGAAATGCTGCTTCTTGAATTGAAATATTCAGATCACTCTTGTCTGGTGAAACAATGGTGTAAGAAGGAACTGAGTGCAAGCTGTGAAGACTCAGAGGTTGCAAAGCTGTTGGAGGGAAAGAATCTTGTGGGGTATACTTTTCCATGCAGAGGTGTAACATGCACTTGTGACTGAATCAAGATATCTTTACAAATAACCCAGTTTACAGATGTTAGAATACAGTAGTTGGTTTTGCAGTGTAGTGAAAGATGAATAATTTGATAGTGGTCCACATGGCACATATTTAAAGAGACTGGACCAGTGTGCTCTCCACAGTGTTGTCCAAATCCCAAATAGGGCATAAGATTTAATGTGCAACTAACTGCATTTTATGGTGAAAGACTTTACTTGGGCTCTGAGTTTAAATAACTACTTCTGCAAGTAAACTTCTATTATAATTAACCCATGGTAAAATTAAGTAAAAATTATTGATAGGACCATGATTTTCAAAGTTTCAAAAGTCAGGACCCTGCTGTTTAGCTGGTAGATATAAGAGAGGACTGATTTCTTTTTAAAGAAGCTGTATTACTTTAGCTCGCCAGAGGTCTGGTCTGTGGGGGTTTTTTGTATTGTAATAATGTCTGTCAGCTCAAGCAACTTCCAGTTGTGTGAGAACAGCTCAAAACAATTAGTTATACAATGTTCCTGCCTTGAAAGTCTGTACTTCTAGATAAGCAAGAAAGTTTTAAAAAAATACAAAACCAGGCATCTGGATTTTTCAACCATTAGAGTACAGGCTGTGGCTATGATAAGAAATTGAAATTCTCAAGGTAATTTTGGAAGCCAATAAATCAGATTTTTTTTTCTTGCAGGTTGTTCTCAATGGCATATTAATACTTCTGTAACATGCAACTCTACTTCTTTCCTCTGAGAAATTATATTGGCAAGATGACCCTTCCCTCTCCCGTGGAGCTTGACTGACAGGCTGCTGCCAAGGAGGGAAAATGATTTTCAAAGTCTGACCTAAGTAAAACAATTTCTTGCGCTCTCACTGGACTTTTGTTGCTTCAGGTGTTACAGGAAAAACAAATCAACTCAACTGCTCTGGTTCTTAATAAGAGTATTATTAAGATCCCCAAGCATTGCTGATACTGCTCTTATAAACAAACCGAGGAACTCCATTCATTTATTGATGCGCTCTCCATGAAGGGATTGTGTTTCACTTTGTTTGAAGGACCTGAGAGCCCTTATTATTTTTGTTTGCAGAAACACTGTGGTGCACATGAAAGGGACACAGAGGAATAAAACCCTTTTTTTTTTTTGTTGGGGGGAGAATGGCTGGCAGTTGATTGCCTCTTTTTTTTTTTCCTTTTCCATTTGAAAAAGCTTCTTGGATGATTGATTTCTGATTTAGATTATCACATCCTCCCTGTTGTTCCCTGCTCTGTTTGCTGAAATTTTCTATCTGCCTTGCTCAGCTGACATTTAGGATATTGATAAGTTTAAAGATAATGACTGAGTTGATTTAGAGGCCAGGTAGAACTCCAAGTCTATTGTATTTTGATGTAGTCTTTCCTTTCTGTCATCCAGTAAAGACAAATATTTACTTAAAATTACAAAAAAAAACCCCACAAAACAAACAAAAAAACCCACCAAAAATCCCCCAAACAATAAACCATGAAAAAACTCACCCTATTTTATATTCCCTTTCCCTGTAGCTTTCACTAGTCCTTGTAGAACAATGCTTACCATGGAAAACAAATGTACACTTGGTGGGAAGAATGTGGATTTTTATGAGGCATCTCATACATGTGGCAGAAAACCCACAAGACAGCCATCATATTTGTCTTTGCAAGCAAATATGCAGTTCCTGGGGTTCTCTGGTACATGCTCTTCCAGCATCCAAATACCAAGTGAAATCTGTGGGGAAGGGGTGAGAAAAGGCTTACAGGAGGTTTATGGGATGTAAGAGGTTGCAGCAATTAATCAGATTGGGTCCACCGTGCTTTCAGTGAGCCTGGTTGACTTACTAAGCCTGAAAAATTGTCCTTGCCATGCCTCTGCATGCTGTAACCTGATTTTTCATCCCATTTTGAAAGCAACTGAATGGAATATTTATGGCCTATTCCCTTTATCTGCACTGAAGAATTGAAAAATCCAAATTAGGGGCTCCATTTATTTGGGGTTGTCAGAAAACCATTATAATAAGGAGAACACTTTTCACACTAGTACTATTAAAGTACAGTAGTTTGACTCATCTTTCTTATATCTAATTTTAACTGTACTGCTTTCCTTTGTTCTGCCATATTTCTCAGTGTGAGTCAGCCCTGGACAAACAGTTAATGACAGCTGAGCAGGATTTAATGTAACTGGAGAACAACATGTGCAGCACAAGAAATTATAACCTTTGCACTGTTCCACCTCTGTGTCTGCCATGAAGAGGGATTTACATTTTTGCTGCATGTCAGCAAAAGCTACGGTCTGCTGACAATTGGGGAGGGCAAGGATGCTCCTGCATCCTGGGCCTACATCCCCTTCAAAGGCACCCACTAGTTCCATCCAGCTGTGGACTCCTCCAGGGATACTTTCATGCTTGCTTTCTTTATGGAGTAAATTACCTCTACATGCAAACCAATTTGCAAGCATGGACTTGCTCAGTAAAGCATATCCTTGTATTTGATAAGTAAAGGAGATACTAATTATGTCAGTTGTGCTAGATCCCCTAAAAAAGTGAGGTGAGGTGTAAAATTTTCAATCTCTGCCACGTACTTCTGGTGACAAATAAAACCAGAAAGGAATAGATTTCATTTCACAGGGAAAATGCAATAATTTGACACATCTTCTGAGGCTTTACTGAAAAATAAAACCACCTTTTGGGTTTTGTGTATACCACTTCATTTATAGTGCAAAATGTAAACTATTGAAATATTACTCAACTTCCTAATACTCCAGGCTTGATTTTTCCTTTATTTTCTGTACCTTTTAATGGATAATAGGTTTCATAGGTTATCATAGCTTTCTTCTGGATTTACAATGTGTAATATGGTATAGAGTCATGACTTTTGCTGCAAAGAGTACATTTGCATTTAAAGGAAGTCTTTACAGACAGTTATTAAGCTAAAGGTTATACAGGAAAAAATACAGTGTCTGTTGCTTCAGCTATAATAGGACCACAGCTAAGTGGAAGACAAAAGATATTTTTAGGCTCTGAACTGTTTGCTTTTTTTCCTGTGTCATGATTGCTGCTACTCAGACCTGATGTTTTAGACTATGTGACAAAGAGTTTTGCTTTTTTTTTCACTGCCATTTTTAGAGGGCTTTTTTTGCAAGGTAAGGTCAACTTATTCCTGCAGTTACTGATTTTGATACCAGCCTAAGAGAGAAAAGCAGTAAGAGATGGCAGCATTATAACCTCACTGAGATTGTTGAGGATTCTTATAAAAATAAAAAGGGGCATTTTTTTCTGCTCTCTTCTTTACAATTTTTTGACTTATAAATGCAAATGTGAAACACCCTCCCCTGTTTGGAAAGAGTGGAGGTAGTTTTGGCATCACTAAAACATAATATTAACAATAGTAATGATAAAAAATAAATAAGAAAGATAAAGTTTCTGTTTTTCAGATCAGGTTCTGCAGTGCTGAGTTGCCCTAGCAATTTCTGGAAACTTCTATATTCTAATTGGCATCTAATGGAATTTAAGGCACTTAGAGCTCTTCCTTATAACTTTAAAGATCATTGTAGACTGAGACTGATTCAGAAGTACTAATGTTCTGTTCCAGTTCTTTTTTCTTGATGGCAACAAAAATATCAGAGACCTAAGGAAAATTATATGGAAAATAAAGATTTTAAAATAATACATGCAGTAGAGGATGTCTTTTATGTGAACGTGATAATGAAAAATATCAACTTTCTTAGCTAGATGTATCAATGTCTTCAAAGCTGTGACAATTATTTTAGATCCTGTCATACCAGCAGTATGAGGCTAATATACAACAGCTGAGAATATCTCCTGAAAGAAAAAAATGCCAACCTTACCCTGAAAAATTAACTTTTCTGCAGAATGATGTTTAATAGACTATTGTTTAAAGACCAAGCTCTTTGTTTGAATCCTATTCTGACTTCTGTTAGAAAATATACTGCGCAAATTAGCTTTCATATTGATAAACACTTAAAAGAAAGTTCTCATTACTTGAACAACAATGATCTATCTTTTTTGATCTATCTCTCCCTTTTTTCAAGACTGGCTGTTTTCAGACTTTATTTTTCAGACATAATTAATTTGATTAAATTGTATAACATTTAGCAAAATTTAATATAACTATAATTAAAGAAAAATAATTTCACTTTGGGCTCTTTTATTATGAATATTTTGCCATCTAAAGGCTCCAGCTGATGAAGTTATACATGGTTTTGTGCTCAAACAGTTTCGATTATTTGTTGCATTAAGCTTAACTTCCATGGATTTGGTTTTAGGCTTATTTCATTAAGCATTAGCACAAAGAAAGAATTCACTATGAACAAACAAAATAGAAAAGAAGAAAAACCCTATAAATCATGTCTCTATAATGATATTATAAAAAACATTAGCATTTGCCTACTGAAAAAAAGGGGCCATAATTTTTGATATAGGTTGAAAGGATATTTTGAATAAATAATTACTAGCTAGACTGCAGGGATTGTTGGAGATGACACTGCAAGGAGTTGTTCTGCATTAGCTGCAGATGGATCTAGATCATGAATGTGCTGGGGACTTCATTAAAGAATATAAAACCACATTTTCTGCAGTGGTTACTAATTACTTTCATGGCTGTCACCTATTTTCTCTAGAAGTAGTATTAAACCAGCTGATTAAAGTCCTAGTGCAATCATGTCTTCATATAGAGAATTCTAGTTACTGGTAGGTGTTACTTGCTAACTATTCACCTCAGATCCACTCAAACATTTATATGTGTTGTGCCCACTGAACTTGAGAACCACTGAACACCTTTAAAGATGAGATTAGTCCAAAAAACAGTTTTTACAAAGAAAAACATGTTATTATAAAAAAAATATTGTATGACTAATTATTATTTACAGCATTTTCTTAAAAAAATCCAAACCAGCTCTTTTCTATAAAACACCTTTAATGAGATTTTAAATTTTTTCTTATATGGGCAGTCAGAAGGTTTGAATATTTTGTAGAGGTTGGCTCCTCTGGGGAAGCAGGTTTTATAATTTTCAAATTAGAATAAGAAAAAACCAAAAACTCCACCTCTCATAATTCTGCTTAAAGGCTAGGCTGTGTTTTAGCAGAAAAATAGGTGGCTAGTACTGGCACAGTGGTGGAGCAGAAGAAAGGTGGGAACACAGAGATTTCTCTCTTTATATGTCAAAGCAGGGCTGCAAAAGGAAAACAGCCCTTCCTTTCATGTAGCCAGCAGTTTATAAATCAGTGAAAGGGGGTTGTGGCTATTGTATTTTCACCCTTTTTGCTGCAGTGATTTTTCTTAGCTGCACTTAGGAAGACCCATGTGTGGGCTTCCTAGATTAGATGAAAGAAGGTGTTCTGACCCTGGGCACAGAGGATGTGATCGTGCAGCATAAACCGACAGCAGGGTGACGGATAAGACTCAGAAAAATCTTGTCTTTTGCCTTTTCAGCCAGTAAAGTGCACTGTCAGAGAAAAAGAGATAGATTGGATGGACCACTGGTTTGATCCAGAAACTTCCAAAATACTTGCAGTACTACTCTGATGTAATGATTTTGTAACATCTGCTCTGGTAAATTCGCCTACTGACGGCAGGTCATAAAATCTGCATATCCTGGCAAATTACTTCTGTGATAAAAACTTTACATAAGGTTGATAACTATCATGAGTCATAACAAGGTAACGAACTATGTGTCTAGAAAATACTTTTCAAGAGCATATCTTACGGCACTTCGAGTGCAGGGCAGATGTCTGTTAAGTATTTCTGTAGGGATAAGAGAGCCTGCAAGCACAACAAAAAAATTCTTAAAGACATAATTTAGGAGAGTTTGGGTGTTGGTTGGGAACTCGATGCCAGATCACCTGGGACCTACTGGTAGGGGATTTTACTGCTAAAAAATAACTTTAAAGAATTGTACTATAAAGCATAGCAAAATATGAACATTTTGTAGAGATTATAAAATCTGATGAACTTCCCACAAAATTGTGAAAAATTATCTTACCTCAAAAAATTGTTAATTCCTAACCACTTTATGCTTGTGCTCTCAAGTACACCCTTTCAGGGAGGCTAGAAAGTGAAACCAAAGAGATGAAAATTACCGTCCCCCTTTTTAAGGCACAACTCTGATTCACAGTGCTCATTACCTTGATACATTTTTTATTTTCCCAGTATGTCTGCCCAAAGGAGAAGCAGTAATCTTCCTGCATTGTAACAACAGCACTCCAAACGTTGCAATGGACAATTTGGTCACCAGCTGTGTTCTCAGGGAAAGAAGAGTTCCTGTGTAATGGATCTGAATGAACAGCAACCCCTCCCCAGCTGTATCTTTGATGGAGGTGGTACATGCTGTGGAGTGTGCCTTTGCTGGCAAACACAGGAATGAATGCAGTCCCTTAGCCACCCACCCAGCCAACTTAAATGTCCTCTGGTGGACACCATAAGACTAAAAGAATCTCTGTAGGCAAAGAACTGTCATTAGAAACATTCAATTCCTTTTAAAGGAATGTGTAAAAGAAAACCACTCTTGGCCAAATGCAAGAAAATAAAAAAACTTCTCTCTTGAAGAGTTTATCTTTTCATTTGATTGTCCCTTGCAAGTAAGATGTAATTAGAGCTAGTCCTCTTCTAACCCTTGTGCTAATGAGGCTTTGCTCACTTCTATTAGTGACAGTGCATTGTATTTTAATAAGGATCCCCTGGCCTGGCACGACAGGACCCATAGATAAGGGGAAGGAGAGCAAAAGGAAATGTAAAGAAGTGGGATCAGCAGGGGTTCCCTTCTTGGCACTGGGCTCCACAGGAAGGCGCTGGGTAACTTTGTCTTAGAACTGTCATTTGTATTAACTTCTAACCCATCACCTTCCCTGGTAGGCTAGCTTTACTCAATGAAGCAGGATAGATCCTTGGCTTGGCCTCTCTATCCCCTATTTCAGCAAACTGAATACAACACAAAAAGTTCACAGGGGAAGCATTTGGGGAGATGGTGTTAAGGATAGGGTCAAAAAGAGCTTTTAACTCATCTTAACATTACTGTCCTTTTCCATTTCAACTCTAATCTGTCCATCAAGGCTTTGGGTTTGTTCATTCATCCATTGCTAAAAGAAAACTCCAAAACACAAAAAAACTCCAAATGGAAATTATATGTGTTTTGAGATATGCAACAGTTTGGTCTATACCAGCACTCTTGTTTGTGTGTTTTCTCTCTATATGGTTGTTTTCTTTCTGATCGATTCCTGGTTGGATCAGAATTCTTTGGCTGCCATTCACTAAGGTTAGAAGGGAAAAGAGAAGCCTTTTGTGTCTTTTGTGTAACAGTATTACATCTCAACAAGAAAAACCCTTTCTAATGAAGTCTTTTTAAAGATGCTGGACCCTGTTAGAATGTGACAGATAAACTTCTCCCTGTACAGCAGAAGGTAGAAAAGCATTATTCTTTTTTTTTGTAGTTCCTATCAGTGACATCCCAGAAGCCCTAAGCAAAATATATTTCTTAAAGTCATTATTTTCAAAGCCTACTTTGGTATCTTCCAGATTTCTAGGGACATGATTCTGCTCTGCCTCCAATTTCAGAAGATTGTTTGCATGTTAATGAAGTGAAAGCAATATGATAACATTTTCTTTCAGTTTGCCATCCACTTCTCCTTTTACGCATATCTGTAAATACTTCACCAAAAATGAAGCATTGAGCAATCAAGCCAAAGGTCATCCATGAAATGCCAAGATATCAGAAGCTATTTACCCCTTCAAATAACATGGTATGCTCAGTCAGCATCCTTTCTCCTGGGTCATACATTGTTGGCCCCCTTCTTGGATAAGTTACTCTTTGGTGAAAAGGGAATTGAACAGAAACAGCAGCTCTTTTGTCCATTATTGATATTGTAGACAATTAGGATTTATGGAGATATGAGAGGTGAGTTTGTTTATGTTAGATCAAGCTCAAGTTCACACTCAGATTATTAGTTAAAAGAAAGCTGACATGCAATTTCTGTCCCTACATTGTGTGGATGTGATGGAGAGCGAGGGGCTCCAGGTAGCTTGAAGTCCAAGTTATTCTAATAAGCTTTGTGATTTCATCTATAAAATGAAAGGGCTTCATCTGGCATTGGTTGTGTTGCCACAGATGCTTATCTTCACTTTAGAAACTGTCTTTTGCATGCCCAGATTTTTTCCCTAGGTATAATTTCAGATGACTTAGGCAAATCTTCCTGAGTCACCAAGTAACCGATTGATCTTTCTGGATATCCCCTGGCTGTCATCATTAAAGGATGTTTCATGGCCTGTTCCTTAATATCAGCAAGTGCATTCTTAATCCTATATGCTTTTCTTTCCCCAGCTGGCCTTCAGGAAGTCCACAAACTCCACTATCACCTGGCCCAACCCTCCACTGCTGTCCCAACATACGTGTCCTTCCCTAGGCACCAGTGTGGTCTTTAAAGAGGAGGAGAAGTTTCAGACTTGGTATCTGCATCAAGCACGAGAAAAAGCAGGCAATCTTAATCTAGAAGATCTCCAGAGCTGCCAAATATGACTTTTACCATCAAATCAGAACATATTCAATGCATGTAACTGTTCTGGGCCTTTCATAATTTTTCTCTTGTCTGCAGCCAGCTCTCAGTCTTTTCCTTTCCCTTGGCTGTAGGAGTGATCTGTTTGTGCACCTGCCTCAAACTGAGGGTGTGTGTTGTCTGACTGGAGAGCAAGCATGGTGAGCATCTTAGCTCCCTTAATGGAAGTGTCAGCGTGCCACAGAGACCTGATGCTGGTGCATGCAGCTCTCCTCTCCCTTCTGTCATCTCCCTAAATCTCTCACATCATGTCTCCTCTAGACACCACTAAGTCTGTCCTGGAAGACAACCCACCACATCTCTGGCTCTACCGTGGTCTTTTTTTCCTGTTCAGATTCCTTAGGAGCAGTGATTGCAAGGGATACTGAACAGATGACGATGTCACGAAGGAGGTTTGGAAAAGTAGAAGATAAAAGAGAGAAAAATTAGACAACAGATTGTACAACAAACTGGATTTTCCCTGCGGTTGTTATAGAAAAACTCTGTTATAGCTCTTGCATAAACAAAACAGCAGTATTTTGTGTGGGGTTTTTGCTGTTGTTGTTGATTTTCTTTCAGTTCATTACATTACTGTATCTAGGTCAATAACAGAGGAGCCAGAAGTAATGAGAAGTGGTAAAATGTTATAGTTATGTAGTAGCAGTGAATCTATAATAAAGATGCAGTCTTCAGTATTGTGGCCTCTGAATGCCTTAATATTTTTTACATGCTTAGCCCTCTTGATTTTCTTTTTAGTTCATTTTGTCTTACAGCTGAGAAACAATGGAGAATTTCCAGGGGATGCTCCAGTCAGTAAGTGTGGCATGTTTAATTCAATGAAGAGAGGTACAAACTATGTTTCTTTGTAAAGAATAATGGTTTCTTATGTCCAGCAATAGAAAATACCCCATCCACCCACATAGAAACAACACCAAGCTTAATTTTTGTTTCTTTAGTTTTTGGTGTGTACCTGAATGCTGGTCTTGTCTTAAATATTACACAACATTTCTCTCAGATTTTCAGTTCCTTCAAAAAGGAGGAAGACAAGATCTTGCCTTGTAATTGCCAAATATACTTTAACACTTGTGTATTCAAAAGAGATGCCAAAAGATAGAAGTGTTTGCATATGCGACAGCTACTGCCCAAATTGGGAAGGATGTGTTACTCAAATATGTATATTTAGTTTAAGAATAATCAACCATTTGCTCTTTTCAAGTCCTTTACACTTTTCAAGCTTTCTTACAAAGTCAGAGATTTCAATCCTCAGAACTAATTTTTTATGAGTCAGTGAAATATCAGTTCTTTGTTTTTCTTGGTTATGTGCAGACTAAAACTTGTTTTTGGAAAATAGTATTCTAATTATTGTTTGACAGCAAAAGCACAAAAATATGTTTTAATGTCTATTAACTTTAAGACTAATATCTCTTCAAATTTTTCTCTCAGTTTAAGTGTCACAGCTGTAGTTTTGTATTTCCATCTGTGTAAAGTTAGATTAAAAGGTTACTACTTACTAAAATTTTAATTTTTAATATGATAAGAAATACAGTGTTTGTTCCTAATCAGTGAGAGCATATGTTAATTACGATGATTCTTCATATACAACGAAGTTTGAAGTACTAAAGTGTCTAGTGACAAGACTGTGGGGAAATTTTATAACTTTTTAGCATTTTATTTTGGAATGTGTCTCCTCAGTAGCCAACATCTGCTGTAATTTAGTATATCTGATACCCCATTTTCATTTTGGAGAATCAAAAAAACCTTAATCTGCTAAATGCAGATAAAGAGTTGACAAATTATGAAAACGCATCATTTTACTCTGTTTTCAGCTGTAGAAATAAATAAGACAATTAAGATGGTTTAGTGCAAGATTTGACAGACTGCAAAGTCTTTATCATCAAAGACTTTTTGCCCTTAGGTCAAAGTTGTGTGCTTTCTTAAGTATGTTTTTTGTAACACTTGTTCTTTTTCAGAAAGAAGAAAGAAGGTAACAATGAAGATCTTTGAAAAATCATTTATCAGACTACAAGTCCTCTGGTGTGTTAAACAAGGAAGAAATCATGGAGGTAACTTCTGCCCCAATAGATCCCAGATCCAAAATCTTCTTTGTAAACAGAGCCTTTCGTTTAGTACAACTGGATCATAAAGTGACAAGTTTTCCTGTAGAATTTAGCCTAAAGCCTCTTCTGGTCAGATTAACATTTTGTATTCAGCTGCAGACCTGGATTAACCCCTAAGAAACTCTATTGTTTCTCTTCATTACATATATCCCCATGTCTCCTACTATCTCCTTTTTACATCAGACAAAGTGGTACAAAGTTTAATCCATGATAAGCTTTCCTTTTTTTCTTTTTTTTTTAGTTTTGCATATTTGTTAAGACTTCTTTGACAGTTGTTTCCCCTTTTAATGCAAACAACACATCCAAATAGAAAGCCTTGTCAATAGAATTTGCTAACCTGGAACAAGAGAAGTTAGTTAGCAGGAGAAGCATCCTTTTTGCAAGGACAAAGATGCCAGCCTTAAATCCATTGTCCCTTATATTTGTCACAGTTGTGTGCAGATTGAAAACACATCCATGTACAAAGCACACAGCTCTTATGATAGACCTACTACTAGATTGTGGTTTTCAGTGAAAGTGTGACTGTTGTGAAAGGTAAAAGTATCTCTCATTAGTTTTAAATCTTTCCAGAGTTGCTTTTAAAAAAGGCTGTCTGTCTGATAGAACTGACAGGATGAACTAGACAGAAGCCCTGATGAAAGCAGTTTTAAAAGTGGGTGCTAGAGTGAGGAAGGAAATTGCATTATCTATGTCCCTACCTAACTACCTGTTTACTAGGAAAAATAGGCACAGAAATAATGTAAGAGGGTCACAATCTTGAGCTGGATAACACAGCTCTCTTTGGTTGGCAATGATCTTTGTAACTAAGAACTTACTCCAATATTTCTATTATTATATGATGGTAAAATATATTAGCAAAGCCAGTACTTTTTTAAAAACAAAGTTTCAAGGAAGCTCCTCTGGCCTCATCACATGAGTTTTGTTGAGTTGTCTACAAAGCAGTGTTCTCCATGGGGTAGGGTTAGGGCTAAACAGAGATAATCCTGTCAAGACTTTTAAGATGTTTTCAGAAACTCAAACCAGGGCACAGTACAGCAGATTATCCCCTGGCCTTTCACCTCCGAGGGAAGCAGACAGTACTGAGAGGTGAGACAGCTTTTAAAAGGCATATATTAGAAGTTTCTAAACCGACTGGCATTAGCTCTATTCCTTCAAATGTTTCCTGCCACCTTTGGATGGCACTGTTGTACACTGGGCACAGAGGGGCTGTATTTACAGTCTTTCTGACAATCCTCAGCTCCATAAGTTTGGAGAATCAATTGTAAGAGAGGTTTGTTTCTTCTGACAATTTCAAAATGGCTTTGTTTAGCATTATTTTGCTTTTACATTATTTTTTCCCATATTTTCATTTAAAAAAAAAGGAAAAATTTGAATTTTTTATTTTTGCTTTCAAGGTTTTTTGTTGTTGTTGTTGTTTATTTTCTTTCACAAATGGATATATAATGTTGGAAGTATGAGGAGGCTATAATTTCCATTGTTTCAAACCTCTGTTTTCAACCAAAAATATTTTATCAAAATTCTTTTAACCACTGGTAAGTTTTAGATTGAGTACATTAATAGACTTCAGAAACAGAATCCAGAGATCTAGCACACGAAGTATATTCTGAAGTCCAGAAAGAAAGGTTGCAATGTCTCCTTTTCATTTCAAGTTCTATATATTTTCGTTGCTCTCTTTTACTATTTCTAAAGCATTTACAAATCCTCTGGCACTCAGTGCAGAGGTGAGATAGATGTGTGTACATACAAAAGGCATGGTAACGGGGCAAAAAAACCAAAGCATGTTTTCTACCAGACTTGGGACTTCTATTTTGATTACTTCTCCACTATAGTGCACTTCCTCAAGCAGCTCTGTTCAGGGACTTCAGGAGGTCCTGGCAGTGTCAATAGGAGTCTATAAATGGAGAAATCTGGATGTGAAGCATATTTCTGCCTGAGCTCTGGAAAGATCCTGTTTCCTGAGTAGCAAGAAAGTCACACTTGAGACATCCAGAAAACAAGATAATGATGAGATGAGGTTATCACTGAAAGAGCAGTGGAGAAGAATAAGACAAAGTTGGATCAGAAAGAAGAGGTAAAATTGTACAAGCTTTTAATAGTTCATGGTAAGAGTGTTAGTCTGGCATAGTGAGAGAAAGGAAAACATGTACTATTTCCAAGGGGATGGGTGTGCTGCTGGACTGATAAACTGGTCTCAGTTTGCAGGGATTCACCTGAGAAATACCTACCTTGGGGAGAGGAGAGTGCTCTGGACATCAAGGTGTGACATGATGGTAGCTTCAACTGCAAATGTCATGGTGGAAGAAAGCATTGTGGAGGTGCTGAGAAAAAGGATGGGTAGCTGGATTTGGAGGCCACGTGTAATCCTTTCAGGTGTGACATTCTCATAATAAAATATGTGAAAATCCTCCCTTTCTTTGAAAGACTTTTTTTTGGCAACCAGCATTCCTGTCTCTTTCATGTTAGCTGCAAAGAAATTAAATAACCATGCAAATTTATGGAGCTGCCTCAAAGGAATGTGTCTGTACTGCAGCATGTACCTCCATACTGAAATTACAGTACTGCTGTACTTCACTTTTTTCTAATTGTTGTGCTAATGAACTTGATGATAGGAGTTTCCTGAACTGTGTTGATGTCAATATCAATTCGGCTGTCAAAAGTTAATATGCTAAAAATGAATAAAAAGGCACTTATGAAAAAAAACCCCAAACACCCAAACATCAAAGGCTGCTAGGCCCAGCTCTGTGGAAACTGTGCCTCAAGAAATTCCACACCCTTGGATTACTAGAAATTTGGGTTGAATTTCAGGGTAAGGATTAAAGGTAAGGGTATTCTTCTAAAAAGATATTATCTACTGGTGGTAATTAGTAGAGACAGAGTACTTGGGTTAACTAATCCATTGATATAATCCAGTTTTGTTGCTTTTATTTTCTTACTCAAAAATGTGGATGATATATGTTGTGGTTCATACAACCTATGATTCATACAATGGTTTGGTCACCTAAGGAAGTATATAAATTGATTTAATCTAATTTGTAATAGGACTGTGTTCCACAGTCTCTCGCTCCTCTTATTGATTGCTGTGTTTGTATAATGATCAAATGCAACTAAAAAATTAACACTGATAAATTTACTAGTCAATTAACAAATTAATTTTTCAATGTGTCCAGCACCCTTGGCCCATCTACTTTGATTTGTACTTAAATTGGAGCAAGTACAAATTACATTACTTTTTCACAGCAAGGCTTTTCAGGATCTGAAGTCTCTGCAGAGACTTGTTTTGCTGGACCAGCAGCCATGGTAATCTTTGTTTGTAAGTCAAATTTAGTTGCTATGATTAAGCATTTTGGTGGATTAGGAGCCAGAATGCACCCATTTTATTGAATCAGTCTTCCAATTGTCATGGTATGTTTGGTAAATAAGCTTTCAGAAAAGGATGTCTGAAACATCTAATTATTCCTATACTTCTTACTGACATCACCACGTATTGATAACAACCTGAATTTCAGTGTTCTGAAATATACCTCTGGAACAGCATTCAAAAATGTCCCACAGGGTTATAAAGACTGTTTCTGGACATTAAGTTTCCTATCACTAAGTCAGTTAATGTGAAAGTTGAAGTGACATACATGTGAGTTGGAATAAAGATACGAAAAAGTGCAGGAAATGTATGTTCAACCACAAGTGAATCAGTGCTTCTGGAAGTTTCCTCTGTTTCTCTGAGACATGATACTACATTGTTCCCACTGCAATGTCTCCTCAAGCAGAAACAACACTAACATTAATTTCATTATTGAATTAAATCCTGTTTTAAATACATAACTTGTAGATGCCATTGAAATCCTTTGGAAAAGGGTGGAAATCAGCTGTAATAGCTGCTCCAATAAAAAGTCGTGCAGAAGTATCTCTCAGTTTTCTTGTTAATCTCATTAAAATATGGACCACATTGCTCATATCAATGTAGTTCTGAGTGAAGGTTCTTTCATAAAACAAAGATGTTTCTTTTAATGACAGTTAAATCAGTTACCAGCTAATACCCCTCTAAGCAGTTCAGGATTTGTCTATGAAGTTGAAGTTTGCGCCCAAGCTGATTGGGTTTTTTCCCCTCAACTGTATTCCTGTGTGTACCTTTCTTAGTAATTTGTAAATTTCCTAATTAGTTACATGTGAAAAGTAACAGAAACAATACACCTGGTCTTATCTAACATTCCTCTTGCCTTTCACCTTCTTCCTTATCCTTAACTCAGAAAAGTGAGCCCAGAATGAAAGCTACTGTTGTCTTTATACCATCATTAACTACACTCATAATCAGATGAAAAGTAATGTCTTTCAGGAAGAAGTGTAGATATTTCCAGCCAAGAAACAAATCAGTCTCATGAGACCAATGAAAGCTTGAAGAGCAGATTTCTGCTAGATCTCATAATTCAGTAGTTTGACAGATATTAGCAGGGAGTTGTTCTTTGCATATATCTGTCTTGCTGGATGCATTATATCCAGGCAGTGGACATTTGTCTGTAGCATGCACTTCTGATCCTTTTAGTAGTACTTCTTTGTAGATTTAGAGTAAACATAAATAGTAGACCCTAAACAGACATGACAGACATCTTACTCAATCCAGTGATGGACATAAAAGGGACAAAAATTTGGCATCTCTCATGCAATTGATAACAAAAGAGAAATGCAAGGGTCACTGAGAGAGCAGAAAATTTGAATTATTTAAGCTTTAAGACAAAAAGACTTTCTGGATGTGCCAATCTCTTGATTTCTACTTTGAAACACTTAAAGCTCACCTGCAGTGAAAAAAGTCTCACAATAGATGAGAAAACGACTCACTATTTTGGGTAGCAGAAATGATTCACACAGAGATTACTCTTGATTATGAAAATTATACAGCAATAGGTTCATTGTCTGCAGATCAGTACAGAAGTGTAAAGTCACATGAACATCACACCATTATGCCATTTCACAGTGAAATGGGTCATATACATGGGGGATTTTCAGAGGTGTTCACTGATGTACCTGTATATATGTATCTGTAGGGAGGTGGTTCCAGGGAAGAAATGGGGATATATCCTTCTTCATGTAAATCAAATGTCCATAAATTCTATGCATTTGTAAAGCTGTACAACAGTAAATAGTAAAATGAAGTGATAAAAGTTGCTCTCTGATAAAATAAGCAAACTGATCTTTGATTTTACAGCCATTTTTGAGAAGAAAATTGATTTAATAGCAGCAATGCATGCACAAGTTTTATACTGCTCTCCTTACTGAGAAAATATGGCTTTATACTGCTACAGCTAAAATTTTAAAACCCATGATTATAATGCATATGTGCATACTTTTTTATTGTGTTGTCTCTTCACTATTCCAGTGAGGATTTTTTTTGGAGTACAGACCTGTTGGGTCTTGTAGTTCCCTGGGAATGGTTCAGAGCTAAGTCAAGACGTCAGGGGAATGTAGCTGTGAGAAAGTCAAACTTACACGGCAGTGTAGCACAGGCTGTTTTTATCAGCCTCAAGATTTCCACACTAGTAGAGATTTTTGAAAGTGGAAGGAGGAAAACATTTATAAAGGGCAATATTTCTCAGGATGCTTTTTGCATCATCAAATAGTTTACCTGGGATACCAATCCTGGGTTAAAAGTTTCTTATTTTCCCTTGGTCGACGGAACAAAACCTATCTGTGTGCCTGCTCAAAGGGAGTACTAATACACATCTAACATGCAGTCTACTTATCTTCCCCAACCCAGACTTATTTTTATAACACACCTCAATGGATTACATTATGTCATTTTCTACTGGTCCATTCCTTTTGCTTCTGAAGCAATTTAGCCTAGTTGGAAGCCGAGCAAAACGTTGCTCTTTATTTTATGACTGTTTCCTTAGAGTAACTTATCACTGTCTGTATCTGTCTCTGACATATGCTACAGTACTGTTGATGATTGCATAGAAGGGCAGGGTTGATTAGGAAAGTGAGGAAATCAAGTTCCACAAGCAGGACTGAAAGACTGGAAAGGGAAAGGAAGTCATTCAGAAAAAGCAAAAGGAGATGATGTGGAGAATGTAAAATGACAGAACGAAAAAAAGCCAGTCTGTCTCCGCCTGATCTCCTTCGACCTTTTTGCAAATTTGCCTCTTGAGAGATTTGTATATCTGCCGAGGCAGATGGAAATTATTTGATGCAGAATTATTAATTAAAAAAAAAGGGAAAAGAAATTAAAAAAAGTTTCAAGAATGTAAGTAAAAGGCAAAAATGAGCTGAGATAACCCTGAGTGCTTCCAGTTTAGTCCATAGGCCTGAAAAGGACCAGGTATTTGCATATCTATGCACACCATTAATAAACCCTTTGACATGTATGGGACTAATACTAAGCATGCAAACCTCTTTTTTTCAGGGCCACAGTTTTTTGCAAAACCACAAGATGGTTTAATTATATTCTCATTTCAGTAGAACATCCAGATATGAGAGATGTTACAGATAATTCAATTTTGGTGCTTTTATAATTTTATGAATACTATCACTAATTAATTTTGTTCAGCAGGATACTTATTTAGAATACAGGGCACAGCACACTGCACACTGTATTCTCAGCACAGAATTGGTGCATTTCAGAAGAACTGATACATTTCTCCATGTGTAACAGCAAGTCTACAAGTTGCTCACGCAAGGATTGTGGAGATGAATTAGCTCTCACACAGCACACTTCACTGCTGTTGGCTGGAGTCTATGCTCAATCCCTTTTCAAGCTGTTTTATTCCTTCTCAGGATAATTTCTGTTATCACAAAGGATGTATACAAAAGACACCACAGCCATATGAACTTAATGTTATATACATGAGTATTAGCCCATAACTACATTGTAAGTTCACATTGTAGGAGTCTTTCTTTCCACCTCTGATTCCAGCAGATCTTAGTTATCTTTTTCATAAGACCACTTTTTTTCTGATCACATTTAGTAGAATTAGGAACTTTTTGCTCTAGAATTAAATAGATTTTTGTTGTGTCTGAAAATTTCAGGATTGCATTTGGATGAATATCCTTTATTTGCTCTGAGAGATAGGACTTGGGGAGGTTTTAGCTGGGCTTAGTACTACACTGTATGTCATCAGGAGTTTCGCATGGCAGCTAGAGGAGTCGATATTTTGTCACTTGAAAGAAGTTACAAAGTTCTTGGTGGACATTTTTAATGGACATTTATGTTCCAATTAGATCTGGATTTTTAAAATATATTTGCATCAAAAAGGAGCACGTTATTGTAGTCATGAAAACTGTCTGGGAAAGGCTTATAGAGAGAGGTAATATCTTCTATTAAATAAAACTGTGTAATTGGAAAAAAATTAGGCAAGTTTTCAGGCAAAAGCCCTCTTTCTGTTCTAAACTTAAAAATCACATCACTAAGTACAGCACTTTATTCACCATATTCCCAAATTATGTTTAGTGCATTTACTGTATTTACGATACTCCTATTTAACTTGAGTCATATACTTCGTCCTGCCTGAAGGGAGAAAAATTGAGTAAATTTAGGTCAGTTTTATTCATCAAAATATTAGGTAAATGAGAGGAAATGCAGCAACATGGATAGCACTGTCAAGCAAAAGAGCTTCTCCTCTTTATATTCAATGTGAGAAGAGTTAATTTGAGGGTAAAGGGCCAGTAATCCTAAAGTGGATACTTATTAAGCCGTGGCTCAGCACAGCACTAATAACATGCAAGCTTGCTAAATACTACCTTGAGTCTAACAGCCATTTCCCCTGTGATTTAAACAGAAGACTGTACAGGCATGAGTCTAACAATATTCTTCAATGTTCAAGTTTCTTAAATGGTTTTGGGTGGAGTAAGGGTTTAGGATGGCTTCATTTAACCATACCATTCATCAGTGATGGAGAATTGAGATTATTGTCTTGTATAACCATACAATAAAACCTGAACAACAGAATCAGGTAGAAACAGACACAGTTATTATATTGTTCAGCAATCCCAAGAGCTTCCCAATTTTATTTCCATTTGTCATAAATGAGTCTATGATATTTTGAAATATATTTTATATAGTGATTTTGAAAAGTCCTTGAATTCCTTTGGCCAACAAAATTGAAAATTAGATAAAGTGGAGTTATGAATGTATTTTTCATTTAAAGTTAACTCTATATAAATCAAAATATATCCACCATTTTTTTCATAAAGCCCAATGCTTCTGTGCAGATTTCTTTCTTTAAGTGGTACCATATTGAAAAGGAAGAAAAATGGACCTCTTCGTCCATAAAAACTTACTTAGATTATATATCCTTAGTATATGTTTAATATATTCTCATAAAAGAATCATAGCTACTCTCAAATTCTTTAGCTAAACTTAACTGATCCTTCAGGGACATCAAATCTGGCATGTGAGCATCCACAGAATGAGGCAAGTCCATACCTACAGCGAGCTGCAAATCCTGGTTGGATATAGCACTTCTGCCATATAGGCAGGGACCTATTTTTCCCATTAGGGCACTAGGACAAATAATGTGATTTTACAGCTGTTGAATATATAAACACTCTCCCACCCCCCTGCCCCCACTGAAGTTCAATGTTTCAATCCCTTCAAGAATCCAACCTAAGCCCAGAGAAGTCAAAGCACTCCATTAATTTAAAGATTTGTCTTATCCTTAATTAGCACAAATGTACCTATTCACAGCAGAGTATTGTAGCCAGGAGACATGTTCTTTTTACATTAACAAATTTGTGCTACACTTAGAAAGAAGGGAAAATTCTGCAGCAGGAACTGTGAATTCCTGCTAGGAGACTGAGTAAACTCTCTTATGCTTTATATTTTGACCATCACTTTTTCATTTTCACTTTTTCTTCCTGGGACTTTTATTCTCTACTTTGCAGATTAATATTATTTCTTCCTCTCATGCCCATCTGTCCACCCATCTGCTTATTTTAGCTACATTTCCTTTCACCCTGTTGGCTCCTGTGTATCTTCACCACACCCCAGGCATGTATCCTTCAACAAGAGTTATAATATGAATCATTTTGAATACCTTCAAAATAGTGGTACAAGAAAATTGGATTCCTACTTTTTGGTGAGTAATATAAAATTATTTATAGGCTTAAAAATGAGCACACTTGCCCTAAGAGAGCCTTTAGGCTTTGGGTAGGATTTCAAAGAATAATAACAAAGGTATAGATTATATCTAAAAGTTCAAGTACCAACCAAAGCAGTTCTAACTGGTGTGTACAAAGTGTGTCCCACTCCTTGGCCAGTGGAAAGAAAGGGAAGCTGCACTTCTGGGCCAGATGGGGCCTGGGAGCTGCACACCACACACCTCCTCTGCCTGAGGGGTGATCAGAAGCTGGGGATGTGCAGGGCCATCAGCCACAGGATAAGTGGCAGCATATGTCAGAGTGTCACAGCTTTCTGTGGGGCCTGTGCTAATAGTGTCTCTAAGGTGATTCTCAGGGGACAAAAAAAAAAGAAACATTTTCCACTGTGTGATCTTACTGCATATGCACAGTGGTGGAAGTCAGCATTAAAACTAGGGAAGGGCAGGAGCAAAGAGAATGCAATCTGATCTTTGTCTCCTCCCTTAGATAATTTTATCTCTGCTGGCATTAACTTAGTAGAACCATGATGGAGAGCCATAAAAATACTTCTGCTTGTCTCTTGCTTAGCTTGAGGAGCTCCTCAAGCAGTGGTCTGTGGCGTGGTACCTGCCTTAGGAAACAGCATGAAGATGGAAAGGGCTGCACCCCTTAGTGCCCCATGCTCCCATGTAGCTCAGCTTGGTTTCTTTGTAGTTTATTTACAGCTTCACTAGAACAATAACATCCAATTTGTTGGTGCTGATGGGCCCTGCATGGTCTCTTCTTCCAGAGCTCAGTAGAAGAGTGGCCGAGGCCCTGTCACCAAGCCACTTGCTCAGGGATGGTTGGCCAGTGAGGGAGCCTGGCACAAACCCAGGAGAAGAGCTGTCTATGAATGCTGAGTGAGAAGGAAAACCACACTAGAGCTTTAGACAATAAGGTTTTTATTACATACACCTGGTCCTGCTGGCCCCCTCCCAGCCCACAGCTGTATGGTGGGTAATGCTGACTGCTGGGGTGGCCAGGAGGGGGGTTGAGGACCTGTCTCCAGCCTTCTTTTTAGGGCAGTATGCTCCCTCTCTAGCTCCAGGGAAATGACTGGGTGCCACAGTTTTTATTTTCATGCTTCTTAGGCAGTCTCACTCTTCTGTGCCAATAGGTGTTTCCAGAAAGTGCTGATGTTGATGGAAAATTAATTATTTTGGTGATACAAGAGATGTTCTGTGTTGTAGATATATATGTGAATTTTTCTGTCTATCCAAGAAAAATTGTATATCTTTTTAATATATATATAAAGGTAACGGTTTCTTTCTTTCTCTATAATTGCTGATAGAACCTTGTGTATTTATATTTATAATTTATATTTAAAATACATTCCTCAATAAAACTGTTTAGCTTAAAGTATTGATCTCAATCTGTGAGAAAAAAACAGTCCTGTCTCTTTCCAGTAAAAGGAAATTTCAACCTTGTCTTATTAGCCGAGTTTTTCTACGTCTAAATACTCAAAGCAGACTTTAAATTCATAAGCATGACTACAAAAATTTGAATGATGACACATCCATTTTATGTGCTGAAGAAAATGGAAATTAATTTAAAAGAACGGAAATCTCTGAGGAGGAATTGTCAATGACTATTTGAGCAGTAGGGGTTGCGTGTGTAACAGTATGTGATGTAATTGCCTTGTATTTTAAAAACTGCAGTTACTTTTACAAAGATGATTTTGTTTCCTCCCTTTAATAAAAATGTTCTTTTATTCAAGTTTATTGACCTTACTTGTGTTGAATCACCACAATCTCCCTTCCCTAAGTCATAGTCTCATTTAGTAACCATTACATGATCTTTTTTCACACAACTGAAAGTGCCTATAATCTATTTTGGAACAGGCTTCAGTCCAGAAATATGTTTTACTTTATTATTTTCTGCTCTCTCTGGGGATGCCTTCACAAAATGGTAAAGCCCGAAGACTTCCTGAAGGGTAATCCTTTTCTGGGTCATATGATTCTTTTCAGATTCCATCTTGGGAGAGTTTTCTTATAACAATAGGTTCTGCTGTCTGCGAACTGGACAAAATCCTGTTGCTTTAGCACTAACAATGAGTGGAATTTTAGTGCAGGAGGAGTGTTTGCTTAATACAATAGAAGCTGGTACAGGCTGGACTTGCAAGTGTCAAGTAAACAGTGTGGGAAAGTCTGTAGTACTGCGACTGAGTCAACAAGGTGCTGAACGCCTAAATGTGACTGCACTGTAACTGCAATAACCATCTGGTTGACTTCATCTTTTCCTCCAGGACAGGGCTTGACACATATCTTATTGAGAAAGAGTTAACAAGAGAACAGGCTGCTAGCAGGGAAAGGATGAACAAAGCAAGCATTCAGTCATGCGTTAGAAACTCCGCACGATGTGCAATCAGAACAACCGTGCTTCAGGATCAGATACAAGTCTGATTTACTAAATGACTATGATGGGAGAAGGCTGTTGAGACCCTGCCATAATCGCAGAAATTCTCTCAGAAATATAAACCAAACAGTGCCCAGGTCACAAAAGGGCAGGTAATTTTTTTGGTCTTTTTTTAATGATGCGAACAGTCTGGCTAATATCAGTTTAAAAGAGCCAGAGAAATTTGAGTTCACTTGGCAGTAACACGAATGCCACTACTCTATTCATGTTTGGACTGAGAATACAAATTGACTGAATCCTTACCAGAGGCAAGACAAATGAGACAAGAAACACCTATGTTCAATACTGCAAATAGAAAAACTGATATAACTTTAAGTAAGAAACTACCATTCAACCTACCCTACTACCTCATTTGAAATGCAGAAGTAGTTTTAAGTTAGGAAGAGTTGTCAAAAAAATCCTTTTATATATTCAGTTTTTCAAAAGCAGTTTTCAAGGTGTTTTACCCATACTTTGCTCTCATTTACAGCCTTAATCTTATTTAAAGGTCTATTTGTATTCAGGTTGTGCCTATAATTTCCACAGACACCTAAGACTTCATTTAACTAGCATGGTCATAAAACTCCTGTCATAAGAATGAAAACAAAAAGTCAAATTAGTGTCTTTCAAACCTAGATCAGACACTGAGCTAGAGAGGTGTGGCATAGGTCCTAACTTGCCTGAAAGTTTGCCCCATGAAAGAAGCACTCCTTGCTTCTTTCATTACAAACATTACAACTTTCCCCCACTTGGGTCACCACTGAAGCATCACCAGTGCTGATTTAACCACTAAACCCAGAATTTTTATGAGAGCTGGGCTGCTGAATTTGCTTTTAGCCTGTATAAAAATGTCTGCATACTCCAATACTTCCATCAGTATTCCATGCAAACCCAGTTCAGGGTTAGAAAACTCCAGCTGCCTCGTGAGAGCTGCCTCTGGAGTAGGAGTTCCTGTGAGTCATTGTCAGCTCAGCCTTGGAAAATCTTTAAGTTGCTGCCCTATTTCTCAAACCCAGGCTAGCACTCCTGCACAGTTTTACTGCCACGTTCCAGCCTTGTTGAGATTACAAGTACATTAATTTTGCTTTGTCCCAGGCAAACCTGCTCTAAATGCAGAACTGCCTCAATTTTCTGTAACTGATTCATATTAAAAAAAAAAAATCACTTTTGGCCAGACACATGCACAGATGTGTATATTGGTATTATATAATCTATATACATGTAAGTATTTATACCTATAAAACACATTTTGTGGCTGTGTATATTGACTTACATGTACCTCAATCCAATGAGATATATTGCTGCTAATTAAGCCATTTCTTTTACTGTTCAAGAGGAAGAAAAGGAGGGAAAGAGAGTGAAAGATTAGTTTTTATTTTAGAATTTATTCAGAATGTATAGGAAATAGTCTATTGACAGGGAGTACAGTAGTTAGAGATAAGTGCCTTGCAACAACAGAGGTGTTCATTATATGTGCAGGTTTGTGAGTGAGAGGAAATAGGCTTGGGATTCTCTTACCTTTTGGCATCATTCTGGATATGCCTACAATTTACAATATTTATTGGGAAAATGTCAGAACTTTAAAATTATGGGAGATTGTGCCTTTCAACATAAACTTTTTAGGACATGCCTCCTGACTGAATGGGCCTGGATATGTGTTGTGTTTCTCCATGCACCAGCCATCCATGAGCTCTTTAGTGCCCAGGGCAGCATGTGTGCCCTTCTTTTCAGCTGGCTGGCTGAAAGGATAATGCTATGGCCCATTCTTCTTCCCCCCATTCCTGGACTGGCTCAAGGTGCATTTAAGACTAAGTTCTACAGCTGGTAGAGAGGAAATAGACTCAAGCACTGAGAAATTGTTTTTCTTTCTTCTTGTTATTTCCTCGGACATGATAATATAACCAAGAAGGAACCAGAGGCAAACATTTTTAACAAATTAAAGCACCATTAATAGCAAACAGATAAGTAGGCTTTTTCTGTACATCTCACTATGGACCCTTCTCTTTCTTTTTAGTACATTTTGTAAGCAGCTGAGCAGCCTTAAACATTATAAAGCTTAAAAGTAAGGTAGATGTATGGAGGGTGGTGCTTTCTGTGAATCCTTTAGGGCTTCAGTGACCTTGACAAGAACTGCAAACATCAGTTTATTCTGATGTTACAGATTACAGGAGTTTGGTTGTTGTTCAAATCAAGCAGCTGCCAACCTGCCATGAGTATTTTTAAGAACCAGCACAGAAGAATTAAGTCCCACAAATCTACAGATTGCTGCAAGAGACTTATCAACCTCTCTTAGGGAATACTGACAATGTTCTGTTTCTCCAGGATGCAAAATGAAGCACTATTTATGAGATAGCTGAGATAAACTGATTCCATTTTCCACTTCATAATAAGACAAAGAGCAGACGGGAAAAAAAAAGAGAAAGAGTGAAGTTTTCGTACACAAAGGGACATGCAAATAACTATATTTAAAGTAAACTTTCCATAACTTGGAAGAAGTAAGATAGTGGTCAGCAACTTATGGAATATCAAATAGACAAAAATAAACAGCAGATAACCTCTAAGGGTACTTGGTTAAAATTGTTTCTCACTATTATCTGCATTCTCCCAATATATAGAATTGGCTATGTGAACACTTTTTATTAAAATATTTTTTTATTTGTGTTCTTGTAAGGATGCCAGCCATCCAACTTAGAATTAAACAGTAATTATATCTTCTCTGTGCACCAAGGACCAGGCTGACATGAGTTAAAAAAATGTTATCAAACTTTGGAGGGGCCAACTCTCCATTTTGCAGAAAATAATGACCTATAGTTACTGCAAATGAATGGAGAATTTGGCCCTATAGACTTTCCTAGTTTGTCAGTAGCTTAAGACATTTCAATGACCTTTTCATGAAATATGTTTTGAAACCTATTTCCAATCATAAAAATATTTGTTACCATTGAGCTCTTGAGTGTTTTGCTGTATGACTTTAATAATACCTGTATTATTCATACTTTACACTGCATGGTTTTGTAAAGCATTGAACAGAAAAATTTATATTGACCTCTATAAGAATGCATCATAACATGTAATGTGGTTCAATCACTCTTAAGCCACTGCACTGTGGTACCTACACTGCAGTTTGCTTCATGAATGGGGGATTTGCAATGTTTTATCAAGCATTATCCTCTTCATACACTGCTTTGTCATAAGAGTAAAGTTTCAGCACAGCTATGCTGCAGTCTTATTCCCTTTATTAGAGTCTTTTGGTGAAAATTTGGTCTAAGAGTTCTTTGCAGTTAGAACAAAACAGCAATTTTGAAGCCTTTTCTCTTTGAAAGGCTGCACTTTGTCCCCAGTCCTCTAATTATGTTATTTGAGGGGAGCATCAAAATGACCATCACAGTCTTGTGGTAAACATTTCAAATACTTGGAATTGGTTTTTAATATAAGCAGTTTGCAGAATGGATGTAATTGTATTTACTTTGAATACAATAATACTCAAAGAGATCTTTCTAAGAATTTGAATTCATTGTATCTCACCTCAATTCTAAGGACAGTGTGTGTTGAACTTTGCCTTGCTTTAAATCTCTTCTTTGGCAGGGTAGTATATGTTTGTCTCCTGCAGGTTTATTCTTTTATTTTCTTTTATCTCTGTGCATTTCCGGATAGCAAGACAAATGGCCAATGAGATTGCATTCTTTTTGGATTTCAGTGTAAGGATGGATAGCAACAATTATGGGATATAATGAACATTTGGGGAAAGAGAAAATAGATCAGGAAAAGGTAGAGTCTCTTTGGAGCTGTATTTTAATAATGAGTAAAATTGTGAAAATGAAAGGTTAAGCAAAGGTCTTTGCTCTCCTTATAGGGAAGGTGAAAAGAGTGGCTAATTAGATTATGCAAACCAGCACAGTTCAATTACAGCTGATAGGCCAGATGGAGCCCAGGGGACACTTCCACCTGAAGGAAATGGGGAGTGAATGCTTGGTCAGCAAGCACAGCACAGGGAGCTGAATGCTCTTGGTGCCTCCAAGGGGTGGGATGCTGATGCTGTCCCAGCCCCCTCCGTTCCAGCAGGGGAGAGGTGAGCAGGTCAAGGCTCAGATGTTCTCCAGAGCTCATCCGTACTAAAAAGGGCCCATCTGATGAACCTTGTTTACCTGGTCCACAGAGGGAAGGACTTGGCCAGAGTCATAGCTACCATTCAGAAATCAGGGGCAACCTCCTGCTCTTTCTGGACAACCAGTGATTTTTGTTGTAATGTAGGAAGTCTTTCTCCCTGCTCTGTGTTTGGGGAGCTTCCTGGTGACTTAAGTGTAAGCATATGTCTGCATTGTCAGGCCTAGAAAAATATCCTGATGTCAACTTTTGGTTTTAGGGCCTGACCATGTTCTAACATTATGTTAAGATGACAGTTATTGGCAAAAATCCAGCAGTAAATACCCAACATCTTGTTGAGTTTAGATAGGCAGTTACAGACCAGAAATTTCAGACTCAGCTGATAGCTTGAGTTTTTCTGTGGAAGGGAAAGACTTTGCAAACCTTAATGTTTCACCAAATAATTTCATGATGTTCTAATTTTTGGACAGATTAAAGAACCCTGCAAAGATCTTTGATATTTCAAACTCAGTTATGCTGATTTTATCAATATAAAACTTTCCACTTTGTGAACTTGTGTATGAACTCACATATAATTTCATGATAAAATTAAGTATTTATTCAAAAAAGTAACTCAGAATTTCTGCCAACTAGAGATGAGATCGTATTACAGGGTGGCTACTGTTACTTTTCCTATGATAGAAGGAAGATGAAAAAAGAGCTTGCATATTTGTATATAGTGCATACTTAAGACAAAGAACTTGAAGCTTTTGATTATATTTTTCTGGTTTACATTTAAACTAGTTTTATGGGGTGTTTTTTGTATTTTAGATTGTACTAAGTGCTATACTTCATGTGTTTATGAGTCATCCTCAATGAGTATATTGCTTGTGGAATAAGCAGGCTCAACCATATGTTTCGTTTGCATATGCTAGTTTGGATAACTCTTCCTTCCTTCTCCTTCTCTCTTCTTCCTCCTTCCCAGTTTGCTTTTTTTTAGCAGTCATCTGCATTTGTGAAACCTTGTGATTTTGCTTGGTTCATGGATAAGAGCATTATGTCTTCTCCATTTAGCAGTAATGTCAGGTTTAAAAAGTAAAATTTGAGCAAAGTATGTTAGAACTGGTAAGACATAAGGCAAGAAATGAGTCTGAGAAGATTTAAATATTGAAATTTTGGATTCTTTGATCACATATTATATTTTTTCATGTCTGAATCCAGTCACAGTCTGAAAATCTGCCTCTGTTATTTTGTTAACACGAGGAATCATTGTGCCCCCAGAAATTCCTACTTTTATAAAGAAATTAATTGTTTTGTTGTTTGGACTTATTTTTCCCCTCTGGGCAACAAAACAGCATTTTATTTTTTAAATTTTGTTTCTGTCTGTTACATATATCAACACAACATGAGGCTACTAAATTGTGGAGGGGGAGGAGGATAAAATATACAAATTCTGAAAGAGGGTGGAGACCAGAGGAAAAATGTGCATTGTCAATACATATCATACAGATAGACTAAATTGAAGCTGGTTAGTTTGCTGAGACCTGCATGCTACAGAGACTTCTTTACAGTGTCCTAGATACCATGCATTCCCTTTCAGCTGGCAGCCTTATAGGGGTAACAGCTTCAAAAGAATGCCTGCTCTTGGCTATTTTTTAGTTTTGGCACCAATGTGGCTTCTGTCAGCAGTCAATATGCCTGGTATTTTCCTCCCACCATCATTATTTCTTGGAAACTCACATTCCTTGCACCAGCATGCAGACACCCACACTCTCCAGCTGTGTTTGAATTCCCTTGTCTTAAGATCCTATCAGACCCTGAGAGTTAGGGGTCCATGACCCACACCTGGGCAGAAAAGATGATCCTCAGCAGACTCAAAGAACACTGAACATTCACATGGCCAGTTACATGAAACAAGGCTGCCTCCCCCTTCTTTGGCAGGACATCAAAGTGCTGGATGTAGACAGGGCCATCAGCAGCAGTGATGCACCAGCATTTGAAGGTTCCAGCATTCCAGGGAAAAGTAGAGGATGACGTTCCAAACCAGACTGTAACTCACCCATGAGTTGAGTGGGGGGGGGCAGATATTTGAGTAACTTTCCTGAATAAGTAAAACCTGCCTGTAAAACCAGAAATTTGACTCGAATATATTCAGTAATTTCTTATTTTAGGAGTAATATTATCATTTACTCCAATAGTTGTCCAGAGGCAATGGAGCAACAAGATTTGTGCTATGGATAATCAGCTTAGTAGCCCTGATAGTAGAGCAGAAAATCTCTAATTTCTGTCACAATTTGCTTCATGCATTTTTAAGAGCTGTTTCATAAATGCCATTTTATGAATATGATCTTCTACAATGTACACCTGTACAGAAGTGTTGCACTATAAATATATGATCTGAAAACTAATTAAAGTAGAACCTTTTCCAGGGTAATGGGTTTCCATTTACATCAGCAGTAAAACGGCACTTTGAATTGTATGAAATTTATTTTATAAGTGCACTTTGTTTAAACACCACTAAATGGAAACAACTTGAGCAGCTGTATGGATGTATTTTTATATTTTAGGGTTTCCAAAGAAATTTTGGCATCTGACAGGTAATTGTCTGCATGAAGATCAAAGTCAAGGTACAAAATATTTTCCGAAATTTGTTCCAAATTTCAGCTGCACCTAAATTTAATTTTTTAGATTTATAATTTAACTTAATATTTATTCTTAAACTTTTATTGATCTTTTAGATAGATTTTTTCACTTCCAGGTTATGAGCAGCACTGAAAAAGTTCTGTCTAAATTCCTGTGGGATGGCAGTTTTCGTATCATCTTTGGTTCAATAAGAAGCAACCCTTACTGTTATTTTGATTTGAGTTTATTGCTTTCAAGATGTTCAGATAAAGATAAATATGTGTCATACGGGATGAATCTTTTAATTATTATTCTTATTTAATGGTGGTATTTGGATGGAATCCAGTGGTTTTGAACTCCTTTGTGCTAATCAGTGCACAAATCCAACCTTATCCATTACTTCTCCAATATTTGCCCATTATTGCGGTGCATTAGTTCACAATGTTCTCACTGCATTTCACTTTTAAAATGCTGCTAAGTAATTTGCCTTTCTTTGTTTAAAATCTTAGTAACAATAAGATTTTGTGCTCATTGTTACCTAAGGTTAATGTTATGCTTCACACATAGGACTTAACATCCTTCAAAAGACTACTCAAACTAATGATTGTGATATAAAACCACAGCTTTTGCCAACACAGACATAGTTGCAGATCTGTTTTCCCCTTAATTGTGGTCCATTGTTAACAGAGACAACCAAAACAGAACTATCCTGACTCCTGGAAAAGTGTCCCCTTAGTAATGCAGACAGAGGTGGCAACTTTCGTGAAATGTTTTTATCTCTTTTTGTGAAAAGTTAGTGACATGGCCTGGATGAAGATAACCTGTAATTATTCTCAAATTGTATTTCCTTGATATTGCTTTTTCAGATTTTTTCTGTGCATACTTTCATATGTCTCCATAAATCCTTTCAGAGTTAAAAAAAGATTCTTTCTTGAAGAGAATGTTTATAATACATTAAAGTTTTTTATGTTAATTAAGGATGTAAATAATAAGTAAAGCAAAGAGCTGGAAATGGAGTCCAGTGTGACATATTGCACAATACCCATCCTGCCAGTAGAGTATGGTGACTAGTTACTCACTAGTTTCCTCAGCTGATGAGAACGTGTGCTTAGCAGCATCAGGAGCATATTTAGCACTTTGCAGTAAAAGTTGAGAGATGACAAAGTGGAAGAGACATTTAAAAATATGCTTGAGCTATGCAAGTACAAACAGTGTCCGATGAAAATGCATGAGATACTACAGTACGGTGTTTGAAATGGCTTTGTGACTGGAGGCTAACTTCTAATATGCAATGCATAATTCAGTGGGAATAGGTCCTATTTTATGTCTTTACAAACACAGAAATGGTTATTGGTAAATGATAAATAAACTTGAAGAAAAGAAGTAAATTATTTTTATAGGCATGTGCGTGCCTTACAACTGAGGGGGAAAGAATAATCCTCTTCAAACATCCGATGTCTGTCTTTGAGCTTTAACCAATAAATATTTGCAGAGGTCTGAGAAGCTTTGCTTAAAAAAAAGAGTCTAAAAATAATCCTCAGCAGACCATGACATGTTATGAGGGAGGATCTCCCAGGGGGGTTCAGAATATCTGCAAGGATATACACCTTTACTGAGAACAGAAGAAATTATAATTTTAACCTTCAAGTTGCGCATAGATTAACTCTTCATTACAGAATTTAACATAGCTAGAGGCTAAGGAAAGTTCAGATTGATTTTTTGTGACATCAAACAAAAGAGGATCATGTTACTAACACCTGGTAGAGGCAGCAGCAGCTTTTGGGTAGTGTGAGAACAGAAATAAGGAAGCAAATTAAAGCTTAACACAACACTTGCGTGCAGTTAACCATTTGCTTTTACCACACCTTAGTTACCTTGCACTAACTTCACTGTCTCTGACATTCTTGCAAAATGTAGAAGGGAGCTAAAGATATTCTTTTCTTTCCTGTGTTTAATCCAGGAGAGATGATGAAAGCTCCCCACCAATCTAACTACTTTGGTTTACTCCCCTCATCACCACCACCCCAGGCTGAAGGCCTGCTTGCTCTTAAAGAAAAAGCTTAAAACTCTGTTACCTTGTCCCTTTCACTCAACTGTGAGGGTTTTACCTTGTTAGTGTGTTAATTGGATGATCGAAAACACACAAACTGTTTCTTTTTTAATTTTATTAGCCACTTCCTACCTCCTTCCTTGAATATCTTTAAAGAAATTCAACGTCTTGTTTCTTTTTTAAAGGAAAAAAAAAAGGAAAAAGTCTTTGGATATCCTAGGCTGCCTTCATTATGCTGTATGTATTTGTCTTTGCATCCTTTGATAAAAATGTAGTAGTATGTCTCTGAAGGGTGGAACTTTGCAGTTGCAATTACAGATAATAGTGTTGTTCTCTAAACCCCAGTGTGGTGTGAACATCAAAGTGCTGTGGATTATAATAATCCAAACAAATAACCTTCTGTAAACTCATAAGAAAGAAGGAGCTGGATGTTTTCATTAAGTGAGAGGCAATTCATTTAACAGTCGGTTGTTGCTTCAATGCGGTGAAAAGTCTGTCCATTTGCATAAGGAAATAATCACCAAAGAAATGTAAATGACTGAACCGGGCTCTCATTAGCAAAGCCTCTCCAGCAACCTTAAGGACCTACCTCTGTTGGCAGTAGATCGAGTTTCAAGTACTTTCTTACCTTTTAGAAACCAATTATCTTCAGGCATGTCCATCAGTTCAGGCAGGGGGAAGGGAACATAGCAATATTCTCTGCAACAGTTCTTACACTCTAATGAAAGGATTCTCCAAAATAAGAATTTGAATGACTTGTCTTTATGCAATTTCTTGAAAATCTATCCTTTAAATGACTACATGGTAAACGCCTATGTTTTTTATGGAGTAAGGGAGGAGTGTATAATTTTCTGAGGGGGAGAAAAAGCAATAAATTCCAATCAAAATATTGCAGGTTGGAAGGAGAGCCAGATGACGTTGGAAGTTTTTCTGTCAATAACATAGCAAAAATGACTAGGTAGGTGGAAGAAAAATGGTTACTATTTAAGTGAAGGAAGAGGAAATGGTTTCTTCACAGTGGTGCAGGTGACAGATACAGGACCTTAACTCCCTTAAGAGATAAAATACAATAAAAATATTTTGAACTAAATTGGTTTAGTTCTACTGGAGTCAATAGAATTTTGCTTGTCTGTGTCAAATGAGAATACAGTTCACAATATTTTCTCTCTACCCAATACATACAGTCTGTAGATGTTTGACACATCTAGACACAGAGTCTCTAGGAAAGAGACCAGTCAGTACAAAAACACAACAACATTTCACCTATGGAGTCCTCAGCTTAGCTGGCACTGGTCAGGTTAGAGGCAGCAGGAGTTTGGTAATCTCTGCTTGCCTGCTAATGGAGGTTTTCAGTTTATTTAAAATAGAGGTATTCCATTCTGAATTCTCTCTCAAGCAAGTGTTTTATGGCATCTTTGAAGACATGCTGAAATATGGAATGCTCATTTAGGGAGAGATTTTTAGGCATTCAGGCTAAGATGTGATGCCAGATTGGTAAGTACTTCCAGGGTCATGGTGTAGAGCATGATTTGAAGGCCATATGAACAAGAGTGGATAGGGACAAAAATAGGAGGAGCCTTATCTTGAATGTAGTGTATTAATGAACAGACTCTGGAAATTTTAGAAAAAGGCTATACTAAACCTAAAGTGAATGCAATTTTCTCCTGTGTCAAGAAAAATTTCTCCTGAAACTTTCACATAATTTTGTGGTTTATGTCCCTTATCAGTTTTTGCCTGATAAGGCAACGAAGACAACATCCTACCCTTCTCTGTTTCTCACCCTTTCCTCACCATGTGCAGCTTCCCAGCTAGCTCTGTTGATTGTGATGCTGATATTACTGGCTCTTGCCTCAGCACAATCAAGATAACTGAGTTAGAAAAATCCCTCTGTGTTTTAAATGATGAGGAAACCCAGATTACTTTTCCAGAATGAGTAAGACAAGTGAGTTGTACTGTTGTAATTATTCAAATGGACATGTCAAATGTCCATTTGAATAATTATTAAATTAAAATGTAATTATTCAAATTTTATTAATTATTATATAATTAAAATGTAATTATTCAAATGGACATTCAAATGGACATGTATGGAGTAGCATTGCTCCTATACTGCATTGTTTGTTCTGCCATTCCTCTCCATATTTAGGTTTTTCTCCATCATACAGTTTCACAGGAGGCAGAGTGTAGAAAGAGACCCAGACCTTATCAAAATCAGAATCACAGAATGCTTTGGGTTGGAAGGGACCTTAGAGAATACCTGCTGCCATGGACAGGGACACCTTACACTAAAGCAGGTTACTTAGGGGGTCATCTTGGAACACCTGCAGGGATGGGAAGTCCACAACTTCTCTGGGCAATCTGTTTCAGTGCTTCATAACCCTTGCTGTAAAGAATTTCTTCCTAACATCTAATCTAAACCTACCAGCTTTAGCCATTCACCCTTCTCGTATCACTACATGCCCTTGTGAAAAGTCCCTCTCCAGCTTTCTTTTCAGCCACCTTTAGATGGACTTACACAAAAAGTACAATATACTTTGTTTTCACACCCTGCTCACCCTGTGGTAAGTGGTTCCTGTGATTTTCTAGGCGATGGTTATCGAGCACATGTAAAGGAACATCTCGTTAAGCAAGAAATCTTGTGGCAGACAAGTGCGTGTAGGTAGACATCAGCATGCAGAGCCAGTGAAGATGACTGTGGGGCAAGGAAGTGTCTGTATTCAAAATACTGGTGCTTGTTCCAAATACACACTGCTGTAAACATAATTATTAACTAGAGCCTTTACTACAAAGTTAATATGCATTCCTAGGGGAAAATATGGTCCCTCTGTCATACTGTTTAAAGATCATTTAGTGATTGGTTCAATTATCTCTGAATTGCTAGACTATTTGTCTACAAATGAGAAGTTTTGGGATGTGTTTTGGGGCCCTTATTTTTTCTTTTTTTTTTTTTAATTCTTTTTCTGTCCTTTTTTTTGGACACCACATTCAAGCTTCCACTTCCAGAAGCTATATCAGTCACATCTTTTACCCCAGTTACATGCAATTGTTGACTATTTCACTGTATCTAACTGCAGAATCATGACATAGAGGTCACTGAACAGAAATAATATGCCAGTATTGTACTGAAGAATAAAATACTTGGAAGATACCAAAGTGAGATTGGGTATTTTAGTGCTGGCTGAGTGCCATCAGCAGTTCCCCATTCATCAGTGAAATTTTAATCTGCTGTAAAGTTATAAATTAGTCTTGGGAAGATAAAGACCTATTTTTAGAAGTTTATCTCTTCTGAAAGAAAGATCAGTACATAACAGGTCAAAACCATTGTAACAGAGACTGGACATAAAATGGAGTATTGGTCAAAGGCCAAAATAATATTGAAAGCAAAATATTACTATTACTTAGAGGCACTTGTGTTAAATATGGTGAAATTGAACTGTTTATACAAGATGCTGGATTTCCTCCAAACAGACTCTGGCTGCACCATTTCAGTGTTGTTTTTCAGAGACAAGAGATTCTTTTTTCTTTATAGCAGCCACAAATGAGAAAAGAAAAGGGGAGTGTAAAGGGAAGAGTACTTCTAGATGCTACCCATATTACAGCACAGCTAAGAGACTGGGGGTGAGGTTTGAAAGTGTGACCAACCAGCAGAAGGACATTAAACCACACCACCATCCACACACACTGATCTGCAGCTCTCCACACATTCCAGTTCCATCCTACAGCAGCACAGAGGGTTTGGGTTGAAAATGTGGGATGGCAAGCTGTTTTGTAAGGAAGTCTGGTCATCTGTATGCTCCAAATGGTGGGGGAAGGCATGTTCAAAAATGGCACCACTGCCCACACGCAGCTTTCAAAATTCCTCCAAGATGCTGCTCCAGCTCTTTGGTACAATTTGCACTTCAGGGGAAGGGGGTGTTAATATTCTGCCAGTCTAAGTTCTTCAATCCAGCTCACTGCCAATTTAGAGGATGCCAAAGCCTGTGCAAGAGCAAGGAGAGGGCAGTGGGAGGGAGCCGCCCTCTCTTCAGCAACAGCTGTCAAGGGCTAACACAGCTGCATTGCTCATCTCCACCCCCAGATTCTCCACCAAGCACTGAATCCCTCCTCTGATCACACCAGGGAATACGGAAAGATTTCATGACTTGACTCCAGCTATTGCCCATGGCTAAATCACCAAGCAACACCTGTTCCTCTTAACAGGTTCTACTGCTGACTTCAAAATCCATGCAAACTTTTCATGTTATGGGTTGATCTACCATTTTCAGTCACTGCCTGTCATTTCCCTCTCTTTGCCCTTCTGATTTTGAGGCTCATATGATCTAAAAGGCTTCAATAAGCTAGTTTAGCAAGTCAATACTTCACTATTACACTTAATTTACTTTAAATTTCTTCCTGTTCCTCCTTGTAAGTCTAGTAGGGAGGGGAAAAATAGCTCTAACATGTGGCCTTAAATACTTCCCAGCTGAAAAAATACAGTTAACCAGCATGAGGCTAATGAGCTGGTGTACAAACTGATGATCCACACCAGTTCCCCTGCAGCCAAATAACATCCTCTGGCCTGTATACACAGCAGCTGATTTTCCCCTGGATGTTCTAGTTTCTCTTTTTCCTGCATTTCAGATCTCTCAGTACAGGGCTCTAATGTAACTTCAGACTCTCTTAGCCCATTAACTGTATGATGCAGCAGCAGGCTCCCTAGCTTGGAGAATCCTTTTTTTTTATTTCTCTGCAGCCAATTGTGCCTCATTATTTACCTTGCCCTTTCCTTAATGATGTCCTTCTCCCCGAACATCATTCTAAACAGACAATATAACAATTTACACTGCTGCTATAGGTTGAGTAGTTTGTTCATTTTGTTGTTGTTCTTACCTAAATAGCCCTTTCTAACAGAATATGTTTGAAATTCTATCTTTTGAAAGGCCTTTAACTCAGAAAAGCAGCTTAAAAATGAAAGTGAATAGCCAGTATCATTTGTGTATACCAGTAATATGTTGACACTAACTTTTCCTTTGGTATTGTTTTCCTCCTATATTTTTTACTTTTTTATTTTTCTTTTCATCAACTTTCATCTTGGTTTTAGTATTTGAGGAATTTGGATAAGAAAAAATCAATTTAAAAGAGACAATATTGAGACTCTTTAATAATAAAAGAGACTCCAATGTTGGAGTTTTTTAATTGCTTTCCTGACTTATAAAGAGTTATTATGTCCTTGGATACTGAAAAAAAAAGTCAAGATGCAAGAGAACTCTTGGGAATTAACATAGAATTAAAATTTATGGGAAAATAATGTAAGAAGATGGAGAAAAACACAACTCTCCCTTACAACACTGATCAGCTCATTAGATCTTTCTGTCCAAAAAGTCCATAAGAGTAAAGCTAGATGTTTATAATCTGCAATTAAAATAAAGAGGGGAAAAGAGAGTGTATATTCTTTAAAGCACAACTGTCTTTGTGTTTTAGACATCAAATGTCTTCAAATTAGAAATACCTGCTATCAATGTCACCTAACTGATGTAAAAGCAAGAGTGAAAGGATTTCCTGATGATCCTTTGGACCAATATAAGGTAAAAATGACATAGATATTTTAAACGATGTAGTTTAATTATGATGAAAAATAATCTTTCCATAGGTTTTTTAAACTGGTGTTTAGAGAGCAGTGGTTTTCAACTGATGGCCTACAAAACCCTCTGGGATCTGCAGTGTAATTCTGAAAAGTCTCTGAAATGCAGCTCAGAAGAACAAACATATTCCAGCAGCCCAAATTCTTAAGGATGTTGGCACAGCAAAGGGTTGAAAATCATCATTAAGTGTTAGCAATACTCTCTCCCACTTCTACCTATCAACAGGAGAAAGTTTCCAGCCTCCTCTTCAGTTGAACCACTCGATTTCAAATCAGAGCTATGTACTGAATCTTAATCAACTTGAGAAGTGGAAGACTTAAGAGGAAGTCATTTGAACTCAGAGCTGAGTCTCATAGGATTTTCCAAGCGTTTTTTTTGGTTTTTTTTTTTTTTTTTTTTTTTAAATGGTGGTGCCCTGGCTGTCAGAGTTTAAACGCTCTAGAGGCTCAATAGCTGTGATATTTATTAACCAAGTGGTTATGATCAGAACTTTGTCACTCAAACTTGCTTGGTATCAGCTGACATATGGTATCATGTTTGAAATACCACTCAGTAAATCACTGATAATGTCAATGTAATTGCTGAGAGCTAACACACTCTGTAATTCTTTTCCCATTGAAGCTGGTGGCAAGAGCACTGTTGATGGCTGTGGTGAGGGATTGAACTGCTAACCAGAAAAGTATTTTCTTTTTCCTAATTGCACACAAAGAATCAATAATTTTCTAAACAACCTGTCTTTAAATGAGCTTGTACTTATAAATGTTAGCACATAAAAATTTTCATGATTGATTTTTTTTTGGTAGATAATGCTGCTGTGACTCTCTCAATATGCTTTATTTGTGAGTCAGATGTTAATATATTCATAAGTAGATGGATATATGAGTGTAAGAGATCTGTACATATCTCTGTTCCATCTGTTATTTCTTTCTGTCCTAAGTTTAAATACTCTGTGTTAAATGTTCAGTGTTAACATTGTTATTAACATTTTATCACTTTTTGCCATATATTAATTAGATGATATCCATGGAGCAGTTTTATTCTGCATTTTGGGGTTTAATTTTTAACTGGTCATTTTCTCCTATAAATACTTACTTGCCAAAAATAAAACTTTCCTTAAAACCAATTCCTTCCCCACTCACCACCTGCCACCCCCCAAATATTTCAGCAGCAGGGATTTCTCATATTCTGGGCAAATTGTCTGGCAGAGAGACACTGCCATCACCAAGATGTGAGATATTCAGAGTTGTCTTTTTGCTCTGTACAATTAGGAACAGATTCTTAAACAAGGGCCTCCCTAACCTGGAAGGTGCCAGGATACAGACTCAGGCTCTGGTCAACACTTGTGATGAGTCAGTTGGTTGAGTGATCATATCATGGATTTATATCTCTGTCTGATGTGTTGTTGCCTAAATTGCTTTGTAAGATCTTAGTTTATTCCACTGCTGGGCAAAATTCAAAATACTGAGAGAGTTTAATGACATGGTACAAGTTTCTATAATTACTGTAAGGAGGAGTTAACAGAATGCTGAAGGTTTCTGCAATTATGCTTCAGAACTACCATTTTCACTACTGCTCATCATATTGAGATCTCTCAATAAAATGTTACTATTATAATTAATTTAGACCTGAATTTTACAATTTTGATTTATGGTAAATGTCATTATGTTTGCCAGCTAGTTGTTTGAAAATTTCCAATGTTTTGGTACATTTCAAGAACTTCAATAAAATTGATATTTGTCTCTTCTACTCAGTCCAAAATATGTACTGACATTTTTGACAAGTATGAAAACAAATTTCACTGGGTAAAGATTTTATAAGCTAAGAAGACAGTGCACAGATGAAGGATAGGGAAAGTGGAGGAGTAGCCAGCAAAAAAACTGTTTGATTACACAAAAAATCTTGTCTTGTTTTGTCTGTTTCATGATTTGGGTTTTTTTTTTTTAAGTATGGGGTTTTCTTCTTCTAATTATCTATGTGATCATTACTTCTACTTTCTAACTCAAATGAACATGGGATTTTTTATTTTTTAAGGAAGATGGCTGTTTTATGAGGGAATTATGTCAGCAAAAGTAACATTCCTTGAAAATCAAGAACTTTTCCTTTACACTGTCATTGCTGTCAAAGGTTAGTGCAAACCACTCTGCGGATAAACTATAGATATAATTTTGAGTTTTATTTTTCTCTTTCTCTGAAGGCTATCTAGATAATGTGTTTGTGGACTTGTGCACAGCAAGGTTATTATTATATTTGTCTGCTGCTTTCGAACTTCCATGTGACATCTGACTCTTTTGACCATCAGCTATAATTGTACTCTTTTTCTTATTCTGTAAAATTTATTGCTTTGATCTCCGGTGTCTTCAGTGTCATCTGGTATCCCTCAGTGATATATTCTGGGATCTACAGTATCTCTTTGTTATATGTATGGTAGCTGGAATTACTTGTGTTCACAGTCCAACTGTCAGACAAATGGCTCTTGTCTTTGTTTATCACTCCTTGAAGACCCTGTAATAGCATCTACAGTGCTGCCTGATTGTCCTTCTATTATCAAGCTTTGCAAGGTGCTAATTTTCTTAAGTGTAATGCTGAAAGGATGGTATGTAAGTGGAATAATTTCAGCTGGAAGTAGAGCCTCTTAGGGGTCTTTTATCTTCCCTGTGTTTTAGCTTTTCCTCTTTGGAGGCTTACAGTGTCATGACAGTGTCTCTGCTTTGGCTGAGATTCTGGGCCATTTTCAACAGACAATGTGCTCATGGAGAAACAGACACCTGGCTTAAATTTCCAGCACAGTATTCTCTTCATGCAGCGACAGAAAATGGAAATTGCTTAATTGGGGTCATAAATTTCTGCAACCCCAGACTCTTTCCTTAGTGGAATAGTCCAGGATCTCAAGATCTGCCACTTATAGCTAGTGTCCTCGGGTTTCTGACCTTTAAGGGTAACTGAATCTCAAAAAAACATCAACACCCACCAAAACTCAGGAAAATGCATAGTTTTGGGGAGAAGAAAGTATGTGTAATGCATCCTCAGAACCCTTTCCTTAGCTAAACTCCAGCACCGGAAGAAAATTTTGAAGGCATTGGGAATTTTTCCACGTCATCAGCTCAGACATCCTTGGGATAATAGGATGTCTCTCTTCTTCAGGTGACTGGTGGGAAAGCTGTGTTTAGCTTTAGACAGTCAGTGGCTGAAATGGGCAGCTGGGCTGTCCTTGAGGCATTTCCCATCTGAGGGAGGAGGTGAAGCAGGTTCACCATCTGTGCTTGAGGAACACCTTCATACCCATGCTGACTATTTACACTCTTTCTACCATGTCCCTACCTGAATTCTAAACTTCTTCAGCAAAGCCTTTTTGTCCCAAAACCAGTAGATCCCAAAAAATTTGGATTGATAGATTCGTGCCAATCTTCCAACGCATCACAAAAACTGATAGGTCTAACTTTAAATTGCCAGTGCTGTGCATTTATTATTTAGCAATGGTATGTCCTGCAAAGAGCTTGGATCACACAAGGGTAGTGCTGAAAGAGGAAAGAGGATGGTAGACTTTTGACTTTTCCCTTGTGTGTGTACATACTGACACTCATGCATAGACATATGCAGTTGCTCTCTCTTGTTTCTGATGAAAGAAAGAGACATGGATTTTCTTCAGCTTTGCAGCAAAAATGGGTTAACTATTTTTACACAAGCTTTTTCCCTTTCATCATGATGCTTAGTGGTAAATCTTTGCTTTAAATGTGGCTGTGGGCACTTTTGTTGCCTCAATACTGAATTTCTTTCTCCTAAGCAAACAGAATAAAAGGTTTTGTTTTGTTTTGTTTTGCTTTTTAAAAGAAATTTTAATTAGTTTTTAAAATAAAAAAATAAAGGCTTAGTATGTCTGGGAACTCTGTTTTCAGAAAATTGTAGGCTTGTATTTTTGGCAGGGTGGGCTTCTTTTTTTAAAAATACAATTTTATACCTTTGTATTAGGGTTTCTAAATGAATTAATGCTGATAAGTAACTCCAGACTTTGCAGAATAATTAGACTCAATTATGAGTGGAACAATAAGTTCAAGTGAATGGAACAATATTGCTAAATAACTTACGCTGATAAAATTAAAATTAGCTTTTAATTCATGTCTGAATGTTCACAGTGGTAATGGGTACAGGACAAACTAAAAAGGCAAAAGAAAGGCTTCTTCCTATCCTATGTACTTCAGCCAGTAAAGGTGAATACTAAAGGTCGTTATTTTTAATTTTCATCAAGAAAGATGAAATTGTGGAATGTGATAGAAATAGTCAGTCTTACAGAACACTGGTCTTGGAGCAGGGAGAGCTTCCTTCTATTCCTGTGTTGCTAACTTCTTTGATGTTATTTCTTTATGCCTCTGGGTTTCCTTGTTTTCTCTGTTTATTTAGAGCGTATGAGGTTCACAGCAGAGACTTGTTCAATTTTACTCTGTGTAGTTACCCATGCCTTACAAAAATGCAAATAAATAATTCACCTACTGCTTTGAGTTACACTTTCATGCTAAGTTTTTTTCTTTTTCTTTTTTTGAACAATGAGATAGTCATCTTTGCCCATGCTTTTAGAGGTCCTGGTGCTATATGGTTCTAGTCCATAACAAAGGATTTCAGTCAAGTTCAAATAATAATATTAATAATGCTTTTTATTCTCTTTGTTTTTATGGTTTCAGTACATAAATAAACTCACAGAAAGGCAAGTGGTCAGCCTGAGATCACTTTCATCCTGAAATGCTAGGAAAATGTTTATGTTAAACACTTTCATTGTATTTGTGCATGCTCCTGCATGTTGTGTATGGAGCATAACATAACAATAGAAGAATGGGGCTTAGGCTACAGGGCTACAGAAATCATTTTTTAGAAATAACACTATCTTAAAACCTGTGGTTTCCTCGATTTTAGAAGGGAAAGAAAATATTCTAGCAGGGAAAGAAAATATTTTAAGGAGAAAGCTGCAAATGACTGAAAACCAGCCTGGTAGAGTGGGAACAGCTGAAGGCTGTAGGACATAGACTATGTTCTGAGCCAAAAGTATTACTGAGGATAAAACAAAAGGTAGACAAAAATCAGGCCCAGACAGTTGAAGGAAAATTATCAGAGGGGAGATGGCAAGAGGATACAGACACTGAAGTAAGACTTTTATGCGATTCCAGAGGGACATTTTCAAATCCAGTGTCTTAAGTCTTAGTGAAAAGAGTTGAAGGAGCAGAAGGAAGAACCACACAAACAAATGCAACTGCACTAGACTGGTACCAAATAAACCTCCTTTTTCATTCAATCCACATTTTTCCTGACCTTTTACACAAGAAAATGGATTTTCAGATTTTACCCAAATAAATTCTCGCTGAGATATTTTTGCCTAAAGATTAAGATCAGGGAGAGAGTACGGGGGAAGGCTGGGGGTGGAAAGGAAGGTGTCCTGAGAAGCTATGAAATATGTGCAGCAATCCTCGCAGTGCAAACATCAGCTGCAATGCCAGGTAAGGTCACCTTGAACAAGAAATATAGCACAGATTAGCCATGACAGAGGCTGGGGAGACTCTTTGATGAAGGGCTGGTAACAACTTCCTGTGGTTTCAAATATTCTGGGCATCACACATAAGAGAGATCAGCATTTAGTTTTTGAGATCGCCCTCTCCCCCTCCTACAAACCCTTGGTATTTTCTGGACCATGTAGCTCTGTAGTTACTCCTAGTCTATGCTGCCCTCTCCTGCTCAAACTCACAGCCGCAGAGTTACCTCTGTGTTTGCAGTCAGATCTTGTTCATACATCTGTGTTTGCTTCGTATGGTTTAACAGGGGGAGCATTTAGAGATGCATGAGGTATTTAGGAAAATGGTTAACATAAAGTTTGCAAGCTCAACACCTTGTCAGAGTAGTTGTTAGACTAATAACATGATTCTTCCATTATGGCAGTTTATTTATAGCTATGAACAAATGAAGGTTTTTTATACTAAAAGGAAAAATTCTTAGAAATATTTTATTACATTAGTGACTTTAATATTCATAAAGTAAAAGCATTGTATTTTATTTATTCTGGTATTTATGTTTTGAAAGAGATAGAAAACACTAAGGCGTCAAGCAGATCAAGTTGTTGGCACAGAACCACTCTTTATCGTATTTCTGCTAGCATTTTGTCCATTTCATCATTTGTAATCCAGACCTCAATGGCACTTTCTGTAGAACATTTCTACATATCTTGCAGTAATCTGGTTATCTCCCTTGTTGCTAAGTTATTACTTTCTTTGTTGTTTAAATATTTAGGGGTTGCTATTGTCTTTTATTGCCTTAGCCAAGCTTAGACATACTTAACTCTGTTATTTTAAAAAAAGTCATTCCTTGCGTGCTCTTAACTGGTTTTCATTCTTCTTTTAGAGTACATGGCATGTATCAGTGATGAGGTACCAGACCTGAACACTGTACTTTGCAGTGACAAAAACAGCAGAAGGCCACTTCTTTCTGTGAAACCAAATTCTATGCACCCTCTTCCAATATCTGTTGCCTCCAATTTTTTAAAATTTTAAATTTTATTGAAACAATGAGTATTCACACTTCCAATCATTATTTAAAGTTACCATAGTGTTGAATGCCTTCTCACAAAAGTTATTAAAGAACCAAATCATAGTTATCTGGCATTGCTTTCTACACGTCAGTCACTGTCCTTTGAACCCAGCAGTTCTTCTCTAGAGTAAAATAAACTAATTTTTCATTATATGTCACAAGAGGTAAATCCCTGAGTAGAATCATCATAGCATTATAGATATCCTGAGTTGGAAGGATCATCAAGTTCAGCTCCTGGCCCTGCACAGGACAAGCCCAAACACTCCCTGAACTCTGTCAGGCTGGTGCTGTGGCCACTCCCTTGGAGAACCTATTCCAGTGCCCAGCCACCCTCTGGGTGACGAACCTTTTCCTATTATCCAGTTTAAACCTCCCCTGACACAGCTTGAGGCCATTTCCTTGGGTCCAATCACTGCACACTAGAGACAAGAGATCAGCACCTGCCCCTCCTTTTCCTTCATAATGTGGACAATGGTGAGGTCTCTCTTCAGCCTCCTCCAGGCTGAACAGACCAAGTGACCTCAGCTGCTCCTCATACAGCTTCCCTTCAAGACCTTTCAATATCTCTGTAGCCCTCCTCTGGATGCTTTCTAACAGCTTATTCTCTTATATTGTAGTGCCCAAAGCTGCACACAGGACTAACGTGAGGCTGTATCAATGCAGAGCAGAGCAGGATGATCGCATCCCTCAACCAGCTGAGTTAAGTGCTGTACAAAGATCCCAGTGTATCACTTTTCTTGCATTCTTTTTTAACAATTCATTCTGAGATACTAGGAAACAAGCAATCCAGTGTATTCTGTAAAATGTATATTCTATGATTTTATCTAATTCCATCTACTCACCCACCTGTGCACTTTATTGCTTCTGTGTCATGATCTTCTAATGATGTATGATTCAGATAAAACTAATTGAAATAAATTAACTCAGGAAGAACTGGAGTGTATTTAAATGCTTCTGCTACTGCATTAGTTTTTCTTTTATTCTTCCAAATGTTGAAGGAGTAACTTTGTACTCTATGCAGCTTACTTGTGCCCCCTCAAAGATCTTTGGTGGGGCTCTCTCAGATCTTTTGTTGAAGAGCAGAAACCTCTAATGCAGGCTAAATTTTACTGTTTTATCCCAGCTATGCATTGTCCCTCAGAGCTTGGCCCCACAAGGCCCTGAGCCTTCCAGAGGCTATCTGGAGAGGGACTTCTTTTTGCCTTAGGTGGGATGGCTCACTTGAGCTGCAGCTGAGCATTTTCTTAAACTCTTTCACAGAGCCTGGATCTCACAAGGTCACTATATGAAAAGTGCTTAATACTGCAGTTCTCTTGGGCTTGTAAGGTGTTTCAGTGTCTCCTCTGAAGTACTGCACACTCTTCACTCCCACTCATTTCAGCTCTCACTGCTCACTTCTTTGAATTCACTAAGATAGCCTCTGTGCACAAGATTAACAGTATTTAACCCTCAGAGTATTCCAGGTCTTCTTTGCTGGACAGAAGGCTGTCTCCAGTATTTTTAAGCTCAGTTTTGTTGCTGTTTTTTATAATACTCCAGAAGGAGGGGGCCAGCTTGTTTCATCTGTGATCAGTTTGTGAGGGCTGAGTAGCAGACATGGGTGGATGATGCAATGGGGTTGCTAGCAGGTGGCTGTTTGTTCAGACTCTGCTTGATTGTGTTCAGGGCCAAGCAGAGGAATCAGACTCTGGCGTATTGTGCAGTTTTCTAAACCACCTCTCCAGTGCTGAAAATCCTAGCCAAAGTCCTTTAGCAGTGTTTATTTTTTGCATGTATTCAGTTAACAGAAAAGGAGCCTTTCAGTGCAGATAAAACTTCCCATTCTTTCAAAAACCAATGCTTTTTGTTATATTTATTCATTTATCAATGCTGTGAAAGTTTCATATGCTCCAGCCATTGATTTCAGTAGCCAATGCTATTTTTCCTGTTTATTATAATTTATTGTCTCATTGTTGCCGGTGGTTTGCACTTAGCTGAGTTTCCCACACAATATACAGGAAACATCTCTATAGCATCAGGCTTCCTCAGATTGATTCCCACAGGGGCCAGGAGGGACAAGCCACTCCCAGGTGCTTTGTGATGTGGCTGCAGAGAGTCATGTTAAATCCACCATTTGGAGACTTCCTTCCTTGCACCTACAGTAGCACACACAGTAGCCAAGACAGGTCAGCTCCCACTGCATGATCTCCCACACAGCCTTTGGGAAAATTTTACCTGCATGTATGCTTTCACAATTGTATCCCTTTCTTTTCAAGCACTTAACACATTTGTTACCGAGCTCCAGTGAAAATGTGAGTCTCCAAGGGTTTCTATTTGTATTAGAGCAAAGCTAATGAAATTATTCACTTATGTAGTTTTATTTCAATTTACCTTTCCTCACTGTTGATTAACTGATGATTTGCAAATGTTGGCTGATGTATTAAGTTGTCTAGGTGGAGGTGCTGTGGGTAGTAAAGAGGGCCAGTACACATATGTTCCTTTGAAAACATTCCTTAAATAATACCCTCCAGAGTCTCCTGGGAAAGCTGGGAAATTAAATGAACATTGTCTGTGTCTCCCTCATGAGCAATACTTCCCTATTAACAAACAATGAGTTCAAGGGTTTAGAACAGAGACAACTTTATTGGGAGGTGGGGGAGCAACATAGGGAAAGTTGAATATAGAATTAACTTCACAAAGTCAGTGATTCATAAATCAATTCTATGAAGCTATGTCATCACCCTTTCCTGCTGCCTTCCCTCTTCACTCCCTTCTCCTGCATCTCCCCCTCCACCCCACCTCCTCACCCTCCCGGATGTGCTGCACAATAGCCCCGAGCCTACTCTCCTCCCTTGGTCTTGGTTAGTCACTGCTTACCTCAGCTCACACTACCCATGCTTTTTTATGTGGGCTGTTTTTTTNTGAATCAGTTCCAGTTCTTGACCTTACAAGGTCACACTGTGTTTGCCATTTACGAAGAGTGCTCATTCCAGCTCAGATGCTGGAAAAGCTGCTGTTGGTAGCCCTGGATGAAGTAACCTCAGCTCTGCTGAATATGCTGCAGTTGTCCTTGTGCTTTCGTTGGTTTGCTCAGGTTTTGGCAAGGAGCACTACAAATGTTGCACAAATTGACATATAGGAAACCGTGTTTAAACACAGAAAAACACTTTTTTTGCTATAAGGTTGTTCAATCACTTGAATAGATTTCCCAGAGAGATTGTAGAGTCTCCATCCATGTAGATATTAAAGGTCTGATGGGAAATGGCCCTGAGCAACTCTGAGCAGGTTGGTTGGACTATGTGTTCTCTAGAGGTTGTTTCCCACCTCTTCCATGCTGTGATTCTGTAAAATAGTGTGGTGTTTTCAGTTGTCAGCCAGGATACCTGCAATAGCAGTTCCAGAGCAACAAATACTATTTCATATGAATCAAATAAATTTAAAAACACAGTAGTGGGTTCCTTTTAAAAGTGATTGCCAGAAGAATATATTTGGAAATATTTTGAAGACCCTAAATGCTTATGTGGGTAGCAAAAACTTTGGCAGAGTTCATGATCAAATGCTATAAATTAAGTGGTTAAATTGAAGTGCTCATGCCAGACTCATGACTGCTCAATACAAATTCTTTCTAAATGAAAGTTAACTGGCTTTTTTTATTTGTTAATAATTCCCTGTTGCCAAAAACCAACAGAGCACAGCTTTCCATTTTCCCTTTCCTGCCCCCATAGAAGTCAGACTATTGTTTTGTCTAACATATAAATGGCACCCATGACAAGAACACCACAACATCTATGTCTCCCTCAATAAAACCCCAGGTATTTAGTTCGCTCCTGGTAAGTCTGAAGAAGAAATTGTTTTCTAAGTTCTCACTTCAAAGCACAACAAGGACTAGCTTCAGGCTGCCTCCAGTGCCAGAATTAATTTTAACTGACCATACCAGAGATATTTATTTAATTGAACAATGCTCTTTTTAAAATTTGCGTGTTTATTGGCATATATTTGTATGTGTGTGTTAAAACCCAGCAAACCCAGCAAATTCTTTATTTGTCTAGCAACCTTCAGGAGTGGTTGCATTTCTTTTCTGTCAGGAAATTAAGTGAAATGTATATCACGAGAAGATTACCATCTTGAGAAAGAGAAAGCAGGATGAGTTTTTCTTCCTCTTGGGACTTTCTGCAGATTTACAAATATATTGACCAAAATGCTTGGTGCTCCATCATTGCTTTTTGTCTTGGCATGCAGTTTGCTCTTTTTATTCACTGGCAATTACCTTCTGCTCAGAGCTGCAGCTGGGCATCTCTAAGAAACCTGCTTCTTTTGCTGACTGTCTTCCTGTTTGTTCTTCTGCTGATATTTGCCACTTTGTTTCTTTTTTTTTTCCTTCTAATCTCTCTTTTAACTTATAATTTCTCTTGTTCTAAGGAGCCTATGCACATTCAAAGCTACTGTTTTTCTCTGACTCTTCCTTGTCTTTTGTCTTGGTTCAAAATTTGCATATTCAGATCATTCTCCTTTGCAGGCAGAACCTTCTATAATTGCCTGACTGTCTTTAGCATTATGGGACCTGCAGCAAGGTTATTACCTATTACCAGCCATAAGGGCAATGACTAGAAAGCCATCCCTGTAAAACTTCTAAATGTCCTGAAAATGTATAAAAGAGTTAGAATATACCTGGGTTCCATTGGACACTTTTTTTTTCTTTCTGTAAGTTCTGTTAAGTTCACAAAATACTTTTCTGTGCTTTACAGGACTGAGGTGACTGGCTGAAATTGCTCAGATGCCTGAGGCAACACACTGAGCTGTCTGGAATGATAATGATTATTCAAATGATAATCATCCAAATGACCCAGATTTCTTCCTTGCTGTGTCTTGACAAATGGGTAGGCAGTGACTGTCTCTGCTGTCTGTGGTTCTGTGGCCAGTCACGTTTGGATACCCATGTAGGTAAGCTGTATATAGCAACAATGACAATAATGCATATTTTGTTTGTTTGTTGTCTAAATGATAGTGTGTTTAGTGAAGTTTTCAACATTACTATCTACTGCAGCTGCATCTTGTTCTTTTCTTTCTGTCCTACTTAATTGTCTTTATGTTACAAGTATATGTTTATTATGTTAATTCAGAATATGCAGGCTATTTGCAACCAGTGGTTGCCAATTTGCATGAATTAATTTTGTCTGTTTGTCCTGAACTATATGCAGATCAGAATAACACCAAGATTTTGTTTAGCTTACAGAGTTTATAGTTGCAGGCTCACAGTTTAGGTGAGATAAAATATGATTTATACTGGAAACATCCCCAGTGGCATCCACTTGCCTCCCTGTTCTCTCTGAATATGCTATGGGAAGATTTCCATCTAAGTTAGCATTTTATGGTGACTGCCAAACAGATCAGACCTTCTTAGGCAGAAGACAGATGCTTTCAAGTCCAAAGTTTTCCAGAGGAGCACATTTGTAACCTCCCAGAGTCCCAGTGGTAGAGTATCACTTGCAGAATACATTCCTGCACTTGAAGAATTTTGATGAAGAACCATAAGATATTGTCAGCACATTTTTATCCCAACTGTTGCACTTGCAATGAAGTGCTGTGGACATAAGGAGCATGTGCATCATCAGTTACTCAGGTTTGCAGCTTATACTGATTTTGATTCTCCACCTTTCTGGCTCTAAAACCTCCAAACCAGCTAAATAACATAAAGAAAATTAGAAAATCTGAATGGGCCATACACTTTGAAAATCTTTATTAGTTTGACTATAATACTATGGTTGATATAGCTGTACTCTTTTTATTTGAAACTGGCCTGTGTACAGCTGGTTAGGAGATGAAGCAGAAAGAACTACTATTTATCTATAAAAAAAAAAAAAACAACATTGACTGCCTGGAGACATTTCCCAGATTTAGACTCATGTTGCTTATCATTCTGTATGCCAGCTGTCTCCAAAAATAATACATTTAAGGATTTAATTGCTACAAAGATAAGATCATAAATGAATACATGAAAAAACTACACATAAGGCAGGACAATTTTAATAAGATTGAAATAAGAAAGAAATTTAGGACAAGAGGAGTTGGCATCAAGTATTGCCAGAGGAGGTTTAGATTAGATATTAGGAAAAATTTCTTCACTGAAGGGGTTGTCAAACATTGGAGCAGGCTGCCCAGGGAAGTGATGAAGTCGCCATCCCTGAGGGTATTTAAAAGATGTGTAGATGTGGTGCTCAGGGACATGGTTTAGTGGTGGACTTGGCAGTGCAGGGTAAATGGCTGGACTCCTGGTCTTAACAGTTGGACATAAATGATTCTGTGACTCAATGATTCCATGAAATCTAAGCTTAAGAAGCAGAATAACTCAGAGACTCTGCATCAAATGGCTGTGATAATTTCTGCATAGCATTGAGCACCTGCAAGTGGTCTGACAACAATGGAAGTTGACATTGGTGGCCAATTCAGATTGAATCCTAAAATTTCATGTCATTATATAGAGTGTAGCATACTAAACTGGAAGGGAGAATCTCTGAAACACAAATCAAAATGAGATGAGGTAAATTGAACTAAATTTTCAAAATTTTTCCATGTGTTGGATTTCTTTGGGAAATATATCATAAGACAGCATAATTCCTCTCCCTCCTCACCAATAAAGCCTTCTTGACCCGTGGAATCTTGAAAGATTAAAATGAAAGACATACTTATCCCCAAAAGATAAATTATTAAAATAGAAGGTCTCTCAGAAGTACCGAAAGAGAAATTGCTGTAATCACTAAACTTACTGCAAAGTCCCCTGTGCACCACAGAAGTGACAATATTTGTTTCAACATCCTTGTCATGTAACCTGTGATTTTGAACATCCCTATGGGATCTCTGTTTATCTTCTGTACAAATGTGTGCTTTATATGAGTCTATCTCTTAGTGCAGAGAGAACTCTTCATTTTCAATATTCAAATGAGAGAGGGGTTTTTTCCACTTTTTCTTTTTTTAAACCTGAAGATTGCAAAAAACTTGTTCCTGTATACAAAAATATTGCTTTCCTCTTTTAGTGCATTTAAGTGGTAGATAAACTGTGCTGGAATTTCTGAAGAGCAGGAAGTCTCCAAAGAGCATATAAAATCAGTAATGACCTCAAGGAAATTAACCTGCATATACTAAGCAAAAATGTCATTCTATACTGGTATATTTGTCTTAAAACAGATGCTGCACAGATGCCGGCATTGGTTCCAGTGGAACAGGAATCCTCTAAGGTTTATATTAGGAACTAGCTGTTAGGCTTACAGTTAATTAGGAAAAATGAAAACCTTTCTCCATGCCTGGTTGTTTGATGTAGGCCAAATTAAGAAAAAGAAGTATACCTGTTTCTGTGAATGATGTTGGTAGTTCCCTAAGTCAGGGTATCAAAGAGACTCAAGCACATTGGGCACACTATGCTACAACCAAATTAGACAAAACTCTTGGTCATCTACTGGCCACATACTGCTCCATCTTAGACACAGCCAGGGCAAGTAAGCATGGGGTTTGTGAAAGTGGATATGTGATAGGAGAATGGGAATAATAAGATCTTGGAGTTGAAAGACCAGCCTTCAGCCTTGAGATTGTTCTGAAGTGTCATGAGGAAATGCTCAGCAGTTTCCCTTTACAGTTTAGACTGATAAAGGATTCTGTCTCCAAATATCACTGGTGGCCCTATTTTCTGCAAGGCAGTGAAGGCATTATATTCCCACCAAAAAAATGAGAGTTGTGCTGAAAACTCAGTGCTGTAGATGAAACATCCCAGATACCTGTTGAAAATTCCTCTCCACAAGGAGCAGATGGTTGCATGAGAGGATTTGTATTTGTGCCAACAGAATCATTCCAAACACCCACATCGTGAAGGTCACTAAGTGCAGAATTAGCACAGACAGCAGCTTCAGGATTATGGTTGCCAAGTCCTGGGTGCACCTGGCTGAAACCGAAACATAATCATCCTGGGGTGAGTCATGTTTGGTAACTGTATCCCCAGTAAAGCAACCAAATGCATATCAAGCTGAAATAAAACATTATTAGTTCATTAAATTACTTTTAAAAAGCAATTTAAAGTCATTGGATCAGTAGCACAAAAAAGAGGATAAAGAGCCAAAGACTGGATTCCTGGAACAAACTTGCATGCAGAACTACAATTTCTAAGTCTTAGGCTTCCTGCCAACCAGCAGAATGTCTTACATGAGAAGCTACAAGAAGCAGCTCACTTCAAGCAAGACACACTAAACACTAGATAACTCTTGCTAGAAAGCACTAGCAAGGAAATACTACTCTGAAAACAGCAGTACAGTTGAAAGAAAATTTACAAGGAATTTAAGATTTTGTGAAAGGAGAAATTATTGTTTATTACTAATAATTAGTTTTTAATTTAAACGCTTAAAAAGAAGGTGATTGCGTCCTCCTAATGGCCATAATCTTCTCCAAAGGCCACCTGCTTCACCCTGTCCAAGACAAATGGCCAATGTTTTATGTCTTGACACAAAATTGTTTCATACCTTGGAGTGGACAATTTGAGCAGAATTCCTCTTTTTTTTTTTTTTTTTTTTTTTTTTTTTTTTTTTTTTTTTTCATTTCTTGATTTTTTTTTGTTTGGTTTGTTTTTTTGGTGTTTTTTTTTTGTTTTTTTACATTTCTTGGTCCTTGTCCCTGGTTCCAGTTGAAAATTATCAGAAGCCAATTATAGCCTTTTAGCAAGAACTTGGATTGTCAAGGGAATGAACTTTTGATAAGCTTCTTGGCACACCAAGTCTGAGTAGGAGGCTATCTTTTCCAAAGAACTGTGCAGGTAATTACCAGATGTTTTTGTACACTTTCATCTTTCTTCTGACCGTGCTATTTTTTCATCATTCTTCGTTTTCATGTTGTCCCCAGTCTGCAGATTTGCCTGTAGTAGTATTGATTTCTTTTTTCTTTCTCTTTATGAACAATGTTTACTTGGCCTCACTTACTCAAATCTGTTTCTTATTTTCCGACACTAGACCTTTAAAGGGGTTCTGCGCAGTCTGTTTCCTACCCATTTTGTTCTAAATCCAAACCAATTCCTTTGTCCCTTACGGATGAAGCTTTTATCCTACTCAGCTGCTTTCTTCTATTCATGCTTCTCCTGCCTAGCTCTGAAACCAACCTCTTCCAGTTCAGCCAGTTTTTCCATGGGGGGCACTTTGTTTCAGATTTGGATTCAATGTTATTTTTACAAATTTCTCTGGCAACGTTCACTGTTGCCATCATCAGCAAAGAAGGAAAACAAGTGAGATGAGAATTTAGCTCCTAAAAAGGTTTTGCTCTGGGCCTCATTTGCATGTCCATTGTGGTGAAAGAAGTACTTATATCTGTGTTAAAAATAAGGTTTACAGCTAAATACTCTAGAGTTCTCTACCCTCTTCACTTTCCCAATAAAAATTGTTATAAACCTTCTTTATTTTTAAATATCCCAACTTCCTAACATCTCCCAAATGAGCTTTATTCTGTGCAAATCATCATGAGATAGTCCTTACAGAGAAAGAAATTATAAACATTATTCTCATATTCCGGTAATCTTCTTCACTCAAGTAATTGCATTTAGTTAATGATGTAATTTAATAATTAAATAGAGAATCATATTCAGGGTTTCCTGAAAGTCCTGGTCTCCACAAAGGTACTATCTACTTGACATTCTCTTTTTTCCAGCATCCTATTGCCTGGACCATTTTGTGTAACTGTACCTCCAGCCTGCTATTCTTACAACTTTAGTTTTATTTTCTCCTCTCCTAAATTAAGTCCTAGTCCTGAAAGGTGCTCAGTATTTGTGGTGCAGTCACCTCTATTTCCATTTGAAATCAATGGGAAAGAATGATACTCACCCTTTTGTGTTACTGATTCTTCCTGAGAGAGAGCAGTCAAAGGTTTGCAATATTGGTCTTCCAGATGATTGAATGTCAACCTCATCAAATTGAAATTCAGACTTTCTTGACCTCTGGCTAGTGTTGTTGACTTCATTTAACATTCCATGTTAAATTAAAAAAAAAAAAAGATTCAATGCTGTCTCCTTAAAGCTTCCTGTCAGCCAACCCAGACTGAACTGTGGAATATGGATATATTTTGCTTTGTTTAAGCAATCTCCAAAAAACTTTCTTTTGGTGATCTTTTTCTAGAATAACCGAATCTTTCTTCAGTATGCTATATTGCAAGCATTAGAATTCATTCCTATTTCTGACACAGACTTGAAGTTAGGAAATTCAGGGAGATATATTCCATCATTGATCCTGAAACCAGGTATCCTTTCACACTAGTAAGAGCTTGGCATGAGCTGATAAAAGGTTAAAGCTTCCATCTTAAATCTGAAATGAAATGAATATAGCAATAATCAGAGGCAGTTCCAGGCATTCAGGAAACACAGAGAAGAAAGTAATCCCCACTGTTCCCTTGACTAGAAGGATGTGTCACTGAGCACGGGATGCACTGCACTAACTTGACCTCTCTGGAAGTGAAATGAGCAGGTTCCCCTCTGGTCAATGAATAGGAAATGTGCATCTCTGGAGAGTAATGCTTGTTTTGAACATTTGGTCTGGACCACAGAGGGAACCTAAAAATACTTAGATGAGACATGCAGGGAATCATTCAGGTGCCTAAATGTAGATACCTGTAGTGCCAGTTTTGGTATTTAAAGGAGTCGTAGGGCTTTCAGAGATATTGCACCAGTTCTGTCATGTTTCAGACCTTTAAAAGGAGCAAAAATGTTATAGTGGGATAAATTCTGCCTAAATAAGAAGTCTAAAATTTCTGAGATTATTCCTACAAGGACAATGATACAAAACTGCTGGAGTGGATGAGGATGGATGAACAAAGTGAACTGTAGTTAGATAGAAAAGGAAAACTTCCTAGAAAACTTATCACTTAAGAAAACTATTTGTAATACAGCACAGACATTGGTCAGAAAGACAATATGGCAGTTTATTTTCACAGACTAATATGAACTAGTCTGGTTTCAAAATTCAATATCCAAGTGAGACAACACATTGGGAAAATTATGAATAAAGAAATAGGAAAACTGGAAGAAAACTGACACAAAAAGAAACCTTTCAAGTGTAATTAAACAAAAGCAAAGATAAATCCTAGTGATGATTTATGTGATTTACAGCACATCAGCAGACAGGAAAGATTTGGGATGGGGGGAAGAAAGTGGTCATTAAATATTATTATGTGTGTTAAGACTGTAACAAGTTCTCAAGTGAAGGAAGTAACAACCTGCAATTGATAGTAAAAAGGAATGTTCTGAAAGGAGGAAGATTTTATGACCTTGCACTGGAATATTTAGCAGAAATTCAGTCAAAACTGATCTGACAATATCAAGAAAACACAAGCAAAATGGTGGGATGTTGAGGGATCTTTTGAAAGACTGTGAGACAGAAGACAGGATAGAATTTAACATGTAAGGCATTTGGTTTTATTTTACTGCTCTGTCCTGAGAGCAAAGATGAAAGTTGGACAATGAAGTGCATCCACATCAGAGGAAGAACAGTGGAAGCAGCAGATGGCAAAGGTAAGTTTGAAGGAGAATACACAGAGAAGAGGTTTCTGTCCGGGAAGTAAAGACTGTTCAAGACACCGTATTAAACAGATAAGAATTGAAGATTAGAGAAGAATCACTTTAAAAATTAAAATAACTGCTTTGGAACTGTGACAAACTGATTGCAAAACACTGATGCCAAACTATGAAGGTTTCTTTTTTTTTTTTGGCAGAAGAATATGGTTGTTTGGCTGACTTCAAAGACAGCTGTACTGGCAACAACTAAATCGTTTCTGGGTCAGTCACATGGGTGTATGTAGCTTGTTTCAGCATGAGTGTTCTCCCAGTTCCCTGTTTCTCTCTCACAGGTTTTCCCCAGTGTCTACTCTTTGATTCAGATGGATATTAATAATAACATATTTAATGAAAACATTATGTAAATATTTTATGAAACCTCTGAAAATAATTTTTGTGGCTGAAATGAAGAAGTTGTAATGGATATACTGCATAAAAATTCTTTCTGATTTTTTCAAGAAATCATGTGTTCTCTCAATTCCATTTAGCTATAATCATGTTTAGTGAAGGAAACACACTGAAAATATGTTTTTAATGTTATGGGACTTTCTTATTATGCTATATCAGCACATAACTGTACATCCAAAATTGTTCTGCTGAAGAGCATAATGGAATCTGGAAATATGGAAAGCATTTCAGAGACATGGAGGATGGTAAAGAGAGGTCTTAATGGTTGATGTGTTGCCCTCTGTAATGAATAATGTCTGTTATAACATTAGCCTAGATTTATACAGAAGTCTGCATAGTTTAATCGTCCGAATTGTACACTGCCAGGAAATAGAAAAAGCTCCAGGGAAAGGATTTGGAAACTACCTGATAATCCCTGCATGTAATATCTGCCCAAGCAGGTGAGGAGCTAGGCAGAGCCACATCCTGCAAGTTCTGTGGGGCTCAAGGAATACCATGTCCTTAATTCAACCTTTGTTCATGAGGAGAAATGACCCTACCTCCCTGCACTGGGTCAGAAGCCTCATTTTGTGGTTACAGGGCATGTGGAGAAGATCAGATGTGATTCCAGACGGATTAGTAAATGTACAGCTATTTTTAAAATGCTATCATTTCTAATCAAATATGTACTTGTTTCCAAAAGGAATGAGGTTTGTGCAATTAGGGTGCCTCTCTTCCCAACTTACTCTCATTTTGCATCTATTAGGTAGTTATCACTGGATTTAATGTAATGGCAGACCAAAATTTGTGGGGGTTTTGTTGGGTATATGTGGGATTTTTGTTGAGGTTATTTGTTAAAATTAATTGTTGTCAGTTTGGAGTGACTAAGAGAAAGAGTTGCATATTTTGACAAGGAAAAAAACAAATACTTTTATCATTGATGCAGGAACAAGAAACATAAGAAGTAACACAATGTCAGGAACCGATATATCTACTGTTTCTGATATGATGTCTTCTAAATTTGAGATTATGGAGATTCAGATTTATCAACATTATTTTTTTTCCCAGAAATGGGAAGATTTCTGCCCAAGTATAAGCAAAAGTTCAGTGACTGTAAAAAACTCTACCACAAAAATCCATGTTTTCCTCATTCTGTAGCACAACATTGTACTGGGCTATGCTTTCTAAATTGACAATCCATGTGTTAATCATCACTATTTATATTCGTTTGTATAATGACTTCAAAAACCTCATTCTAGTCATTATTTCAAACCCTGTCTTCTGCTCCCAGACTTTTTCTCTTTATCAAGCATGATTATAGGGTAGGGAACAATTTGTTAAAAAAGCTGAAAACTGAATGGAGTTTGGATAAAGATATTTAGTTGCAAACATTGGTGACAAACACTAATGTGCAGATCCATGGAAATCAAATCACCACGGAATTAAATTTCTACTTGTTGGCTTTTCAAACAAAGAGGATGAACTTTGCTTTTGGTTTCAGAGAGGAAAGAAATAGGATTTTTGTTGTTTGATATTTTTTTCCTAAATAAAAAGCTTGAAGTCTGATCCAGCTGACTTTAAAAGCCACTAGAAGCTGTCTAGTGCTCTATTAGATTTTGTGCTCAAATTAATATTTAATGATTGGTGGTATATCAGCACTGAAAGATATATTTTATGAACCCTAATGCCTGGATTTACATGTGACTTGTGATATTGAATCATGGTGTGTATAACTCAAAACAATTTTGTATTTGCTTTTGCTGATCATGCTTCCTTACAAGAATTGCTGTCCTAACAGGTAGGCAATGCTTCCTAAGGGTGATTTTAATTTTAAAATCATTATTTTTGTGTTAGTAGCATATTTTTCATAGTCTATGGCCCTGAAAAAGATTAGTAGGAAGAAGAAATACCTTTAATGAGATTAATAAATACATCAGGAATGTTCAGTGTCTTCCTCACTCAAAAACAACCCCAGAACAAAACCTCCCACTCCACAGCTCTTGATACCTAAACTCTTATTGTATTGATGCTCTTTTTCATGCATGGCAAAGTGGGTCATTTTAAACAAAAAATCCAAAGTTTAAAATCATAAGTACTTCAGTATCATTCAGTGAAGAAGTATGTTAGGAACAGCAGATATTTGACACAGCTTGAACTGAAGGTGACCTGGCAGTGCCAATCTGCAGATAGTATTTAGTTATATAATTTAATGGCCCTCACATTTTTCTATCTAGGTGTCTGAGGCAGGTTTCCTTTTTCATACAAATCTTGTGGTAACCTTTGCTCCTCAATGGTTTAAACCACATTCTTAAGGGATTAAACTGTTATGACAAAAGAGGAATGTTTAGATATTCTGCTTTGCAGCTAAAAATTTGTCAGATTAGAAATTGTGTATTTTATAATCTCAAGATCAAAGAAGCTTTCCATCAAAGCTTTACGTCCGCTATAATATTTTCCCAACCTTTGTTGAACCTGAATTGTTTTGGATTATCTCACGTTGGGTTCACTGAGTACGCCTGGCCAAATGTGGGAAAAAGCTTCCTGCCAAACATTTTAAACATTTCACATATGTAGGGCAGAGGCGGTAAACCACAGGTATTGGTTTACTGCAGTGGCAAAGCCTGCCTTAACAGTCTTTGTAACTCTACTTTTATATGAAATGCTTTTTGAGATTAGTATGACAGATAAAACCCCACAGGGCAACCGTTTATCTTCCATTAGGAATACCATTCACTTTCTCTCACCTAGTGACCTAAGTGCTCCTGTAAAGAGTTTTTACATCTCAATGGATTAAGTATCATTTCTCTGCTGAGGAGAAAAAAAACCAAAAACACAGTTCAATTTCTTTAGAAGAATGGTTTGTTAGAGGAGAATAGTTTTTGTCTTTATCCATTTTTTATTTCAGCAGTCATGTTCACCAAATAGTCACAAAACAGTGATCATTCAAAGCTCCAATTGTCAGTTCATTTAAAATCCACCCACCGAGCCCCTTTATTACATTTTCACTACATATTTTGCAAGGCAAATAGCAAACCAAGAGGACAGAGGATTCAGCTGTTCTCTGTGCTGTGTACTACTTTGATAGTCTTTAAGGTTATTCAGCATAATCTTAGTGAAAAATGCGTATTTACAATAATATCCTGTTCTGCTAAATAACATAGCATTATTTAGAATTATATATGTGTACATATAAAACCCACACATAATCAAAGTAAATCTGAACAACTTCCATAAAGAAATAAACAACAAAATTGTTTAGACATTTCCAAATGTAATTGGAATTTAACATTCAGAGTCAGGTTCATTCCTCAGGTTCCAATCAGTACCTTTTGGGAAAGGGAAATAGCTTCACTTTTAATGAATATAGTGGAAAACAGTATGCCCAAACATACAAAAATGTTAACTGTCTCTTTTGCATTTGCTCTGCTTTATAAAAATTTAGCAATGCTTTTAATGAGCTGTTTGGTGCTCTCACCTCTATTTGTTTTCAGATATACCCATCTATGATCAGAGATCTGGCCTGTGCTCAGATGCTATGCTGCACCACATTTTAGGCTGAGACTCATAAACAATTTATTTTTGGTGGCACTTGCCTGAAATAAACCTTTACCCCTACCTTTAATATATAAAATATAAATTGCTATCTCTTGATTTTTTTTCTGCAGTCTAACTACTGCAGTGTTGTAAATAGCAATTCTCTGTTCTCTGCCATGCGCTTATTTAATTTTCTTTTTTGAGGTCAGTAGCCTGTTTTCTTGATTGATTTGGGTATTCTGCAAGTATCTGCAGGAGTTAAAAGTCATTTTGGATTCCCTGTTTCACCTGCACTATTTTAGGCCCTGATCTTTTGAATTGCAACCTGAAATGTCCCAGTTACTTCACTGGAGCTTTGAAAAGGAGGAGTAACTCACAAACTGCAACTTGCATTATGGTTTCTGTCCATGCTCAAATTCTTTCACTTTAGTCAGAGTTTATAAAAAGCCCTGGATGTATCCCATATTGAAAAGGTTTTATTTTTTTACTCTGTATTATTTAATAGCATCTATATTGATGTACTCAAAGCACCTTATAGGTAGGACTCTTTATAGGACTTTAGCTCTGAATTTGAATCTAAGTCTACTATTTATGGGCCACTTGTAGTAAATATCAATCCCAATATCAATCCTATTCTCCTGTGCTTATGGAGTCAGGATGAGACAGACATCCAGTCCTGTGGCAGCATCATCCTAGTGTGTGTCTTCACTTACTGGGCCTCTTGAGCTACAGTTATGGGCTACAATGTTAACACTAACCAATTAGTTTATTTCTAAGTGCCAGAATCTTGTGACTTTGTGATATATGAAAAATCTCTTGATTATGATGTGAAAAAAATATACTAAAAGGCTCTAATAATTTGCTGATTGATAGTAAAATAAATTTTCCAAGAAAGGCAAATTGTGCCAAAACAATGCCATTGTGGTGAATACAGTCTTCCCATGTTCATTTAACTACAGAAGCTCTGCATCCACTGTTCCCTGTGTTTCCTTTTCTTCACGTGTAATTTCCCCAAAATTAAAGGAGAATTTTTAGATTAAAAAAAAATAGATTAATGTCTTATGGAGATGCTTAAATGTTATTGAAATTGTGACCTGGTAGATGGTTGCAAAAAGTGAAAGCTTGCTGACAGAAAAAAAATCTAGAGAAGAAAACACAACTTATGCCTGCTGGGATACTTCATCAAACTGTTTTAAAAGACTGAGAAATGAGATTGTACTTACCCATGGTCAAGGGATTTCTGAACTAGAATATTAAACGTTTGTTAGAATTAGGTTTCAAACAATGTTGGGTGTTTCATGCTTGAGTGACGAAAAGACAATTATTTCCCAGTGTCTTTGCTGCCTCTGGGCATGATTAAATAATGGAATTGTATTCTCAGAAAGATGTGGTTTATTACTTTTAACAGCTTTTCAAGCTGAAGTCTTTATAAATAAAAAGAGCTATAATTTAAAAAAGATAAAACCGTGTGCCATTTCATCCCCTTGAAACATGGAAGAGAAAGAATTGTGTGTATTAGTACCTATAACGTTCAGCATGTAGCTTTCTTGAGGTGGGTATTCTTGAAGGAAAGAAAATGTGATGTTCCCAGGGCCAGGGGCTTTGCTCATACTTGCTTTGCTGTTTTATGCTTCTCACAGCAATAGATTATGCAAAAAACATGAGTGAATTTTTTGGGACTTGATGAATTTTGATGGTACTTTCACAGATATAGAATAAATTGGAAACCCATCTCCCTCCCCCACCACACCCACCCCATGTCCAGCTACTTTAGATAACTTTGCTGTTCCTGAAAGTCTCCAAACCAGACTGTAGCATTTGCAGTCAACAGCTGCTCAGCAGGGTCAGTCCCAGAGCACCAGCAGCATTCTGTCTCTGGAACTGTTCATGGTCAGGTCCTCCTCAGGTATCTTTTCTGGCCCAACAGCAAGCTGGGGTACTGAGCTCTTGTGGTTCAGCTCATGGAAGAAGTATCTGTGACTTTCCCTGTCCCCACTGGTGCTGCCAGGCTGATGGTCTCACACAAAATCTGCTGTGTTGCATGTGCACTCAACCACAGCTGAGCCCATCCACCAGAAATCAGCAGCTTTCAATCTAATCTATCTAATGGAATTTCCATTTAACATTACCAGTGAAGGTGGACTCCCATATGAAAAACTTGTATAAATAGGGCCGCTTTTTTTTGTTTGTTTTAAGTGAATTTTATTTCTGTCCTTCAGAAGGAGATGCTCTGCAGACTACTGCTTTAAATAATTTTGGTTATATTTACCTGGTATTTTTAATGTGCAAAGGAGGTAGGAATCTACCAAAAGGGAATGTTCTGCCCTGCTCTATGGCTGGTCATTAATGCTTGTCCCTATCTCCTCTCTAGTGGCAGATCTAGCCTGTGAGCCACCACATAATGAAACCTGTTAAGAAAAGTTTTCTATGAGAATAAGAGTCTGCTACCCTCTCACCTCCCCAAGAGTATTTTAGCTGGATCAGTTCCTTCTCTGAGCTACCGTGCATCTTCAGAGACTCTTGAGCCTGTGAAGACGGAAGGGAAAGAACAGCTAAAAAAAAAAAAAAANAAGCAGCAACATTCTTGGTACTGGGATGGATTTGTGTATACTATCAGCAAAATTTAAATGACTGATCTGTTGAGTTGTTGCACTAAGTCAGGACAATCATAAGATATTATGACTCCATTTGCATCATATTTTAAAGATCCTGTATGGTTGTCTTGTTAGGATTTTGAATCCCTTTCAATGGGCCACAAAACCTCCATAGACTACCAGTATTCCTTTATAGTAAGTGAGGTTGAGCTTTGTGACAGCAGCTCAAAAAGCAATACTTGCATGTCCACTCTCTGACACATCATTATTCTGTGGTATGTATCAAAGCTCCCCTCTTTTTATCAGATTGCAGAACTGTCCCATTTGTACAACTGCTCAAAGTAAATAAATAATCTGGACAATGCTAACTGCACATGCAATTGAAGCAATTCATTGTTGGTCTCACTTCAAGGAGAAAACATGTCAAAGGATTTGTCCAACCAGACCAAGGTGCCAAAATCCCTAGATCTAGCCTTGGCATATGGTATCAAGCAGATGTACTGGATATGAAAAATCACAGCTGCCAGCTAGCTGATAGCTACCTAAGAATCAGTCAGTGCTAATTTGGTATTTCTGTGCTAGATAAGATCTATGTGGTGTGTCTGTGGGTAACTAAATCTCTGTTTACATTAGGTTGATAAGAATGGATACCGTACAGAGTGTCTTAGGAAAGATGTATCCATTTGTGACTGCAATCCACATGACAGCTAATTATTTTAAATGAACTCTGAATCAGAAAATTACATCTATAAAATCAGGACTGAAGTGGCATCTTCTTCACAAGATCTTCTGAGACTTCAAAAAAAGCAATTGTACTTGGAGTTCAAATCTTATTTTGATAAGGCCCTAGAGTCTGCTGTGGAGTGGAAATGATCTTTAAAGTGAGTTAAGTTGGTAAGAGAAGCAGAACATTTTATTAAAATAGAAAATAGGGTCTGTGGTGACTAGGTACAGTAGCAACATCTGTGGTGATATGTCCCTTAGCTATATTTTTCCTTTATCTCTTCACTTTTCTCTTTCAATGAAATTGTTCAGGTGTCAGCAACAGTGGAATTTTGTCACATTTATTGTATTACAAAACACATTTTACACTTTAAATGATGCCAGTAAACATTTTTTCCGTTGTGTCCAAACCCCTCTTGTTTTTAGCACCTGTGAATGGAATTAGCACTGTCTTGTCAGCCATTAAAAAAAAAAAAAGAGACAGATAAAAGAGAACTATCCACCTCCAAATATAACTACTTTGAGTGCAATAGGCCTGATAATTTCCTCAGTGCCTCCTATCTATTAATTTGCAACATTTCCGTTCCTCCCTTTCCTATATCTTACGCTTGCAAAAAAAGCAACATTTCCCAGATGTCTTAAAAAAAGATGAAGATAGTCTATCAGATTCAGTCTTCCTTTTTAAACTAGTGTTCTCTCTAATGTCTACATTAATTAAATAAATGCATTTTTAATTGAAACACATGAAGCTTTCAAGTCAAACTGAGTTCATGTCCTCAGGCACCCTATTAATGGAATTTTGGAGTGACAGTGCACGCCAACCAGCTGGGTCAGGACCATGTTAATGCATCATCAAAGTTTTTTCTCTGTTGGCACAAGCCATTGCAGATTCATTTTGAAAGGGGAAGTCTATGTCTTCACAATTCTTGCAGCAATAACACCTCTTGAGGTCTCAACAGATTCCGCATGCAGTTTAGAAGATAATTATACCAGGTTTGTCCATTAAAATATTTTATTTTACAGGTTGTCAAATTTTAACAGCAGTTAATGATGCTCATCTACAGGTTTTGTCTTCCCTTTCAAGGACAGAGGAATCATTTATTGTTCTTTTACTCCAAAATAAATATGCACATGTGCATTGTGTACATAGAACAATGAATAGTTTCTGGGATTCACTGATGTTATTCTCAGAGGACCAAAGCATTTTCTTTCTTTATAAAAGAGAGTAAGAAGAAAGCATCACAAGTAAACCTGAATAGATACACATTACAATAGGTTATCCTCATGCAAATACAAAGCACAGTTAACATCAGCAATATCTATACCAAAGAGAAAAAAAAAAAAAAAAAGCAAAAGGTTGGTTAATTCCCTTGCATTGTTGCCTAATGAAGCTTTCCCAGTTATGCGCATGGTGCAGCTGCAAATCCTTTGTGTTCCACACTAGCCAGGGCTGCTGAAGCCTGCTCTGTACCCTGTCTGCATGAGACTTCCTGGGGCTCCCAGGGGGCCTCAGCTATCAGTGCAGGCTGGATGCCCAAGACTTATCTGCAGTTAATAAACAAAAAAAAAAGGTGGTAGAGTCTTATCTGGTCCAGAGACAAACTGATGTAAGCCTATACATTTATGTCCACATTATTTTTTCCCTCAGGTTGGAATGGCTTTACGCCTATACTGTCTGTAGGAAACTCTGGGATATGCTGTATCCTGAATTTTCACCTGTGTAGCTTTCCCAGTAGGCATTGTTGCACCAGAAAATACTTGAGGGACAAATTATCTATTAATTACAAGACATGCAGACCTGAGTGAAAGCGCAGAAGCCTAAGTTCTAAATGTTACTAGAAAAGGAGGTGAGATGCTGCTTTTATGCAAAGCCTATGCCATTTAATTAATTTAAAAAAAAAAAAAAGAACAAAAAATTTCCCCAAGATAAAGGCTAGCAACTTTTAAAGCACTTTTTATCTTATTTTTAATGGAAATAATTAAATCTGGTCACTTCATTTTTAGTAGGGTCCTTTCTGAAGAAGACATTTTCAGCCTTGTTTACTGAGCCTGGTTGCATGTTTATTCACTGAATTAAGAGAGAAGTAGTTTAACAACTTGGCACAAATCTCTGACTCCAGATTTTAGAGTCAACTTCATCTTCTACCTCTGTAGCCTTTTGAATATTTAATGTAAGAGAGAAGAAAATACTTTTGTACAGACTGTGAAAGACATACTTGCTTGAGAACTCTGTATTACACACCAAATAAGAAGGTGTGTTTCTTGAATATCGGCCATGTAGGAGGAAAGGGAGCTTTTTTTATTTTTTTTTGTCAAAAGAAAAAGCACCTTTGGCTTGTGAAGTGTTGTGCCGACAAAACCCATGTTGAAGAAGGTAATTTCCAGAGAAAAGTAACTTTCTGGAGAAGTGTGCAGGACAACCCCTTGCCTACTGCTACTACCAGTGGTCTCTCCCTACTTAGCTTGCTCATCTCTCTGAATTCTTCATTTAGGTTTCTGCCTTCCACCACAGAGGATCAAGCAGTAGATTGAGTTCCAAAATGTCCTTTTCTATCTCCAAAATTTACCTCATGCACCTTTTATAATAATCTGTTAAGATAAAATTACCTTCATTAATGCTTGTGAATATAAATTTTAGTTTCCTTGCTAAGCAATTGGTCAGCCATGATAAATACAACATACACAGAGGTTTGTGATAGGAATGAAAGAGCAGTCACAGAGTTCAGATTAATCTATTTTGGCAACACTGGCCTATAAGTGGACATGTAAGCAGAAGGAGAAAAAGAACAAGTGTGTGATACTTCTTTCTAATGCTTTCCTAGTCTTCAGTTATTTTCAGCTCAGTATTTCCCTCATCTGTGGTTTGTCTATTTAGTAATAATCTATGAACCCTTTTGTCTACTGATTTCTCCATACCACACATACCTCTTGTGTTGACTAGGTCCTTTTGCAGGTTGTTACAAAGGTTAACTCATGTTACATGAAAAATTACCTTTTTGTTTCTACTTTGAATCAAATTCTACTAAGGTTTTTTTTTTTGCCAGCAACCACCTTCAGCACTAGAAAAGCAGTGAGTAATGAGTCTTTGGCCAACACTGGTTCTGTAGACCTTTGTGTTATGATCTGAAACTATCTATTTTCTGAGCTGAAGTTTTGAGCCTATTAAGTCATCCATACCACCGTCCTAGTAGTGTTTTTACCTTGTTGATACATGTGTTTTCTGAGATTAGATGACTAGAGTAAAAAATTATAAGTCAGAGTGAATGATAGATGTATACTCTAGAATAATATTTTCTGGTTTATTCTTTGTTTCTTTCACAACAATCCTTGGTATGTGAATATATTTTTCTGGAGTGCCTCTGAATACTAAGTGGATGTGTTTGTGAAACTACTTATCATGCCCCAAGGTCTTGTTCCTGCAGAGTGATGAACAGATCAGAGATCACCTTGTATATCTGAAGGTAGAGAGGCTTTTTCCCTCATGCTGAGAATTTCATAGAATCATAGAATCTTAGAATGGTTTGGGTTAGAAGAGACATTTAAAGGTCATCCAGTTTCACCCCTCCGCAATGGTTAGGGACACCTTTCACTAGACTGAATGTTTCAAAGCCCCATCCAACCTGGATGGTTGGGATAGGGCATCCACAGCATCTCTGGGCAACCTGTTCCAGTGCCTCATCACCCTCACAGTAAAATTCTTCTTAACACCTACTCTAAAACTACCTTCTTTCAGTTTGAAACCATTATACTTTGTGCTATCATGACAGGCCTTGGTAAAAATACCTCTCTCCATCTTGCTTTTAAGCCCCCTTAGATGTCACAGTAAGGTTTCTCCAGAGCCTTTTCTTCTCCATGCTGCACAAACCTAACATTCTCAGCATTTCTGCATAGGAGGGATTTTTCCATATTTGTATTATTTCTGACATTTTTTTAATCCAGTTACTCAGGCCTGTTAATCTGAAATTCCTCATATTCCAGCCTTATCCTCACCATATTGAATAAAGTAGTGTTATCAGGTAATTTCACAGAAAACTTTTTGTTCAAATGGCTTGACATTATATAATAACACTGTCGGTTTTCACAATTTTCCAAATAATTAATAAATAGTTAAATTTAATTAAAATTTGTATCTATTAAATTAAATATTTCTAGTAAGTCATCGCATTAAAGTGAGTATAGTGACTTTTGGCTCCTGTGGAATAATAGTAAATTTTGCTAGTGGGGATTCAAACCCCACTAGCAAAAATGGGAGGCTTTTGGCTGTGTGCAGATGACTTCGCTTGACTTTGATTCCAGCAACAGGGGGGTCTTGTTTTGATTTCTTTTAAAAAACTATTTGTTGTCAACACATAGAGGGGTGTCAGAGTGAGGTTTCCTAAACATAACTACCAAACAGAGATGACCTTTTCCCACAAAACGATACTTCAATCTACTTGGTATATTTACTGTGCATTAGACAAAAATCACCCATCCTCCATGTATTTTGTACCATAAGAGTGCCGAGTCAAGACCTAAACCTTACATTAGCCCATCATTTAAGTGAAGGGCTTGCACATGGAGAAAGTTGCTGCCTGGGATATTGCAGTTGTCATGGGTGAATTCAGCCTCTGTGCTGTAAGCAGGGACCAGCCAGCCACAATCCCCTCACTCTCCTTCTCACCTCCCTTGACCTCGTGCTTTGTACGACAGCTGTGGAAAATCAAATTGTCCTGCAAACCTGCTTTCTGCTGGCCAGCTGGCAGCATGGGCCAGGACCAGGAGTGCCAGAACCTTACAGCTGTACGTGTGTTGCTGCCTATCCATCTGTAGCATATGCCATATGCCAGTCCCCAAAGTTAGCTGAAGAGAGGATCCATCTGAAATGAAACTCTTTAATCAACCTTAAAATGTTCCTTTCAACTTTCTCGCCTTGCTCCTCTGAACTTTTCTGCTAGTCACTTATTCTCTTCTCCCTTCCTCCATGCTCTAGGAATCATATGAAGAGAATGAATTCAAACCTGTGGCCCACTGCTGTAATTTTTTTAGTGAGTATAAAAAATTCTGTGTGACCTTTTGAGCAGAAGGTATAGCAAGTACCACTTGTCTTGAGTAAGTAATGTAAATGTAGGATTTGCTGGGTTCAGACAAATCTGTTCAGGGAATTTACAGTTGATTTGATTTTCTTTCCCATGAGGTCAACACAGTGCATACAAGTGGGTTATGAGGAACAAGAGGTTAATTCAAAGATATGGTCAGTTCTGTCTAACTAAAATAAGCGTGTCCATCTAAGAACACATGCATTTTCTAGCCTAAGTTATTTAAAATGTTTGCTTACTTAAATAATGGTTTTCCCCTTAAAAAGCAAAGGCAGAGATTTCTTCACTTCCCAGATTTCTCAACAGCTTAAAATAGAGGTGGCAAGAAGCCAACATGCTTAGTAATGTGCAGTGGCACTCTGAAGGCAAGCATGAACAATAAAAATATCTTTCTGCACTGGCAGGGCTGATCACATTTGACTGGAATGTGGATTTCATTATATGTTAAAAGATGAAACCTTCTACCATTCCAAAAGCACACCCCTCACCACAGGCGGAAGGAAACTGTATGCAGGGAGAATTCAGGGCAGATGTGCTTTATTATTTTTTACTTTTAATGCTAGATGCTGTTGAGAAAAGAATTGTGATAGTGGAGTAAAGGTCCTAGAGCTCTCTTATTCTGACCTGTATACAAACCTCTTCCTGTTTAGCCCTTTTACTGAATAGGAGAAAAGACAAGTCTTCTGAATTCAGCTATACTATTTTTTTATTGCTCATAGGTAATTTTTAAAAATAGATGCAAAGTTAATTTTCAAGGAAAAGCAGAATCTACATTTTGTTTGTTTTATACTCATTTTCTGTCTTTTCTGACTGTTACTTGACTTAAACCAGACCAGAATGCAACAGACCCAAAAGTCCAACAACAGAGCTCTTCTGGTATTCTTGACCTGCCTCTTTCTCTTGGTTGTTACCTGGCGAGTGGATCTGAGTGGTTAGCCATATGTTGAAAATTTCACTTGTAAGTATGGGGCTACTCATAGTGCTTAACCTCAAGGGTCTAACTTAAAAGCTCAAAATGCCTTCTCAGGGTGTCTCACTCTCTCTTTGGCTTGTGCAGAAAATGTGTTCTCCTCAACTCGAAGTCGACCAGCTGCTCCTAAACTGCTTTCCCCCACTGCTAATTCCTGCCTTCCCCAATACTCCTGTTTTGCTTCACCTACCCCAAACTATATCTGAAGTAGTAAAAATTGTTATGGAAAGCAAGACTCAGGTGCTTTCTAGAACAATAACAATGCTGGTAAAGATTCTATTTTTCTTGGAACTAAATTAAAATTTAGAAGGCTCCAATCTGACACTTTGGTAAATGAGAATAATACACTTAATTTTTTCCCCTTCAAATATTTGTATTGAATAAACCAAATTTGTTTGTATAACTCTGAAAAGTTGCCATCTGGCAACCTGCTGCCTCGATTCATGGCAGAGGGTTTTATTCCTGCCAATTTCAAGCCTTTGTTTTAAAATCTGTGCTGAAAACAATCCAATTCTCTTTCCCCTGAAGTCAGTGGCAGAACTCCCACTAGTTTCTGGGGGAGAAGGATCAAGCCCAGACAATAATGGAAGGTAATTTTGAAAAAAAATCAAAGTATCATCAAAGGAGTTGCACTCCTAATTCTATTTGTCGCTGCTTTGAAAACATAATGGCAAGGTTTTGCATATATCAGTCAATAGCTCTAGGCAACTTGAAACTGTCTGAATTAACTACTATACTTCTCAGTGAAGCTTTTTTTTTTTTTAAGAATAAATCCCCAGGGGGAAATAAAGGAAAACTTTTGAAACAGTGCATACAATATTGTGTTTTCCTTTCTGAAAGCTAAAAGAAGCTGCTAAGAAATTCTATTATTCATCACTCGGTAAATAGAGATTTTCTGGAGCAGGTTGAATTGTAGGACGTAAGATCATAGCCATAAAGCTTAGGCTGAAATCCCATCAGATATCATAACTAAAAAGAAGGTGACTTGAGCCCCAAGGATAAAATAGGGTGTTTAAGAAACAAGTGGTGATTCACTGTGCTTTAAGTCCTATAGAAATCTTTCTATTTCTTTTAGGGAGAGCTGGATCACTCTTCCCTACTGTTTTCTTCAGTGCCTAATTTGAACTATGCCACAGCTGTGGCTGTAGCTGTAGGCCCCTATGGCTAGTTACAAGGCTAAAACTTTGATGACCTCTGATCACAGAAAAGGGCACATCACTCCTTTCCCAGGGTGAAAAGCTGGCCTCCACGTTCTGGCCCATTTCCAGGTGAATTCCATTCTGCATCCTTGGAATTGCCCTGTATTTTAGCCATGAATAAATACATATTTAATTTCCTTTGTTTAAAAGTGTTGTGCAGTGTTACTGGTACAAAATGGCTGTGGTATTCTGATCTGAGATAGCTGTGTGTCACTGGAAAGGAAAGTGATACATGCTGAGGTCCCTGGGCTTGCAAACAAATAGCTGTTATTATTATAAATGGTACAGAGCTTTCCTTCTCTCCTTCAGACTGCCAGTTTCAGCCTAATCCCAATATTACAAAAAAAAAAAAAAAAAAAAAAAAAAAAAAATCCCAAAAAAAATAAATATTATTTAAAAAAAAAAAAAAAAAAAAAAAAAATTCCCCACACATATAGATATTATCTGAAAAGTAAATTCAGAGCAGATGTCCAGAGTACTTGCTACCAGCAATGAAGGTTCACAGAACATCAAGTAAGGTGGGACACAATCTACAAAGAAAAAGCAGAATGAAAACACAGACTGAGATGAGAGGTGGGAAAGTCACCTGCCCCAAGCTGAGTGCAAGCCCCAAGGTATGGTTGGTTCATAGGCCTTTTTTAAACTCTCACCCTTGCTGTGCCAGCAGGACATCAGGCGTTTAGGCATCACTATTATTTTAACTAATGGACTAGCTCTGCACTTACATGATGGAATGTGAGCCATATTGGCTCCCCACAGGTAGAAGGAAAATACTACTGCTCCTGCTTGTATGCCAGTTAAACATCTGGAATCACTGTGAATGAGGCAAAGAAAACTTAAACATGAGGGTTGGAGCTGGGGTTTTGAAAAGTGAAAAGCTAAATATTTAAAATGTTACTTTCAATTGTGATTTTGGTTTCATTCTCCCCCTTCTGATTGTATATATAATTTTTTTTTCCATTTTAAGTACACATAAACTGACCCTACACAATGTAACAACCAGATCCTACCATTTTATTCAAGTAGGTGGTTTCCTCCACTTTTTTTGTGTGTCTTTGATGTAGGACACCATACACAGGCTATCTGCTGGGCTGTAACTGCAATGTATTTACCCCAAACTTTCTGTGTGAATGGTAGGTAGCAAATGCAGGACATTGCAGGTAACTCCAGGCTTTTGTGTGTGAAATCTCTGTAGGATTCCTCTGACCCTCACAAACACAGTGATGTCTTCTCTTTTGAAAGAAAAGCATCTCAAACTGTATTGGTGATGGAAAAACCTAAAACAAAACTGTTAAATTTAATCCCATCAAAGAAAAGACAAACATCTAAGAACCATTAAGTTGGGATTTTGACTCATGGTGTGAAGCTAGATGTATTTGGACATGAATTTGTATTCTTTCCCATTTTTTCTCAGGATGTAAGGATATCCTGAAGCACATGAATGGGAGTAATGTTATTGATATAACAGTAAAAAAAGGGTTTTGTTCCCACTGCATGCTAGCTCTTACAACAGCTTGGATGTAAGCTTTCATTTCCTGTGGCACTAGGAAATGTGTATGTTCAGTGGGGATCAACAGGCAGAATTATTCAAGGGAGACAGTGTGCTTCAGTAGTTGCAGCAGGGAACTTTGAAAGGTCCTGGCCTGGTTTCAGCATCTTTCTGGGTCATTCTTTCCCTCTGTGACCTCAGATGACTCACTTGACCTTAGTCACACAGCTGCAGAGGCAGGTAAAGGAGCCTTGCACTGCAGAGGAGGTACGGGATCTAAATTGAGACTCCCCAGGGAAACAACTGCTGTATTTTGAACTGACAGCATTTGAGATTTATGGGCGGAAAAAGTATTGAAAGGTAATTCACTTCTAGTATCTGATTATGAAGCAGCGGCCCTATATTCTCCTTCATAGATCATTTCAAAGTCCACATTGACAGCATTAGCTGTTGTGCCCTTCATGTGTATGGACTTAAGCTGCCTAAATGATGATGAGTTAGCTAACAAAGATAACAAGTATGTAAGGAAGATAAATTCTCTCCCAGCTGAACTCTGATGGTCAACAAAGAGAGCCTGCAACACTTTTAGTTCAGCTTTGCCTAAGCCAGGCGACGTGACAGACCGTGCAGTGCCAGGCTCCGCAGGCTCTGCATTGCCAGGCAGGAGGTGCAGCCAGCCAAGTGCTTCTGCTACCTGGGAAGGGGCCATATCCACCAGAGGACAGGCTCAGCAGTGTCCCAGGGCAAATCACACAGCACAAGTCACTGCTGGCATGAATGAGCATGACTGTTTGGAGGTTAATGCTGCTGTGTGTTCACTTTCCCCCCAATGCATGATTCCCCCCCTATTATTTAGTTTTGTTCATTAAAATATTATGATATAGCCGAATATTCAATAAATATTAATTGTTCATTAAAAAAGATCCCTATTTTCCAATACTTAGTGCTGCCTCATGTCCTATGAAGCAAAACTGGAAATTGCTACACTGAGATATAAAATATTGAGAAATAATTTTAAATTGACCTGAATTAAGCCTTAATTTGGATACTATGACAATCTTTATCTCAGCTGACACAGGGTGTTGCTAGGAAAAGAAATTGTGTAACATTTATCTGGTGTCTTGAGTATAAACTCCCACTGATAGTGCTGGAATGATCACCTCTGGTAAGATTTAATATGCAAATTCTATTTCTAAAATGTAACCTTGTTACTCTATATTTAGTTCAGGCAGACAGAGAATTTCATAAGATTTGCTGTGCACTTAAAAATTCTGGGAAGCTCTAGATATGATTACTGAACAAATACAACTTTATGTAAGATTTTAACCCCATGTATTTTTAGGCTTCTGTTTATCTTATCTTTAGAATTATTCCCACACACAATATTAACTTCTCAGTGTTTTAAGTGGGGAAAACCTTAAGCTGGTGTATTTTATCTTGTTTCTTGTTTGTTCATTTTATGATTACTTCTTGTAGAATTAAGTCTTAAGTTGTTTTTGACCACAGAGGACAAGCTAGGTAGAATTTACTTTCTGTGAAATCAAACAATGCTTTTGTCCTGGATGGGAAGCCTGTGATGTATTACAACACATCTTAACCCAAACACCCTTTTATTATACAATGAAATGTTTTCATGGTTGCTGTACTGAATTTTACAAAATGTGTAGGGATGTATTTTTCTGGAGGAGCTGCATAAAAATACCACAGAATTTGCACAGCAGTGCAGGAATGTGGCTTGTTACAAAGTCACTGGAAGGAGTGAGTATATGCTCATTTGAAATTGGATTCATTGGGCCAAACAGAAATATATGTACTTATGTTCCTGCACACACACACACACACACACACAGAGACATACACAAATATATAATTTGCTCAGATAACCTGAATTTGCTCAAGTTAGCAAAAAACAGAGGCTTATATTCCAGACACATCCTGGACTGAAGTAGTCAGGATCAGCAGTCATTTTCAAAGCCAGGACAGGACAAAAAATAGTCTTTGGTCTTTGATTATTATCCCTGGGTATGGCTGCAGTGACCTTATTATAAAGTAACAAATCCACTGATAGTGAACTGACCAAAGGCATATTCCAGACCATATGACATGGTCTATATATAACATAGAGGGAAGGAAGAAGAAGGCTAAAATATTTGGAGTGATCATTAAGACTTTTGAGAGACATAGGGTTTTCTAAAACCTAGTAAAAGCATTTTTCTTGGGACGGACCCAGATAATAATCACACAGCTTATGAGGTAATAAATGTGCAGACAGACTGGCAACACCTGAGAGTTAAGGTTTTCTCTATACTCCAGTTTTATGAGAAAAAGTTTTATTGATTAAGTAATAAGTTCTATACTAACACTAAGCAGAACTGGGCAAGACACTTTGGCTTGTTTTTGTCTCTAATTTTAAGTAGAAATATTGGCATTTCTGAGTTGCAAGGAGACTTAAGTAGTCTATATAGCTTGTGATTGCAGTTCAGTGCAATTTGCTGTACAATGGTTGCAGTAGTTAGGGAGGGCAGTAGTCCATAGCATCCCCATGTTGAGCCCAGCTGAACACATGAGTGTTTATCAAATGAAAAAATGGCTCACATTTTATGGGCAGTCTCTCTGCATAGGAGGTTTCAAACTGAAAGGCATGGAAGGCATCTATTTTTTCTAGTTGCTCTGTGGACCTTGAGCCGTTACAGGATTTGCCTACAGAAGTGATTTTCAAATTCTTCCTCGATGCTGGCATCTCATGATTTCTCATCTTGTCTCAACTCATCTCATCTGACCTCATATTATGGTTTTGAATGAGATACTTGCTTTTTTGCTGATTTATATATATATATAAAAGGGTAATGAAAATATTGAAAATAAAACTACTTTAATGGTACTCACTGGCAAATGGGCATGCCTGAGGAAGAACCATGTTTCAAATTTTATATATCACCCTGGGGAGAGTTAAAGGCACATCTTTTGGATATGTTGTAATATATGTCCAGAATATCTCTTTTCCCAGGATATCACTCCCACGGAAAAAGTGCCTCCAGCCTCATGGCAGTGCCATATCTGTATGTCTAATGGGAACTACAGATGTAATTGCCCACAGCTGTATCAAAAATAGTATCAAAATATTTGTGTTGTCATAAGGCTTTCATTTACATATATGTAGGACTACTATTTTTTATTTGTTATTTCCAAAATTAATAGCTAACCCTTGATTTGTGTTTATTGATACAACAAAACCAGAGGCAAAATTAATTCCTATCATTCTCAAGAAGAATATTTATTTAAGGTATTCCTTAAAGAATAACATTGAAGAATATGTTACAGAATTTCTACGAGGCCTTTATGATGGAATGAGTCATAGTAACAGGATCAGAGTCTTGCTTTAGTTTCCTATCACTCATGTAGGTTGAAATTTGGAAGTTACATTGATCATCAACCAACATTTGAAATGAAACATATAAAAAATACTTTTGTTTGTGAAAGCTGTGAGAGCTTCAGAAAGATTTTCTTTTGTATTTATCTCTATTGTTTTGTTGCTTTTGGTTTCAGCTATAAGCAGAAATGGCTAGGCAAACATATATAGAGTTATAATTTGTGTGTAGTGACATGCATGTGTATGTATGTATTCTATTTTGAGCTATTTTGTATAAAATCCTCCATAAATAAATGTCCCTACTAGTGACTCAGCAATTTGAATGGTGTGAAGTTTTAACATGAGTTTCAGTTTTGCCCTGAAATTTGTTCTTATGAAGATCATCAGAGCCACAGCACAGCACTTCTCGTTGTCCAAGTCATCAAACCAAAGTCTGAGGTTCCAACAGGTTCATATATTTGAAGTCCTGAATACTATTGCTGTAGCTGTTGCTAATAATTTCTGCTTTTCTAGTACTTTTACTCTTCATCTACTCTGGAACAAGAAGCATAAATTGCAGCTAATATAAACCACAGCAATCCAATTCTCACTGCAAAGTGGCCCTGCAAAGTCAATTAGGTTTTGTACATAAGGTATATGTCACTATTTCATATTTTCTTAGTAAAATTATTTAAATAATATAAGTCTGCTATTGAATCTTTTAATTTTTTTTAAAGGCCTAATATCTCCAGTCAACTCTCTATATCAGTGAATTATTATTTTTTATAATAGAATAGCATTATTAAGCACAAAAAAACTTTTATAATTACATGATAAATTGTCAGGAAGGTCCTTTGCAATTTTAAGTGTTTTGAATAATAAAATAATTTTGTTGACTTGACATAAAGATATTTTGACAAGAAAAACAATTTAGTGACAGAAATGTAATTTTTATTAAAATCAAATTTTATCAGAAGTTGCAAGGGGCGATTTCCTGAGTACACCAGAAATATTTTATTTTTTAAAATATTGCAGATTACACCTCTTCACACTAAATGTTTTTTAATTCTGTGGCATTAAATTGTCTGATGCTGCATATTTTCAATAAATCAAAACCAGAAAGTAACTTATTTGCTCTCTGCTAGGTCCTGGGAAAGTCCAGAAAGAAGACGAATGTCTAGCCACTAACAAATGATGTTTAAAGGAAAATAGATTCCTACTGACATCATTAAGTCTGCAGAATTGTTTTTATAAGGGTACATACCTGTGTCCTACCAATTTTTCCCAAGATATATTTGTATGCAGAGAACCATGAAGTGTTAAAGCCTGTCTTGAGGAAATGACAGCTTTTTAAGCATGCCATTGCATTTTCAACATAGCTGCTTACGCTAAATTAAGAAATCTAAATATGTATATGATAATTTACTGGAGCTACTAGTTATCAGCTTCTAAGGGAACGTTTATTATAAAATATAAGAAAATTTGCATATGTTGTGGAAAAGCAGTAAAATTGTGATCTGAGAAATGTATTTGTCTGGTTATTTAAGGTTTCATTTAACTCTTAATGGATAATTATTTCAAGGTCATAGGATTTGGTAAAGAGATATTTTGAATAATTGTTTTAAAAGGTATTACAATGGTCAAAATATCTGACTCATTATCAGTCAAAAGCTGCCTTTCAACAGCTTTTTTAAAATTTGTATTTCTAAAAAAAAATTCTGCTCTCAAACAAATTCAAGAATGTGGATATATATAAATAATGCAGGTGTTCATGAAAATCTATTTTAAAATAGAATATACATAAAGTAAATATAGCTATTTATGAAAGCAAAGTAGTGAGAAAGGAAGGAATGTTATTCTGGGCCTAGAATTAAATGTCACTGATTCTCCAGTCCAAATTTATGTGTATCCATTCCTCATTTTCCCCTTCCATGGTTTAGCTTTTATTTCTTTATTATGAAATTAAGTCAGATCAGCTCTGATATCAACAGACACTGTGTAAACTGTGAGCCCAGTGTTCTATAAAAATAGTGAAGGAACTTTTAAACGAAGCCACGAGTATTTAAAAATCTGTTTACTATAAGGCTGCATATTTGTTTCATTTTTTAAACACAGCAGGTTTTTTTTTTTTTTTATGATGAATGAAAATAATGAATGTAAACCACTCCTCAACCTATACCTGGACACCCAGCAGCTATGGCTGATGAAGAAAATGGTTCTTCAGACATAGAACAAAAGTGGGATGGGTGCAGTCTTTAATATTCTTGTAATAAGGCAGTCACGGATGTAATCTTGTTGCTGATTACATTTTGAAGGGGTTTGTCTAAGAACATTACAAACAGGGACTGGCTGGAAACTTCCTGACACATTTCCTTAATCAGAATAGCTATGAGTTGTGAAAACCAAGAGCCTTGCCTTTGGATGCCTTCAGAGGTGAAGGGGAGCATTTGTGCTGGCAGGAAACACTAATTACAGGGCGGCCAAATGGCCCAGGCACACTCTTGGGGTGTTCACTCCCTATTTTGCCTCTGTTTGCAACACATTTCATTGGAGAACAGTAACCATATCTCTGTGGGCTACTCTAATCTCCCTCCAAAACATCCATTGTTGTTTTTTGTAAATGATAGTAATTCAGAAAATACACACCTGTTCAAGCAGGTGGCTTACACTGGAAATGGGAACACAAGATAATTCCAGATTTTAAATTAATATCCCAGCCACTGGGCCACAGATTTTATCTGGGAGTATCTCTCTTTCTTGCATGTCTCAGGGATTGAACACAGAAAACTAATAAAACATTAAAAATGCAAAATCAAATTCTAGATTCCTCGCCAGCCCTAATAGGAACTTGCATTTCCATAGAAGTTTTGAGGCCCTTAAGCACAAGGGAAACTAACAAGATCAGCAGGAAACACTCAACTTCTTGAAATGTGTTCATTTTGCAACAACACAGATTTCCAGCTGGAATGTCCCTGATAATAATTAATTTCCCTCTACAGCACTGTTTTCATTCCCTTGCTGGGAAGAGCACTACAAAGCCTGGCTCTGCTGTAGCATCTGGGGACAAAAACATGACCCTACCACTTCTCACTGCCTCTTTCTCAAAACTAAACTCAGGTGGAAATTTCACTCCCTGTGTATTGCTTTGATTAATGAGATGATATCAGGTCCAGGGCTAAATACACTGTAGTGCTCATAAAGCATTCGATTTACTGGAACTCTTTTTCTCCTGATGATTAATATGAGTGCAATGGACTGCCATTCCCAATTGTTTTGTCACATCTTTGCTACAGAACCCGAACCTGTGTTGGAACTGAGACTCACTTTAATTATTGAATTAATACAATTTCATGGTTGATATGCTTCTTTCTCACCTCTGGGCTTTATATTTACTGGTCTGCTGTGACCTTTTTCCTTATTGGTGCAAGGAGAAATTAATGTACTCGCTTGTTGCTCATGCATTACTATCCATAACAATCCCAAATTAAATTTTACCTAAATAAAGAGTCTTGCATCAAAACTTTTCCCTGCAGTTCTTTATACATTTAAAAATAAGCAAGACATCTTTCTTTTCACTGATACAGGCACACATTTATATTGCAGAATAATAATATCAAAACTGTTATCTATTTGAGTTTTATATTAATTTCTTGAAAAATGATGGTCTAAAAGATTACTGAGGCATAGGAAATACCCTGGCCTGCCCCTGAGCATCACTGTGCTATAACCTGTTCAACCTGTTCAACTGTTCAGCCACAGTTTAGATTGCAGAGCATTAAATTATTCAGAATGTTTAGATATCTAGAATATTTAAGCCTTCATCTAACACGTTTTCTTTATCATTAAGCCTGCATTCATGTATGTCTGTTCAGCATGAAGGAAAGAACATTTTCACCTGTGATGGCAGAGTTCCCCACCAGCTGCAGTAAAAGAAATTTGAGCAGAGTGGTGATTGTTCTTGTCTTTTGAAACGAAGCCCACTCTTTTCAAAGGCCTCACAGTGGGACAGGCTGAGACTTAGCAGAGAGAAACTTATGCTGGATATGTGACAGCTTATCACCTCCTTGCATCCTGTCATCTTTAAGCCATCTGAAGTAATCTCCTATCACGGTGATAAGCTTGGCTAAGGAGGCAATACATTGCAGAAAAGATAAAGTCATACTTATGGAAAACTGAAAATGTGTGATTATGAAATCATGCAAATTAGCCATAAAAATAAAACATTGAATCAGAACCTTCCTCCCTAGTATTTCTTCCTTTGTTCTCATCTACTTTCTTGTTCCCTATTGCACTGTAATTGTTATTTCATTCTTATGATTTTTTTTCCTCTTAAAATTTAAGAGATATGACTACTACTTCATCAGCTGACCTGGAAGAATAGGCAAATAACATAACAATTAACCTATGGAGAAATGAAGAATTCTTGAATAACATAATCGTATGGGGGGGAAGTGGGATACGCTCTTTTCAGTAACTGGTTACCTTAATATGTAAACATTTTTTAGAAAGACCATCATCATCAACAAGCTCTTTAGCTATTTTTCACATGTAGGTTCTTTAGGGTAGTAGGCGTAGTGAAGGAATGAGGATTTTTCCCCACCCAAAACTGTTCAGTATGGGGTGACCCCGTTCTGTTAGTAATTTCAGTGAAACTACAAGTACCTTTTTAGCAAGAAAACTGTTAAGTATGTGAATAGCTTCATGGCCATCTGTCACCTGAAGGAAACAAAGCAAAATAGAGATTTATTATGGTAGTTTCTTTTCTTAAAAAAATGATTCCCTCACAATCCTTTACTCCCTGAAATTCCAAATTCAGACATATTAGGTTGTGACTATGAGAGCTTTACGCTCATTTACTTATTACTAGAATTGTTTTGCAGATGGAAATGTTCAGGGCTAGATGGCCTCCTCTACAGCACTTACTCAGGGGAACATTTAATTTTTCATAGGAGTTATCCATTGGAGTTATATGTCATTGAACTTCCTCCAGGAAGAGGGATTTCACATTTGAGTAACAGTTGCCAAGTTTGATTCTGTGTTTGTCTTGAACTTGTTGAGCTTGACACACCACGCTGTGTCAGTACAACTGAACTTCAGGTAGCCTTGTTGACGCAGGAAATCCACATTTTGTATATTCTTTCCTTCAGAATACATATTGAAAGTACATTTATATAAATGGATCTTATACAATAGGCTATGTTTTCAGAGCCAACAAAGACCTTGGGAAAGTTAATGTTTTGCTATTATTAACTAATCAAGAAACTGTACTCCCTGCTCATTTTTCTATGCAATGAACCATAATTATTTTGTTGTTGGGTAATGTTTAATTTTTATGGTACATTACCTGATCATTAATTAAAAGGAATTTCAATGGAATCTGAAGGCATAGTGCTTTAAGATTTTTTCATTGAAAAAATTTATTAAGCTATCCAGGTTGGGCTTTATATATATATATATATCACAGCAAATAAATTATATTCTAAACATTTAAAATTATGACAAGAATATTATCAAATTTATATAAGGCTAAAGCATTATACATTTTGTTGTATATCCATATGATAATTGCTGCTTTTCCAGTACATAGATTTTTATGGAAATTATCAAAAGAAACCCTGTGCATATACAAAATTAACCCAAGAAAATTCAGATCCATCTGGAAATGGATTGCAGGAAAGATGATGAAAAGTGTTTAAATACTGTCCCAGTTTAAACCTTTTCATTGAATAATTTTATAAAAGTGTATGAAATAGCCAATGCTTTTTTCAACTGTCTTCTATTGCATTTTGTCGTGTGTTAGCCAAACCTGATAAAACATCCTCTCAAATCATCACTTTAAAGTCCTGTGCACTTAATAGGAAGTTGTAAAGTCTACCTACATAGTGCCTGCATTCAGAAGAACCAGGGAATAGCTAATTAACCTCCTTTTGGCATCTCTGCAATTTTCTGTCCAGTTCTGGGACAGGACAAATATCAGCAATCTGGATAGAGTCTGGTGAAGGGACATTTATGGACAGTTCAGGTGCCAAAACACATAACATACAAGAGAGACTGAAGGAACAAGACTTGCTTATCTTGGACTACAGAAGCAAGAGAAGACATTAAATTGAGTCTTCCACTTAGTAAAAGATGACTACAGAGAAGAAGCCAAGCTCTTTTCAGAGGCCCACATAGAAAAGACAAGAGGCAAGAGTCACAAACTGCAGCAAGTGAAACTCTGATTATGCATAACTTCGGCCCAGAGGCCAACCTCTGGAGATGAATCTCCAAAGAAAGGAATGCATCTCAACTATGTCTTTGCAACTATTTTTTGTGCCACAGGAGAAGAACTATTTGTCTCACACTCCTCTATAGCAAAGCTGGGCACAGAGGACTTCTTTTGCCCACTCATTTAAGTGGAGTTAGGTGGCCTTTTTCCCATTAATATAAACAAAATCTTAAACTCGTTGTCTTAAAATGACTAGAAACCCTTTACTAGATATTACCCACCTGCAAAAAGCTCATCTCAAACACAGACTTTGCTTCACTTTTAGCTTTCCATGGTAACCCCAGATGACACAATAAAACTTCAGAGATTTAAGGGATAGAGCGCTTTGACCAAGCCCATCCACTCTCACCCCCACCACATACAGTCGCACATGTACATCCTTTGTGAGATTCTGCTGGCACATTTTCAGATCTCAGAACTGCATGACAGGGAATTAGAGGGTAGCGAAAGTGAGAGAAAGCTGACATGAATGACCTTATCAATGCTTGGACCCTCATGAACATAACCCTGATCTTTCACAATAATTTGTGGAGGTAGCTTGCCTTATTTCGGCAGAAACACCTAAACGAATAACTTGTTGGTATGGCATATTTTCATTAGCTATTTAGATATTAATGTGGAATTTCAGCTATATAAAATTAAACCCTTTAAGCTAGATTGAAGAATAATTATAATCCTCAATAGGTTGGCAGACTGTCAGATCTATATCCTATAGAAGGCATATTCTTAGTTTCATCAACATTTTAACATTCATTAAAAATAATAATTAACAACTTGGGGTTTCTTTTTCTTTTTTTTTTTCTTTTTTCTTTTTTTTTTGAGATAGCATTCTTTTATGTGTATGTGTGTGGTTGTGTGTGTCTGTGTGTGCGTCTGTGTTTCTGGGCCAGGATCTCAAGTTACTACACAGTGAGTAGGTAAGCTTATTTTTTCTCTCTGAATTGTTTTCAAGATTTCTTTACTTGATTTTACAAGATTGTATTTGTATCACTATTGTGTAACCCAAAAAACTGGAAAGAAAATACGTTAAAGAGGATGTAGGAACCGATTCAGTTTGGTCATTTATGAAGTGCCAACACATCTGAATCCAAATGAATGAGCCCATAATTCAGTTCTCTTGCTCTCTAGTCACACTAGATAAGTATCTATGGACCTTAAATCTTCCAGACACATGCAACCTTGTATTCAAGCATACAGACAAAACTTTAGTTCAAATATCCTGTTGACTTAGCTTAGTCAAGATCCGGAAAGTGTTTCTCTCCCTAAATCCCCTGATTCATTTGTCATGCTCTGAGCATGACCACAGGAGCAGGTTATTCACAGGATAAATTTCATGCCCCTTTTAACTTTTCCACAGCAGTACAGAGGACTGACCCAACTGGTAGGTGACCCAGCTTCAGCTCTTTTTCAGTGTCAAAGAATTTTGGCCCAGCATTCCCACTCTCATCAAAATCCTGCTAACTCCTGGGAAAAAACCTCAAAACGGTTCTCTACTTTTGAACTCATGCTGTGTCTGTCTACAGAAATTGCATGAAGTCTAATTCCAGTTCTAATTCCAGCCTATTTCTAAGGACCCTTCAATAGAAAATTGAGAAGTTAATTGCATATTCTCCTCTGTGGGCTGTTTCTCAATTTAATCTTTTTGTACTTTTATTTCAGATGCTCATTTGAACCAGTCACTTTGGATCTTCTTCCGAAGGCATGAGGAAGCCTGCACACCTGGCACAAAACTCAAGCTTACCATCTATTGACCTTGGAACCTTAGAATATATTCCATACAATGCTTTTCAAAAAGCCCAGCCCTGTTACTGGTTCTAGCTTCTACCCTTGAGCCAGGGGGCCAGGTGACAGATGGTAATGCAGGCTGAGGTTTCCCTGAATTCCTTTTTCCTTTGTCTTTGCCACATTTGAAATTGTATTTCCATGCCCTTCACGCACATGTTCCCTGTATTTTGGGGTTTAACTTCATGCTGATGGCAGCAGAAAAAGATCAGCATATTTTTCAAGATTTTCATATTTTCTTACTATAGATATCAATTAGGTTTATTTGAAAAGAGAATACGTATACAAAGAGCAAATTTCTCTCCTTGTAATATTCTACATTGCACTAGATATTGCTGAAGTTATTGGTATCTAAATAGCATTGTTCTCCCTCATTACCCCACATCTCAGCTTGGTGGTGTGATGAATTTACAATCCTACATTTATGGCTTCACATTCCCAACCACAGAAAAAAATCAGTAGTAGCAAAAACTCAGTGCTGTGGCTTTACTTAAGATCTAACTGGTGAAGGAGACAAAGACTGAAGAGAAAAGTTGCTATTACAGCAGAAATTATTTGAAAAAGAGAAATGAATATGTGAAATGATAATAAAGAGCCTTTCTAAACACAGGGAGATTATAGGTCTTTCTTTTTCTTTCACCAAAAATCACATATTTTAATTATTTTAGGTAGCACTTAGAAAGCTTATTTTAACAGTAGTTTAAGACAGACTGTGATGGCTTTCCATTTAATTAGGAAGAAGAAGGAAATAAAGGAATGCATGTTGTGAGGTGGAGGAAAAACAAATCCTTGTATGAGGCTCTGTCATCTGGCTGAATCCTCAGCCCTATGTGCAGTTGATTGGCTTTTGAGAATATAGTGATACCACTACAATTGGTTCATCTGCCCTTCAATGATTGATAAATCCAGCTGCAAAGATGAGGGAGAAAATGGAGATCCACTGGCTAAACAGAGATATAATTTTGTATTTTGTAACTATTGGCAGAAAGCACATGGAATGTCCACCAGGAAGACTGGATGAAGTTGTCTCCTGTTTTCTCACTGCTGACTGTAAAAGAGAGGCCGAGTTTCCCTGGACCTGTAACTGTAACTTTCCATCTGGAAAAAAGCCCTCTGATGGGAACAGGAGTATTTACACTGCTCTGAACGGAGCTTGAACTAAGACTCGCTGACTGTAGGAGTCACTACACGCTGTGCTCGTGAATTCGCCAACACTCGCATTACATCTTGTTTGATCTCTACTCAAATTTCCTTATACACTGTCTGAAGAAGTTACCCTCAAACTTGGTCCAAAGTTAGCAGCTGCAGTGGCTGGCTCCCAGTGCTGCAATCCAGTGGGCTGCAGTTGTCTATACATGACTGCAGCCAGACTGCAGTAACCCATAAAGGCAATAGCCACAGCAGGAAATGCTTTCTCTGCTGCGTCCTGCCAAAAGAGTTGGATGTGGCAACAAGCTGAGATGGGAATGTTTTTTACAGCTCTTTCTCCTGTCCCCTTTCCTCACCCCTCCAGCTGTATCCTGTGGAAAAGATGTCCCTTCTTGCCCAAAAGCATTCATAGGCATTGAGACAAGCAGTCACTGAGAAAAATGGCATCAGGATGATGTTGCCAAGCCAAGAACAGGCAGGGCATGTCTCCCTCCTCCTCCTTCACATGTTCTCAGGGCCAAGAGTGCACTTTGTCTTTGACATGATCTTGTGAAGGAGAAGGTAATTGCTGAGGAAGAAGCAACTTGGGACAGATGGAAGAACCTTAGAAGAGTAATTTTCATAAACAGTGGACAGAAAGTATTTTTAATGTATGAAGTATTTTTGTCTTGTATTCCTTCAATCATGATCAAAATTATGAACTTCAAAGATTTCCATAATTTAGACACCTATGGGAAGAGATGATACTTGATCAAAGTTTGTTTTAAAGATAATGGTGACTTTTAAATCTTTGTGCAGACATGGTGTTGTGGGGAAGACTTCATTAGAAAACTGCAGTTTTGTATACTACATATCTCTGAGCATTGAGAGCTGTCAGAATATTTCAAAATGAAACAGAATGGGATTCACATAACACTGAACAGTGCCTGTTTGAATCACTATTAAGAGGCTACCCAACCCCTCATAACTCTGTTGATTCCACCTTGATGACATCCTTGATTACTGTCATGCTGCAAAGCCTGCCTGTACCCTACATGCTTTTGATTGTAGTGATATTATGAGCACCATATGAATTTGCACTAAGCAGGGAGTAAGAGATTATTACTGCCAGAAACTGATCTCAGGCACTGAAGGAAAACAAACCATTATTTTCCCTTTGAAGCAGTACTTCCTTTTGCTTTCATATGCTTTGTATACTCTTTTTATTCATTGTGTAAATACAAGTGTAAGAAGTGCTACATAAAGTATATTACACTTGCTAAACCTTAAACCATGCTAAAACATCCTTGAGGCACTGCATCATGGACTGAAAGATACTTCTCCAACAACTCTCATTATTCATGGATCATTGATATGATAAACCCTAATAGCTTCCTCAAAGCCATTACAATGTGCTATATAAAAATGCAAGCCCTTAATCCATGGATCATTGGCATGATAAAATGCGAGACTCGTTTAAAAGCCTTGCAGTCTGTCAAGTGAATGCATACTATTAGAGATCTTTAATTTGCAGATTATTGCCACAATTGATCATTACACTTCCTCTGGGGCTGCTATGGTCTATGCCATTAACATATTAACATGAACGCTAACCGGTAGATTATTGATAAAAGTAGTTTTATCTGTTTTGTCAAAAGCACTCACAGGGTTGAAGGATCACTCACTTATAGGCTCTCCTAGACTCTTTATTCTGTAGTTCAATTACTTACATTTTCATTTCTTTCTTTTTGCTATTTGCTTATGCAAACAAACAAATTCATGTGTTCAAAAGTGTTTTTGTGTACATCTGGTAAAAACGGGACTTCAGCTTTCACTTCTATTATTTGTGAGATGTGGCACAAAATGACACAGGCAAAAATATGTGCTTTGGCTTGAAAGCATGGTCCTGAGGCTCCTGTATTCTATGAACACTGATACAATATTTTGTGTGGCAGAGACGGTAAAAGCATTCCTGAAAAAACATATCACACTTCTATGCACACCAGTACTGAACACTTTTAAACAGACTGTCTCATACAATTCCTCTATTAAAATTCCTAAAGTTATCAACCCAGACCCTATGGATTTGTAGTCTTGAGATTAACCTTTTAATGTTTAACTATTAGAAAAGTTCTTATTGTTGTCCAGTGCCATTCAGCTATTTCTGGCCTGCAAGCAATAAAATGGATAAATCTCACCTCATAAAGCCCCATAGCTTACATTCTTGCCTATTCCTGGTAGTATTGCAATGATAGGCAGCTGAGGTGGGAAACTGATGGACTAAAGAATGGCTCAGAGTACCACACCTCCCAGGCTGCTAGGTAGCAAAAGGATTGAATCCAAGTCTCTTATGTTGCTTGAATTCCCAGCTGAGACACAGCTGCAGTGATCTGGCTGCTTACCTTCCCTGAAAACTTGCCTTTCAGTTTCAGCAAAACAACATTTCTCAGCAAGAGGAAAAAAAAATCTGCTTGGCTGGAAAATTTCTAATTACCTGTTCAGCCTCTCACTCAGTTCCCTTTTACCATGGTTTGGATAGACCCCCTGGATGGGTCCAAATCATGTCAATGTCTAGTACGGCTGCAGTGACTGCAGAATCTCAGGTCTCATTAAAAGATTTTCTTTTTTAGCCTTGGTGGTTGCTAAGAAAAACTTGGAATGTGAACTGAATGCAGCAGCTTTACTTACAGCTGCTTGGAGACACAAAAGAGGAGCAGCAGATGGTGAAGCAGCAGTGGTTGCTAGAGCAAAAAGCCAGCGAGGAAACCACTTGCTCCCACATCTGCAGAAACAAGCATAGTTCTCCTTTTCTGGGGGCTGATGTGAAAGGCTGGTTCAGAGGAAAAATCTGCCCAAGTAATGGACATGGGAAGTGAGCAGAGATGGCTGTGGCAATAACAACAGTGAATAAGATCAGGAAGAAAGTTTACTCACCCTTCTCTGCCTCATCACCTGTCTCAGAGACTCAGATATTTTCTGCTATCAGCCAGGGTATGTTGTTTCCTATCTGAAAAGTTCTTATCTAGTCTAAAACTGCTGATCTTGTTTTTTTAAGAGATAACTTCCATTGTAGCTAAGATTTCTGATTTTGTAAAGCCTGCATCCTTTCACAATGAAGGATTGCCACATAAACTCTGTAGCAGCATAGTATAAGATATGTGAATTCCCTTAGCCCTTTTTTTATCTTTCTATGAGCAAAAGATAGCAAAATCAATTTAAAGCAGATAGATACAATAAATAAAAGGGGAAGCTGGGAGAGAAACATCTCAGCTGAAGCACATGTGGGTTTTCCGCTAAGAGCATGTATTTTTAGAAATCATTACAGCTTCTCAGTGGGACAACAGTAGGTAGTTTAGACTCCAGACCTGACTTATGTTAAAATGATCACAATCTGATGGAGATAACCTCAGCAAGTTATTTTATTTACCTTCCCTCTGTGCTATTAGAAGAGCAAATCTTAAAATTCCATTGATTTTAGGGAATGTAAACAAATTATTTTAACTAATGTGCTACTATTTGCCTTACAGCAGTGCTCAGTGTAACTCCACAGAATTACTTTCCAGTGTGCAGTTCTTCATTAGAATTACTTTGAAGGCAAATCTGTAGTGAGAGGCTCCCACCTCAGACTTTTGCCTCACCACAGGCTGCTGCCCTCTTGGATGTATTTGTTCAAGAGTTTGTGTATCTGTGCTCTAAAGCACAGCAGTGAAATGACCTTCAATGTACACAGCACTTGTTTTTCGAACCCTGCTGTTTTCACTGGTTGCATTTATAAAACAGACAATGTGGTGCTGGATGGGAAGGTACTGTGTAGGGGAAGGTGAACCTGACTGTGCAAGGATGGCACAAATGCCTCTGAAATGGTTTTCATAGAACCATAGAACTGTAGAATGATTTTTGTTGGAAGGGGTCTTAAAGATCCTTTAGTTCTAGACCCTCTGCCATGGGCAGGGGCGTCTTCCAATGGCCTCAACCAACTTGGCCTTGAACGCTTCCATGGATGGGATTTTCACAGCTTCTCTGGGCAACTTTTTCAAGTCTCTCACCACACTCATAGTGAAGAATTTCTTCTTTAGAGCTAATCCAAATCCACCCTCTATCAGCTTGAAGCTATTTCTCCTTGCCTTATTGCTACAATTTGCTGAGGGTGCACTAAAGCTCACAGTCCACGGTGCTGACAAAGATATTAAACAGTGCCTGTCCCAAAACTGACCCCTGATGAATGCCACTCAGCACTGTTCTCCTCTGGTTTTGTAGACACAGGTCATCATTTTGGATATTATATGGGTATTGTACTCATACTAGTGGTACTAGAATAAAGCATTTAAGCTGTACTGTTCTGTATATTCTTGCAGACGTGTTTTGTGTCGTGTGTGTGTCTGAGCAACTGAGATTACTAAAAATGTTCTATTTTTTTTCAGAAATAGAAACAAATATGGAAATAATGTAAAATTACTGTATTTGTTTTCCTTTTCCCAGTGACTTTTAGGAGCATTCTGTGAATGAAAAATTCAATAAAAATAAATATTTTTAAATGGCCTGGATTTTCCCTTTAAATTATAGCCATGCTACTGGCTGTTGTGACATTAACTGCTCACATGAAGTTGCTTAATGATATCTTGTTAGTGATGGAAGATAATGAGATGATAAGGACAAAATTCATTGACCTTTCAAAGCTTTTGATTCACTAAATGACACTGTTAGATAAGCTAATTAAATTTTGCTTTTTCTACTGGAATGATGGCTTGGTTCTGATCTTATTTGATTAAGAGGAAAAATCAGTGGCTGTTTCTGGCTATCATTCTGATTTATAACTATTACTATTGAAAGGTGCCCTAGGGCTCAAGAGCTAATTTACTTCTTTTTATTTAGTCCTAAGTTATCTCTAAGATATTTGTGATAATACCTAGATTCACTTACATGGTATTTGACAATACTATTTTGTACAACAGTTCTGTAATATCTCTGCCTTAATATGCTTGCTTCCAAAATCACTGTAATAAAAGCATCTGGAAAGACAAACTTGAGATAATGATAAAAGACTAACTTCATCTTAGTTTCCCAGGAGACTTGTCAAGGGGAAAGATATATTCAGCTAACAGTAAGACTGTAATAAATTATCAAAGAATAACATGGTTAGTCAGAATACTTTACTCATGGCATGCATATACAAATACTCCAAGATAAAAGCATTCAGGCCTGCAGTTCTGCAGAGCCCTTTATCATTCATTTACTTCTTGGCATTTGAGCAATTTAAATGTTGTGTTCTTTAGCCTATCAGTGGGAATCCATTTGGGTTTGGTGAGAATTATCATGCTCTAACTCAGAATATATTTCTGAATTAGACTCATACTTCATGAGAAGAAAATGAAATGGTGGATATTACTAACACTACTGAAGAAAATGGGGAAAAGCATGCAGTCTGCTACCAGATGCATATGCAATATAAAACTTTCCTGATCTGGTGACAGTTTACTACCTTATGACAAATATTATTTATCTGACTTACATATCACTATTCTTAGGCAGGTTATTTTATGAAGGGCAATAGCTCAGACAGTATAAAATATTTTGCAAAACTAAGTGCGTTACACCCATTCATCTAGCTTCATCTCTCAGTCTTTTAATGGCACTAAAAACTGATACCAGGTGTCATGGTCTATTTTTCTTAAAATTTTATTGACAGTTATTATTAATACATCTTGTCTTAATTTGTGACAGTTAAGTTTAAATAGATTTTCCTTCCCCGCTACTTGAACTGGGGTGCTGCCAGTGACTGAGCTCTAGCTGGTCAGGCAATTCCAAAGAGATCGGTGCTACATTAGGATTCTTCTACTCCTTTGGAATTTCCTGAGCTCATTATTAAAAATGACGCCCCATAAACCAGCAGGTTTCTGGAAGCCCTCACGAAACCCAGTTTAGGTGAGAAGTTCCAGTTCTTCCAGACTTTCTGCTGTGAAATTAGTGCTCAGAGCCTGGAAGTTTTGCAAAACCTCCTGACAGGCCACAGGCAACACCATACCACTTGTCTGTCTCTGAGTCAGACTCTGTAGGAATCTACCTCATTCCCCCCAACCAGAGCTGGGAGCAATTCAACAGCAGAGAGGTTGTTGGGCAGTCTATGAGGAAAAGTACAGGACCCTGTGTGAATTCTTTAGATGAGATCTCTAAAAAATAATGTTTTGTCTGCAAAGTTGCAAAAGAACAGAAAACTAGCAAAATCCACCAGAAGCCATAAAAATCTATGAGAGAGATATAAAGAGAGAGAGGCTCATGGTTACACAAAAGACACAGTAGATCACTTTTGTAGCAAAGGTAAGAGAGACTGATTCATAGGCAAGATCAGAGAAGACAAGCTGAGGCAGAAAGGGTGTGTGGTGGAGGAAAGCAAAGTGGAGACCCCTGATTCCTTCCAGAACTCAGGACTCTCCAGCCCCACAGTGCTTCAAGTGAGCTCCTGGAGAACCACTTCGCATTCAGTTTTGTCTGGTACAAATACAGTTTCCTGTGCCCTAATATTGTCCCACAGTGCCAACTGAGGCAAGAGGTGTGAGAATGACTAGGAAATTTCCTTCAAAAACTTGGTTCATATGAAAAGAACAACATACCCAAACACCTAGAATCCTTAAAGTGGGGAATGATTTTCAGGTTCAGTGGCGTCAGATATGTGGTGAATTTTGCAGTTGATCCTCCTGGCTGGGAAGAGAAGAAACAGACAGATTGCCTAAGAAATCTTGTCTAAAATAAAGCCTTCTATTTTGTCATTTCACTTGTGAAACAATGTCAGTGATTTTAGATTGTTTGGATTCTGCTCTAAAATCTGCACTTAAGTGTAGAGATTGCTACAGATGGCACCTTTCAGATCAAGCAAGGGATATTTAAGAACTTAATGGTCTAAACAATTTTTGCTACAATTTTGAAAGCACTACACGTAAATACAGGCCTTCTAAACATTCTTTTGGAACCTTTATGGGAAAAAATAATGTGTTATATCCAGAATTTAAATAAATAGTGACACTGTGATTTCTTGACAGCTATGATGGTGTGCAGAACATTGTTACATAGTTACTTTTTTGGGTAAAAAAGATTTTTTTTCAAAGTCAGGTAGGGAAAAATTTCAAGATTATTCCAGTGAATTTAATTGGTATATAATTTCTACTTTCTGCTTTTTCTACTCAGTGATGTATCTATTATTGAGCTAAGGCTAGTTGGCATCCACAGGATCTGAAATTTTAGTGTCTGCACAGTTAAGTGTTTTGAATGAGTCTTGGTCTTCTTGAGGTTCATGCCAATCAGCAGTCTCCTGGGAAATCTCCAACAAAGGTTTGGACTTATCATAGGACAGAGGCCAAACGTGCAATTAGGCACATTCTGAGTGTAGACATCCTGTGTTGGACAGCAAGTAATCTAATAGCATGGATGCAGCTGTTCTGCTCCACTTGGCCTCATCATGAGACTGGAGCCCTGAGTATACTCAATTAAGTAGTTTAGGCATAGCCATATGGGCAGAGATTTGGCAAATGTTGCATCTTAAATCTGATGTATTTTCTATGTAACGTACAAGACCTTGAAGCAGATTCTGTTTTATCACTCTTTTAAGATGCCATGGTGTTTATGATAGTCTAGCATGATGAAGTATGGTGTCCAGACCAGATCTGAGGACACCTACAGCTGTCTGTTCCTCTTGCACGTCTCCAAGAATGTGAACCCTGCACCACACACTGCTAAATGGCGTGGCAGCTGAAATACAATACTGAGCTGCTCAGACTAAAAAAAATGTTACTAGCCTACAGGGTAAGAGGAAATATAACTTTATAGTTCAACCAGTTACAAACTGGATTGCTTTAACATAGAACACCAGTTTTGAAGAATGCTTCAAAGTATCTATGCCCAAAATTCCTATTGACTTCCCACAGAGACCAGTCTGTGGCAGATTTATAGAAACAGTTAATAGACGATATGATTGTTCAAGAAGCAAAACTGTGTAAAGCACATTTTTTTATATAAAGTCATGTCTGCTTTATTCTCCAAACTTCTTTTTTCCTGTTTTTAATTTCATTTCCCAGTCATGTAGAACAATGTGGTGTAACCCAAAAAGGAGACTGAGTAAAATGAAAAAGGGCAGCATACACTGTAGCATGCAAAATGCAGTCTGACAGTGGTACTGAATGCTAATGAGTAATTATTTGGTCTCACCCCAATCTGTCTTGATCAGATAATTAATTCAGGGCCTGACCATATGACCTGAATTTCCGAAAGCAATTGCTGCATAGTATTTTTTTTTAAATGTGTGAACAGGTGGTTCACAAAATACATTCATTTTAAACAACAACAACAAAAAAAATCCTTCATATTAATTTTTTAAAAGCTTAAAAAAATAATGTGTACTTACAAAAATCTGTAAATGTAGGTTAAAAACATTTTGGACCCAAAAAGTCTTTTTTCAAGATCACTACCCATGTATAGGTCTCTCGTGCTAGTTATTAAGCACAGTAAAATTACCAAATTGTTGCTTAGCACCTCCAGGTTATCTCAAATTCCCACCACTAAGTATCTATTTATTAACTAAAATGCTATTCAAGCAGAAATTTAGATCTGTAAATTCACCTTGGACGACTCTCAAAACATAAGTTCTTCCTACATGTGGAAAAGTAAATGAGTAATGGACTGTGTATTACTTTAAGTATTAAATTTTGTGTTCTTTTTTATTTTACTTTGAAATTTTGCCTAAATTCCCATGAGGTAGTGACAGATAAGGGATACTGGAGACAGAAGATGGATTTTGTTCCCTTTGCATATGTACCTAAATATTTTCCTTTCACAAATATAGGCAAATGTTGAATAAAGGCAAATGTAGTCTCTGAGGAAAGCACATTCCTTCTCTGGTAGAATCACACAGATATGTGCAGGAAGGTCTGCATTACTGAGTGTCTTGAAGAAACAAAGATGGTATGTGGTATTACTTGCAAAATTTGATATTTAAAGTCTAACATCCTGGATTTTAGTTTAAGCAATCAAGAAGGTCAAGATACCATTTCCTCCTGCTTCTCACATTGCTAAAGATTCAGGAGGTAAATCAAGAAAGAGATTTCAGTGAGTACTCTTGATATGAATAAATCAATATTTATATGGAATTGAGGTTATGACTCTTGTTTGTGTGGTGTCTTGAATTTGAGGCAGAGGGAGTGAAGGGTGTCTACTCTGAGTCAGGAAATAAATATCAGAAGTGAGGGAAGAAGAAAGATTTGACATATTATCTTTAGTGTAATCACAGAAAACACCATCAGCAGATCCACAGAAGTTTTAGTTAGACCAATGATGGCCCCATTTTGAGGGAAATAGACCTTATCTTTAGAGGGAGGACTGACTATAAATCAATAAGACAGGTTTGGAAGTGTGATAGTTAGGACAAGAAGGACAGGGAAAATTAGGATGTGGCAAGTGTGAGTATCAGCACTGCTGTTGGATTCCTGAATATGAATTCTTAGGAACCTACTGCGTTAAAATCAAAGGAAAATTGGAAGGGAAATGAAAAAAAAAAAGAAACACTGGAAGCATTATTAATATGGATGAACAGTCATCAGCATGAAAGACTTTCCAGTTGGAGAGCAGCATCCCATGTGCAGGATAACTTGAAAAAAAAATGGAAGGCATTTCTGGACTCTGGGGTAATAACAATGGAAGGTGTCTGGCAAGACATTGAATCACATGGGGCACGTATGAACTTCCTTCCTATCCTTATGTAGGACTCTATAAATAGTGTTTTATTTTCTGGCAGGCAAGAATTGAGATGCAGAGGAATCAGGAGACAATACAGAATCCTTTTGTCTGTTTGAGAGATCTTTTATTTTGTTTTATGTCATCTGGTATTTATTATAGGGCTTTGGAAGCTGGTTTATATGTAACATATATAAATTTCTCTAATGCATCAATTCAAAAGTCCTTTCGAGCCAACATCCTGTCTCAAATATTTTCCACTTTCTCGTACTGAAGGAAAAAATGTAAGAACAGGTGTAAAATGATTATTTTCCACTAAAAACCACCCAGTTTCCTGGAACCTGCTGAGGCAGATTGTATTTCATTCATTGTGTTTAATAGCTACTGATGGGCTTAATGTCTATACATTTTCTTAATTCTCTCTTTAAATCTTCTTACAGTTTTTTGGCTGCTGTTAACAAAGATTGTGTTTCTTTCTGAGGCAGAAGGTTACTGATACATGAAGCAGAACTGCATACCTCTGTAAATTGTGGGACCTGAAAAAGAAGGTACCTCTGCTCAGATTTTTTGTCTTGGATATGTAGGCAAGGAGACAGCCAGAATATTCTCTAGTAGGTCAGGGTAAAAGTAAACACTGGAAATGGGATGTGCTGTATATTGCATGTACAGAGAGCTTTTTATTATCATTTATATTGCACACCTAAATGAACAAGTTGTTCTCCTTTTACTGAAAACTTGCCAATAGTGCGTTTGGGTGAATTTTGTAGTGAGGATTTTAATTGTTTAGGTCTTGTCACCAACACACCTACACTTACCCCATCTTTATATGCTGAAATGTATGTAAAAAAAAAAAAAAAAAAGGGTGATTTCATGAGGTATTGAAATCTCAGAATGAGGTTCTTCCATATTTTTTGGGTGAATCAGACATTTGATCATGTACTGTTATGTGCTATTAACCTATGGAGTTTATCAGCACTCATTAGAATGATGGAAATGGGTGTTAGAAGATGGGATTTGAGGCTGGAATAATTTGAATTTTTTTTTTCTCTCTCTAAGACTGTTAGAAAAGTTAAAGACATTTTTGGAATATGAAAGAGTTAATGAGTGTTGAGAAACCACACAGACAAAATGATACTTGACAAAGTAAAACCTGCTGTTTTTTCTGTATTCTTTTTGCAGGACACAAAAAAGTATCTTCTTCCTATCACATCCTCAGATTCTGGTTGTTACAGAGACCTACATCTGGTAAAATGTGGAACTCATGGACACACTTATGCTAAGGAAAGAGGTTATAGGAGAAATCTGGAGTCAGCTGGATTTGTGAAGGACTATAGGAGGTAGAACAGCCTCCTTTAATGTATTTAGGAGTTGAAATACAAGAGGTTACACACAGGTGGGCTCAGCACACTGGGAGAATACAGAAAGAAACTGCTGATGTGCTGAATATGGTTGAAGAGTATCACAGTAAACTCCTTCAAGGACAAATTATTGTTTCTTTAGTGTAGAGACATTTTTCAATAACTATTTCAAGTTTTTTCATTTTACTGGTTAAAGGAGGAACTGATGAACCCTGAATTTAGAAGAATGGACAGTGTTAATTAAAACATTTGTTACCACTTGGTTTTCTATATCATAAAGAAAATAGTTGCTTACCTTGACAACTATTTTTCAGATGTTCAAAAGCAATGAATGTAATTTATAAAGCATCTGCTGATCACAGAAAGAAAAGATTTAAACATGTTCCATAGACTTCTTCAGTTTACTTGACTGAGAGTATAGAGCAACAGTATTTTCATTTTCTGGAATCACTAGGAAATATCAAGGACTTCCCAGTTGCTTCTGATGGAGGGATTGAGATTGCTTTTCAGGATGCATTTGTGTTGGCCAGTACCCTGACTCCTGTAATTATTATTTTAAAGTTTTTATTTTACAAATAAAAACACCTAAGCTGAAGTGTAAACTGCTTAGCTCAGAAAACTAGTTAACCTAGATTTGAGGCATACTTGTGTCTATATGCCTTGGAACATCCCTTCACAACTTCTCTGGGCAACCTGTTCCAATGATTACCACCCTCACAGTAAAGAATTTATTCTTAATATCTAATCTAAATTTACCCCCTTTCATTTTGAAACCGTTCCACCTTGTACATCACTACATGCCCTTGTAAAAAGTCCTGCTCCCAGCTCTCTTGTAGACTCCATCAGGTACTGACTGAAAGGCTGCAAAAAGTCACTCCAGAGCCTTTTCTTCTCTTCAAGACAAATCCTTGAGAAGCTGTTTACAGTTTTTATCCTGTTACTATTATTTGCTTTATTGTATTTTGGATTTTTTTTCTTTCAAGCTTCTTGGCAGTACATCTTGGAAGAAGTCCCATCTACTTCAGTGTACATTACATCAAGCCAAAAACCAGCAAAATGAAGAATATTTTCTAGAGCGTAATCTCCTTTTTTATGTAAATGGCTCTAAATATCATTACTTGTGAAACACCAATGTACAGAAATAATTTCTGTGGTTATTACAAGCTTCTAAATAAAGAAATGTTACAGGCTTATGTGACTAAAATCTTTAAAAGTGTATTCTTAGGTAAATTTTCTGATCAGAACCCGTGAGATTAAAACTGTATAATTTTTCCTAAAAAAATGAGCAAAGACTAAACACAGTTAACATTTTTGTTTGGAATGCTTATGTTTTTACAGTCTGAACTGTTTTTAGCATGGCATGAATGCGATCAGATTTTTTTTTTAATCTTTAATTATATCCCACCTTTACTGGCTGTTCTGAAAAATTATGTAGTAGTGATGTAGCTTGATACAGAAAGAATCATCAACCAATACAAATAGTTTTGGATCTTAAAAATATACCAATGAAAAAAGGGCTGATAATACACCAGGACTTTCTTCTGCCTTGTTTGTGAGTGACATAAAATTGTAAATCTAAGTAAACATTGCCTGAATTCTCAGATCTCTTTGACTTAATGGAAGAAGCAGTGCAATGCTTCTAAATGAAGACTGGAAGAAGCACTGTTGGAAAGCCAGGGCTCCACTGACATTAGAGCTTGGGGATCTATGAAATTCCATTTCTAACCATCTATTTGTTAGCAAGCTACCTCTGCATTATGAAATAGACTTTCTGTGAGAGCTTCTGCACCTCCAGACCAGAGGACCTGCTAAAAGTGTTGTTCCCTTCTCTCAGGGGTGGCAAAGTAAAGAGGAAATGATCCCTTATCTCATAGCTACAGTGCCACTTAGAGTGAATCAATTGAGAAATGATATCTGCTTCATCTGGACCTTTCTTACCCTAGTATCTGCTTTTCATGTCCTTGTTTCTCCAAAGCAGTCTGCAAGCTGACATGAGATTGCAGATGCACAGCAGCACCTCCCTGTGTCTCCCTTCTCATGCCTTCATGTGCATTCAGCTAAAAGGAGGTATTGCCAGTGGCATGAGATTTATTTGATTTTATTTTATTCATTCACAGAAAACTAGTACTGAACAGTACAAGTTGCTTGTTTAATTTTACTTCTGGTCCCTCTATATTTAAAAAGTGTACTTAAAAACTAACACTTTTGGAAGGTTTTATCAAAATGCATATGAGAAGGTGTCTGAGAAATTTTATTTTAAATCTTAAAATATACTATAAAAAACTGCAGAAAAGACCAGAGACTTATAGTGCATCAGAAGCCTTAAGGAATGTATTTAGAAATAGAAATAGCTTGACAACCTTAGAAATATAGGTAAAGAACCCTACCAAAACCCAAGGCTTTTACATTAATGTAAACCATATTTTGCTGTCTTATTGCTAAATTGGTTAGCAGTTCTCAAGAAATTACTGAATAAGGTGGGTGCATTTGAATTTTAAACTATGAGCCCCTAGGGCAAAGAAGGCAGGTTGCCTTGCTTTGAGTTTTACTATAGAATACAAGTTATTAAAAGATGACCTGAACAGAAAGCAAGATGTTCCTGCAAGTTGACACATCCTTAGACATTGATGAAAACCATTAGGTACATGTGTTCAGAATTTGCTCCCAATTTATTGAGGTAACAGAAAAGCTGTGAGATCCCCAGTATTGGAAACACCTTGATAGTAAGAATTCTAGGGAAAATGAAGGTATTGGGAGCAGGTACTTCTCTTTATAAACTATAAACTCTGCTGAACTCTGCTGAGCCCTTCTATGAATTCTGGAACTTGAGCTGGTGGTAGAGGTGAGGAATAAGACTGTTGACTCAATCCTGCTCATCTCAGCTATTCTGTCATCTCTCATATTTACCAGCGTACATGTGCTCTGCTGAATTGTCACCTTTGTAATTTTTTACACAGAATCACAGAAACATGGAATTGACCTCTTGAGACTGTCCACTTCACCCTTTTCCCCTCAAGCAGGGACAGATACAGTAGGTTGCCCAGGACCATGTTCAGCCAGGCATTGAATATCTCAAAGGATGCCAATTCCACAACTACTTTGGCAACCCGTTTCTCTTTTTGACCATCTACAGAGTAAAATGTGCTGTCTTGTGTCCAGATTGAATTTCATGTTCTTTCATTTTAATTGTTTGTCTCTTTTTCTGTCACAAGATAAAGAGTCTGGCTCTACCACCTTAATTCTCTCTTATCAAGTGAGTATGCTGTTCCTACTTCTCCCAGTTCCTTCCTTGCTCATGCTTGCTTTGCAAAGAGCAGCTATACTGCATTAAGAGGCAAACAGCCCTGGAAGAAATGTAACTTGCTCTGAGTGGTGCTGTACTAATAATTCTTGTAAAACCTGAACCAATTTGCACTGCCTTCATCCATTGTTCTGCTGCTACAATACACAGATAATCCATCCCTAAATTACTCAGACACATTCATATTTAATCATTAGCAAGAAGTGTAGCTATTGGCTGAGAGTTTTGGTTTAATTGTAATTTATCTTTACTGTGTTGTACATCACAATAAATGTAAACCCAGAAGCTAGTGTTGAATCATTTTGATTCATTGCATTAGGTAGCTTAAAAATGTGACATGCTGAAATGACAAAATACCAGATCTCTGTTGAAGATGTGAAGTGCTTAGAATTACTTTTCATTCAGAAAGAACATATCATTTTAGAAGAGGACTTGTGGAACAGAAATAGGATGATGGAGGATAAGACAAGCATCTTTCAAGGTCATAGACTGTCAAAGTCAACAAATTCAAACACAATCTCTTGAAGAAGGAGTTTTGAAATATAAATACTACACCTTGTTCTCAGAATCTCAATATCTGTGTTATGTAACTCAAATCTTAGGAAAACTATCTTTTAAGTCTAAATGCATAATTTTTTTCAATCATATTATGCTACATTGTATTTTACAATATTTAAATAAAGCAAACTCCGGTTTAATGCATGGACTTCCTGTGAAGAAAACCCATTTTTTACCCCATAAATCTATGATCCTATAGAGACAGAATAAACTGTTTTTCAAACTCCTTTTCTCCAAGTTTGCCCCAAATTTCATCTTTAATGGCATTTAAAGTAGGGTTGTATGTATGGTTTTCATTGCACTTTGCCTTTTGTTATACAGATACATAAAAATAAAAGGATCTATTTTATCTGAAATGTCATATACTGACATTACAATTAGTATAAAAATTTCACAACACCTTCCATAAAATGAAAGGAGATATAAATTTCAGTGCAATTATTTTCTTATTAACAGTGAACTAAATGTGCTTTCTTCATACAGAGCATCTCTACAAGCATTTCCATTTAAACTAATGGCTCACACAACATCTTCTATCACACCAGTTTCCACCTATTTTAACAAATATACTACATCTACATGACTTGCCCTCTAAGACATTGAAAGCAGGGGAAATGATATACATATAACTGTGAAGACACTATTGAGAAAAAGGTGGAGGGAAGACCAAACTAAGGAGTGAATCTACCTTATGGCAGAATGGTTGGATTTGGAAGGGACCACTGCTGGGGGCATGTAGTTCATCATCCCTGCTCAAGCAGGGTCTTCCTAAAGTGCATTGCACAGGATGGTGTTCAGATGGGTCTTGCATACCTCCAAGTGGGGGAGACTCCACAACCTCTCTGGGCAAAATTTTGCCTAATGTTCAGGTGGAACTTCCTGTGCATCAGTTTCTTCCTGTTGTCTCTTTTCCTCTTGCTTGGCACCACTGAGAAGAGCCCAAAATATTTGCCTGCTCCTATCAGTAGTGCTGATGCAATTTGTGCCATTCATGTAAAATGTGTACCGGAAGCTGGGAAAAATTGTTACCACATTTGTTAAGAGGTATTTCAAACTTTTCAAGGGCTTTCCATCAATTTGAGGACAGTAAGAGGTCCTGCTGATGTTTTGTAACTTCGAAATCCTTTCTGAATCAGGTTTCATCAAGAACCCATCAGGGCTATGTTGTAAAGAGCAACCTAAAGCTGGCAGAGATTAGTTAGAGTTCTCATGAAGAAAAGCACCAGTTTTCTACAGCAAGGTCTCAATTACTGAATTAATTTCAACAGGATTGGATTAACCCACATCTTTAACATACTTGAATAAAATAGAAAATTTACTTATTTTCATGAGACATTCCCATAAAAAAGAAAAATTAACAGAGCACAATAAAAAAAAGAAAAAGAAAAAAGAGAAGAGAAGAGAAGAGAAGAGAAGAGAAGAGAAGAGAAGAGAAGAGAAGA